>JAQSEB010000101.1:0-600000 GCA_030063045.1 Pratylenchus scribneri | reverse complement strand
CGGATTGTCGCAAAGCCGAATTTTTTGCCACCGGTAGATGGGCTTAATATTTAATTTTGACATTTATTTTTTCCTTTAAATTATAATAAACATTAAATGAAAATTTTAATTGATCATTCAGTTTTGAACACATTTAATTTGCATATTCTCAAGTCAATTTCGGCCATAATGTTGATCATAATTTTTGGTTGGATTATCCAGAATTTAGGCCCATATTATTCTTCCTATATTGTTATTTCTCGTGAAGCAATGTTTATTTATGCAGCCCGAATGATTGACATCATGATTATTGCTGGAACAATGAATGCTCCAATTTTGTTCATTTTCAGGTTAATTTTATTTCTAGGTATATTTCATTTTTTTTGTTTATTTTCCCATCAGCAAAGAATATCGAAAATGTTTCATCAAAATTTTTCCATTTCTTTTATGGATTTGCCAAGTCAATCCTGCTGATGCTATTCCCAATGTTCAAATTGTTCAACAAAATAATAATCCATTAGCAACAATTTCCAAAGAACCTTGAAAATGAATTCCATTTTGTATTAAATGTTTTATAATGATTTTTAATTAAATTATGAATGGTAGTGTTAGATGCGCACTCTGATGGGGAGGGAGAGGCCCATTTTCCCTCCCTGACATTCCGCCCCAAATTAACACCTTCTTTTGAAACATTTATTGGGACAAAGCTGGGGAACAACTCCCGGGCCCACCGGGGCCGAAGGCCCGGGATCAAAAATGTGAATGAATGGGAGAGGGGCCAAAATGGCTGAAAGGGGAATTCATTTTATAGGATGAAATGGGGAAAAATAGGAGGGAGGGGAGAAGAAATTTTAGACAACAATTGTTGTTTTGGTTTTGACCAATTTCCTTTCCATCCAATCTTCCAATGCCTCTTTTGCACACCACATTCCGCCCCACCAAATCAGCGCGTCCTCGCGCGGCCCAATTCCCTTTTTTGGGGTCCAGCCATCCTCCTTCTTCACTCAACCTTCCATTCTCATCACTTCCTTTCTATTCATTTCTCTTTCTTCACAGCCAAAGATTTGAAGACTGAGAGGTGAGCGGCGCGACCAAGTCCAAGCCATCCACTCTAGGTCATCATCATTCAACATCATCAACATTTTCCTTTTCCTTGTCAGCCCAAAGTTCATCCAATCCAACCGCGTCGCGACTTTCAACGATTTTTTTCCAATTTTTGTTCACATTTCTTCCTTCCAAAGACACCAAATTCCTTTTTTCCCTTTTCGTTCAGCTTTCAACTTTTATTCATTTTAGACGGCAATAGCTGGGCAAATGGGCAAGTTGGTCGGCTCATCATCTTCTCCATCCAATGGTACAACCGATGGGCAACAAAAAGCGGCCACAACACAGTCAATGGGTTGGCCAATGATAGAGTTAGATGGGCGGATGGCGGATGGTCCCAGCGACTGGTCAACAAACACCTGCATTCCCATCAGCAGATAAGTTATCGGCAGGGCCCGGCTCTGTCTCATTTTTCCAACCTTTCCTTCACAAAATTCACCCTTTTTTTTCCACAAATAAATTTGCTAATTTTCAGCGATCTACAACACATCCAATTGGCAGTCAACAGTCATCCATCGAATTCGGCACTTGGCAATTCAATTTGCAACTCATCGCTTTGGTAGGTTTCCAAATCGAACAACACCAATTGACTTTTCCGAATTTTTCAGGGCAACAATTCTGCACCAACGCCAATTGCTTTGAGGCAATTTCCCCGTCAATCAAGGAGCGACCACAAACAACAATTTTGGATCAACATTTTGGTAAGTTTTCTGGAATTCAACCATTCTTTCCTCAAGGCAATGCAACCTTCACATTTCAACATCCAATCCTTTGCCTCAGACACTAATTTTCCACATTTTCAGGCGGCTTCCAATCAATCAAAATACAACAATGGCAACAATCTTTGGCAAAATCATCTTCATCACTTCAATGGTGGCTGGCTTTGGGCTCATTGCAATGGCGAGTGGTGATGGCAATGGCAATACGGGTAGGCAACAAAAATTTGGGCACAATGAAAAATATAATAATAGAGAGCAGGGATTTAAAAGGATTTTGAGTGGATTTTGGGGTATGATTAAAATACGAATAAGCGTTTAGTGTTTGGGTAGTAAGTTGGCGTCAATCTTTTCGGATGATTTTGAATAAAGCTTTAGGGTAAATGAAAGGACATTTTAGGGGATTTAAAATTTGGTCAAAGGCAAATATGATGGGGCTCTTTTATAGGGAATATGTGAATAATTTTTGGGAAGATGAAAAGATTAAGGAAGTATACAGTACGGGAAGAGGATAATGAATTATTTTAAAGGATTTTTCGGCTATTAAGGGGAAATAAGATAGAGTGAGAGTGTATAAGCAAATTTTAATAAAATGTGAATGCGATGTGACTTTTTGGGCAAAAATGAATGTGGTTTGGGGAGATGTAATGGTATTAAGGCCATCAATATTGAACTAGAAATGTGAAAGGTGACATTTATGGGTTCGAGGGACAGTGGATGTGTTTTAGGGCACTTTTGGAGGGATGGGGGTAGGACAAAAAGTAAAAATGTTTAGGCAATCAATTCGAGTGAATAATAAATGAGTGAATGGATAAAAATGGGGCAATGATTTGGATGCTAAAAGCAAAGAATAATAAGCAGTAAATAAAATTTGAATAATTTGATTGATTAGTAATATTATTTGAGGAATATTAATGTTGGGATGGGGAAGACAAAAGATTAATGAAGTTATTAATGGCAACGCCATCCAAAGCGGTCTGTGTCCCCACTTCCATTGTCAGCTTCACATTCATTTTCCTTTCTTTTTCTTTCTTCGCCTCCCTTATCATGGCATTTGCAAATTTGGGTTCCATTGTCAGCTTCACATTCATTTTCCTTTCTTTTTCTTTCCTCGCCTCCAATATCATGGCATTTGCAAATTTGGGTTCGGCCACTTTTTTGGTCAACTTCATGCCCCATGATACTGTCAATGTCTTGGTGACTTCTTCCTTCACTTCCCTTTCCAATTCACAATCGATTTCCTCAACCACCAAAGGGATTCGCTTCATTTTCAACATTTTGGCATTTCCTTTTTCTTCTTCTTTTTCATCCAGCTTTTCTTCCGCCCTCCTTCCAATATTGGTAAATCATCCGCCTTCCTTTTCCCATCCTCCGTTTCTATATTCACCATCTCAACATCGGCGTTGCTTTGTTCATTCTCAATCTCCTTTTGCACAACATTATCAATCAATTCAACAACAACATTGGCGGCATTCCTTTGTTCCTCCTCTGCCTTTTGGGCATCTTCCGCCTTCTTCCTTTCATCCTCCATCTTCTTTCTTTCCAATTCCTCAGCCTTTTTCTTCTCCTCCTCTTTCTTTCGGGTATCTTCATCGGCCTTTCTTTTTCCTTCAGCCTTCCTTTTCTCATTCTCAGCCTTTTGTGCACCATTTCCAGCCTTATTCTTCTCATTTCTGGCCTCCTTCTTCTCCTTTTGTGCCTTCCTTCTCTTCTCATCCTCAATTTTCGCATTTTCAACGAACTTTTTGGCTAAATCATCGGCCCTTTTCTTCACCTCTCCATCCTTCAAAGGTTTTGCCGCCGCCGCCACAGCATCCTGAATCATTTCCTTTTGCACCTTCGTCAGTTTGGAGTGTGCTTCCTCCCCCCCTTTCGGAAGTGTGAATTTTGGCCCCTGTTTGGGAGCCATCCAATATCGACTTTGATAACTTAATAGGCCGACGAAAGTCCTCAACCTCTTCATCAATCACCCAAATTTCTTCAACATTTTCCACCGGTACATCAATTATTCCTGTCTCCTTCCTTCCTTCCTTCCACTCATCCTCCAAATTTTTCCCTTTTACAAATTGTGGGCGTTCAGGTGACATCGAATACCGTTGGTCACGTGATTTAATTCCACGGGCTATTGGCCACGAAGCCGATGAACCAACGGATGATTTATCTTCCTCCTTCCCAAGGCCTTTCCTATCCTCTTTGCGCGACAATTCGACAATTTCCTTCCGGCCTTTTTCTTCCTTTCCGAGCCCTTGTCCAGTCCATCCCAGTTTTGACATCAACTCAGAGCCTTTTGTATAAACCATTTTCAATTCCCCACTTGATAACAATTTAGTCGAAGTGCCTTCCTGCACACAAAGTCCGCTTGCCAGTTTATTTTGCAATTCAAATTCTGCTTCCATTATTTTCTTCTTTTCCATTTTGCTCGCTTCTTCCCATTCCTTCCACTCTTTTTCCGTTGGCCTCTCCCTGTGGGGCAATCCCAAAACACATTCCAATTGTGCAAGTGCCATATTGACCGTCACTAATCGTTCCTCTGCTAACTTCAATTCACTTTTCTTGTTGATTTTGCGCTGCTGCCGCAATTGTTTTTCGATTTTGTCCTTCTCTGCTGAGAATTCGGCCCATTGAATTTTCAATTTATTGATCTCTTGATCATCCATTTGTTTTGTGGCTACAAAAATTTCCTGATTTATTTGATCACAATTAACACGACGCGATGGCGAAAAGGAAATGACAGGGTCCGAGGGTGGACAAAACCGCGACTTATTTGTGGAGGAGGAACAAGGAGGACAAATTGAGGCTTCAATGGCATCAGCGAGATTTTCCAAATCATTAATATAGGAATGCGGTGGAAGGGTTGGAACGCGCCACGATTTTTCCGAACATTCAGAGTTACACGCCAAGGAGGAGGACATCCATGGATTATTTGGAAAGGACAAAAGCTGCTGGCCAACTTTCACCGCTACATCCAATTTATTTATTTCTTTTTTTCAGCCATTCCCTCTTGGATTGTAATTCGCGTCTGAGCTTCACTTCTGATTTGTGCCATTCTCTATCAATTTTTGTTTTGTCGGCGATGTGCCGTTCCAATTGACTTCTCATTGCCGACACCCTTTCTTCGCTCATATTTTCAAACATGTCCTTATTCATTTCTGCGAATAGGTCTAATAATGGCCGCTGATCGATTTGAGATTGCAATTCCGGAAGCAAATCGATAAGGGGCCGTGCCCACTTTTCCACGCCGCTATCAACCGGGGAAGCACGAAATAAGTTCATTGTTTCCTCATCATTGGGTGAATGACAATATTTTCTCCTTATTCTGGCCTCATATTCAACAACATCATTTTGCAATTTCTCCCATTTTGCTTCCTCAAGCAAAGCTTTTTGCAGAGCTTTCTCATTCTTTTCTCTGTTTCCCAAACCAGCTGATATTTTATCCCTCCATTCCTGACTTTGTTTCATCGATTGACGCCATTTTTCGCAAATTTCCTCCATTTCGAGTACTTTTTTCCTTTCCCCCGGATATTTTGGTGGTTCGTGCCAAGGCAATCGCGGCAACATTGATAAGACGAATGAGATTATTATAATTTTTTGTAGGTTTCTTTCTAAAATTGTGCAAATGTAACACGCAATATTGTAGTAAAGCATTTGTTAATCGGGACACGCGAATTTGGATAGTTTTGTCCATAATTTAACACAAATATTTGAAGTTTAAGCAAAATATTTGAAGTTTGAGCAATTTACAAAAAGAGGTGCGATATATACAAAGCAGTTGGTATTTTTTTGTCATTATGCGTCCCGGGTTACAAATTCCAAACGGACGAAAGCCCGATAATTTTTGTCCCAGGCCAGCCAATTTGCGCCCTCATCAGTGGTTCGCAACCTCATATTTTCCAATTCATAAAGGGCTTCGAAACCCAGGACCATTTGGTCGACATTTTGGACATTTGCTAATAAATTTTCTGACAAATTTCCGTCCAAAGGATTTCTCAATTGACATTCCACCATCCTTGCATTATTTCCCGCATGATCGGGTCCATCCAAAACCTTCATATTTTCCACTAAATTTTCTGGCACAATCAAATCATATTCTTCCATATGCCAGTCATAGGCAGACAAATGCGGAATTCCATTCCATACAATTTTTATTTGACCAACGAAAATGGAAGAGGGTGCTATAATTCTTATTTGGCCAGCGAAAATGGAAGGCGATGAAGGTATTTGGTCAACGAAAATGGATGCGGACGAAGAGCTGTCTTCTTCCTCGGTGAATGCCGGAGATTCTTCCGATTCTCCATCCGAAACGTGAATTGTATTGACAAATGGCGGTTCCCATTCGTCGATGGCTGAAGGCCGTGCCCATTCGGCCTCATTCATTCCACTAATTTCCATAGTGAAAAAGCAGCTCAAATTTTCATCCCATATTAAAAAGTTCGCTTCTTCATCGGTTGTACGCCATCTCAATGAGGCCATTTCATAAAGGGTTTCGTACCCGAGTAAAATGTATTCAACATTTTGAACCAAAAAGGTTTTCCATATGAATTGTCGACCATCCGATGGATTTCTCAATTGAATTTGAGCAACTCTTCGGTTTATTCCCATCCAATCAGTTTCGTCTTCCACATGTATATGCGCAGCTAATGCCTCAGGGAATATTCCTGGATATTCATCCCAATCCGAGTCAAAACGGGCAATATATTGTGAATTTTGAAACGAAACGCGAATTTGCCCCGAACGATTTGAACCATATTCTCGGAATGGTCTGGGATGGTTTGAATTTTCTTCTTCATTATTCTCCACAAAAATTGCGCTAATGAATGGCAGCTTCCAATCTTCGCCTTCCAAATTGACTTCTTTGTACCCTTCAGAATTTTCTGATTCGTCCGCCGATGATTCTGGAGTGGCCAACAACACTTTCACCTCATTCTCCGAATCGGATTCCTCCAGGTTTTTGTCTGCAACCTTCCTCTGCTTACCCAATTCGGACTCCCGTCCGATAATTTCAGAATTTTTCTCCTTTTCATTCCCATCTACACTTTCAAAAACGTGATATGGCTTGCATCTGTCCATGTGTGCTTCAAACTGTGATTTTTCATCATCGCCAACCGAAGACAACAGCAAATTTGGCGTTCTGACTTCGACAATTCTGTATGGGCCCTCAAATTTTGGACCCAATTTTTGCACATTCTCCATCTTTTTCAACAAAACAAGTGCACCAACTGTCCATTTTATCTGATTTATTTTCTTTTGCGCATTCTTCATCGATTCAGCATTCTTTTTCAAATTTTCATGGACCAAACAACGTACTTCCGTTAAGGTTTCGACCAGATTTTGTACGTACAAAGCAATGTCATCGAATTTTTCTTTTTCAATTCCCAACAACATTTCGGAGGGAAGCATTGGATCGAAACCATGTAACACGAAAAAGGGTGATTGCCCAATTTGAGAGTTGAAGGATGTATTGTAGGCAAAGACCAAATGAGGCAACATATCCGACCAATTTTTCCCATTTGCCGTTGAGGCAGCAATCATGTCCCCCAAAGTACGGTTGTATCTTTCGATCTGACCGTTACTTTGCTGATGATAACTCGTTGTGGGGTGATGGTCGAACTTCAGGATATGCTTCAAATCTTGGAAGATTGATGACAAAAATTGTGTGCCTCTGTCACTGCCAACAACGCCGGGAATGCCGAAACGACAGATAACCTCACGAAGGAAGGCGTTGGCTACTGAAGTAGCTGTCTGTTCCGACAATGGAGTAGCAATCAACCATTTGGAGAATGAGTCTACGGTCATCAGAACATATTGGTGACTTCGATTCGATTTTTTCAAAGGTCCCAAAATGTCGATGTGTACACGCTCAAACGGACGGCTCGATGGAGTAATCGGACAAATGGGTTCATGGCTGACTTGTCGGCCAATGATTTTCCGACGCTGACAAGAATCACAACTTCGGATGAAACTTTGAATATCCCGAGCCATTTTTTTCCAGTCAAAAGTCCTTTTAATCTTTTCCAATGTCCTAGTGAATCCCAAATGTCCTCCTTGCAACGGACAAGCATGATATTGAGACATAATTTTTCTTCGCAGCGATTCAGGAACCAAAATTTTTAACTTTTCATCCCTTTTAATGTAAATTAATCCATCTTTTTTGCAACATTGTCCTTCTTGGACTGAATTTTCAACAACCAATGGCAAAATTTTCAATTTTGAATCCAATTTCTGTGCCTTCACCAATTCCTCTTTCGAAATTTTCTTTTCAATTTGAATTTTGTTAACTTGATTTGCTTTTTCAATCCACAAATGGTCAATTTTTGGCGGAAAACGTGATAGATAATCGCAAAGAGTATTCTTTTGAACGGTGGATGATTTTGACATCAAAAGCCTGCAGGATCATCTGATAACGTGCTAATCGTCCCTCCAAGTCCTTGCGTCGGAATAATGAAGTCAACGCCGAGTTATCTGTTATGACAGTCGTGGTGCCGGCGCCCTCAAGATAAACACGGAAATGTTGAAGACTAGCAACCAAGGCCAAAGCTTCGAGCTCAACAATGGCATAGTTGCGTTCATGCTTATTCAATGCGCGGGAATAAAATGCAATGGGATGTGTCTCATTCTTCCATTCTTGGAGAAGACAAGAGCCAATGGCAATGGTTGAAGCATCGGTCTCGACGATAAAAGGATAACCGAGCTTTGGCGGAGCCAAAATTGGTGCGGACTTCAGTCTTTTCTTCATTTCTTCCAAAATTTCATCATGTTTGGATGACCAGTTGACTAAACTCTCCTTTTTGAGGAGTTCAGTGATTGGGGCCATGATTTCCGCAAATCCAAAGATAAACCGTCGAAAATAGCTGAAGAGACCGATTAATGACCGTAATTCATGGATGTTTGTTGGCTTTTGAACGCTTTCAATGGGCTTGAGGTCAGCCGGGTCGATCCTAACTCCGTGTTCGGAGAGCAAAAAACCAAGGTAGCGGATTTCGCCACATGCCCATCGGCACTTTTCCGCTCTCAGTTTTAGCCCCACATCTGACATGACCCTCGAAAATGCTTCAATGCTGGCTAAATGTTCATCCTGCGTATTCGAGCCCAAAATAACATCATCCAAATACACAAGGAAAGAGGAAGTCAATCGATGTCGAACTTCTTCCATGACACGTTGAAAACAGTGGGGAGCGCCAGCTAACCCAAAAGGAACACGAAGGAATTCGTACAAACCGAGATGAGTGATAAAGGCCGTTTTGTCAACACTGTCTGGATCCATGCGGACTTGATGAAAGCCGGCTTGCATATCAAAAACGGAAAACATTTTCTTTCCACCAACAACGTCAATCAATTCCGAAATTCGAGGAAGAAGATAGGTTTGGCGGCGAGTCCACTTGTTCAATGCTCTGTAATCCACGGCAAATCGCCAGGAAACCCCATCCGCCTTCCGAACAAGTACAATTGGCGATGCCCACTCAGACGCGGACGGACGAATGATTTCCTGTCTCAGCATTTCTTCGACTTGCCTTGCGACTTCCCCTCGGAGTGCATGCGGAACCGAATAGGGCCTTTGCTGTATTGGTTTGGCGTCGGGAAGCAGATCAATGCGATGGACCGTTTTTCCTCGATAGCACCCAATGTTTCCGTCTTTGGACACAAAAGCATCCATATTTTGGTCAACGATCAATTTTAATTGGCTAACCCCTTCTTCATTCAAAATTGTGCCTTCCAACTTCAATAAATCGGAAACTTTTTCATGCTGATCACTTTGGACCGGAAACTTTGGCAAATCTTTTTCCCAATTGGCCTCTGCCGATATTTCCTCAGGTTGACTTCGGAACAAATTCACTTCCGACACTCTGGTGTCATTTTCGATTCGAGTCAAAATTCCAAGTCTGGAACGGCCATAAACTTTCAATGAACTCCATCCATAATTCAAAGGTCGAATGGGAATTAGCCCAGTTGAATTCGGCTTCACCAGAGTGTTGCCAACTTTCAGTGGCCAATAATGGTGTGTTTGATTCTCTTCCACAAGGAATTCGGTTTCCGGATCGACTTCACATTCAATATAACCCCATGTTTGAGAATCAGATCGGGGAGGCAACGTTTGATCAGTCAAAAGTCGAACCTCGATAGGTTTTAACAATGGATCCAACTCAATGGTGGCAATGATTGGCAGAATTGCGTCTCCAATTTGGATTCTTCCTTCCTTATAGCTCACACGCATTTCATCCTGTTCTTCCATCACATCATTCCCAACAATTATGCCATTCGAGCAACAATCATCATCCGAAATCAGAACGCAGCAGGGAATTTCATTTTGATCCAGAGTTAAAATTGTTTCCGCCATTCCCAAAAAGGGTATTGGTGTTTTGTTGGCCGCTGATCCTTTAATGTTCTCGACCAGCTGAATGTCCAAATTGCAGAATTCGGCGACTGATTTTGAGCAGAAGGTTACATCCGAGCCACAATCGATTAATGCCTTACGTGCGATATTGTTCAATTTGACTTGGACAATACAACGTCTCCTCTTTCCTTTTCTGATCACATTCACTTCGGGTATAAAATCCAAAATATATGCTTTTTGGTTCAACAAATCAAGTGGAGGAGCACTCGGCACGTTTCTTGACTCGACCGCAGCCACAATTTGCTCTTCGACGGCTGCCACTCGCAATTCCAAACCGGTGGATTCTTGTTTACGAGTAATACAAATCCGGAAAATCATTCGAGCAAAATTGCGACCCAATTTGTATGATGCCCAAATCATGCTCAAAATGAAGCGGAATTTCCAAGTTAAAATGATGACCGCGATCAGAATGATTCCAACTCCAACCAAAATTAGACCAATTTTGATCTCGTCCACAATTTTCCATCCAGCTTCAACTTTTTCCTTCACGAACTCTTTCCCATCCTCAATTTTCTGCTCAACCCATTCATTTGCCGACTCATATTTTTCTGATACGAATTTCCGACCCTTTTTGATTTTGTCATCGCCAAAAATTTCTGACAAAATGTCCGATACGTTGTTTTTGACCACATTGGGAGGCAAAGACAACGGAGAATTTGCCATTCTCTTTCCAAAGGACTTGAAGTCTCGATCAAGGCGACTACTTTCATCCTCAAAGATTGTTCCGGCATTGAAAATGATCCCGCTAGCAGGGTCTTCATAAGCAGGCAAATGGAACGAATGAACTAGAGAACTGAGTGACTGGGATTCATTTGATGACTGCCGACGTTCTTCACATGGAATTCTTTTGGACTTTGGAACCAAATCGCGACTACCCGGCTGCGCAAACAAGACTTTTCCTTCAACTTTCACTGGCAGCCATTCAAAGCATCGTTCACCAATCTTCTGATCCCACAGAACTTCCTGAACTGTCACTTGGCTACACAAACGAATAGTCCATTCTAGTTTTGGTCCTGGCTCAAGAAAAGCCACAATGTCATGCCGGCCATAGATCATTCGAGCGGCTTCGGACGGGTTTTGTCTGACCAACACACGAGCCATGTTCAATTGATTGTTTCTGGTTTGGCAAAGTTCAAGCCAATGTTTCCTGGCCGACATCTCACGTTCACTCACTTCCATGTGAGCGAAATAATTTAATCGACTATTCTCATGATTGACAAAATTGATCCGTTCTGCTTCCATGATTTCGAGATTGACTTCCCGTTTAGTCGGCTTTGTTGTGGCTACTGGCTCCGGTGGAGAAATATGTAAATGTAATTCCCTCAAAATTTCATTCTTCAACGATTGGATGTTCAAAATTGACTCAGGCAAAATATTTTGAGAAGTTTGAAGTGCTTCGATGTTCTGATCAGGAAGAGGAGTCGACGATGCAATTTGCTCCTCTGTAGTTTGGGGAGCCTCACTTGCCGTTTTGGTGGTCGTCTCTAGCACCATTGATTCTGTTTGAGGTACTTGGGTGGTGCTTGTGACTATGGACAACTCCATTTTTGGCTTCGTGGGCTCTACAACACTTTTGCTTGACGATGCAGTGAAGATAATTTTGTTCGCAGTCACTGTGGATGGAATGGTCGCCGATGGGAACGTTGGATTCACAAAATTTATTATCGACGGAGGAATCTGGTCAACAACAATGGATGGAACAACCGTGGTCGAAGGCTTCATCGTGGATGAAACGGATGAACTTTGCATTGGTCGCTTAGTCGAAGTAGGCAACCGAATTGTTGTGGCCACCGTTGACGTGAATTTCGGTGTTGGCATTGATGGCTTCATTGTGGTGAATGGAGTCACCGTTGATGGCTTCAGTGTGGTAGATGGAGCCACTGTTGAAGGCTTCTTTGTGGTAGATGGAGCCACTGTTGAAGGCTTCTTTGTGGTTGAAGGCTTCGTAGTTGGAGCCATCGTAGTTGTTGTGGTTGGCTTCATCGGAATCACCGTTGTGGAAGTCCATTGAGACTTTGTTGTGGGTCTCGGTGTGGTCGAACGAAGAGAATTCGGTCTTCGAGTAGTAGGCGGGACCGTTGTGGTCATCCTTGGTGTGTTTGCTACCCTCGGACTTGTTCCCAGCAGTGGCGCCCTTCGAGACTGATTTACCGACCGACTGACACGAGACAAATCATCCACTAATATGTAAACTTCATTATCCATCATCCATGCCCGTTCCGGGACTCCTTCCACGCCTTCTGGACGAGTGCTATTTTCAGCCGGTGAGAAAACATATTCCCAGTAATCGACTTTCACTATTCCTGGCTCATTCGCCTCTTTTTGGAGAATTTCGGCTTCCACTGGTCCCACCGAGTAATGGGTGTAAAAATATGATTGGCTGTCCAATTCCCAAACTAAAGTCTCTGGTTTTCCTGAATCCCACGTCTCAAAAGAACTTCGACCAGGCACATCCAACATCCTATCCGGGAATGGTCCAATTTCATGAAACCAGCTTGTGTGAATTATTCCATTCAAGTATCCTCCTTCTCCTTTCTCAACAAAGTAATTCCCCGTAACCGTGCAATTTGAACCAATCCAAGCATAATTTTCTTTCAAGGGTTGATTTGTTCCCCATAAAGTTTCCGACAAACGTTGCAAATCCGGATTTCCCACTAAATCCCAGCAATCATTTTGATCCACCAATTGGTGTGAAATAATCGGATCGCCTGGCTTTGTGTAAATCATCAAAACGGACTCCGTACACACTTCCGCCTTATCCATCCAACATTTGTATATGGGAAACATCCGTGGAATTTTGATGAGCAAGAAGATGGTCACATTTTTAATCACACTTTGAGTTTGCGGAGGCAAAACGCAAGACTGAGTTTCCGGAAACGACAACTTCACTCCGACCTTCTCATTGGGACAGATTTGGAATTGTGCATTGGCCAGTGAAAGACAACACGATGACAAAAGACAAAGACAAACGATAGTCAAGTATGGAAATGTGACGTTATGAACGTTGCGAGTGAAATTGGACTGATTCGATGGACCGGCATCATTTCGCGGAAAATTTTGCCCTTGAGGCTGCTGATTTGGTTGCTGATAGCCATTCCCTTGACCATTTTGCCATGGTCTTTGGTGCCCAAGGGGAATCAAATTCGGATTTCCTTGGTTAAATCCTCCACGACCACGATTGCCTCGAAAATTTTGGAAATTTCCCCGATTTTGGAAACTTCCTCGCTGATTCTGGAAACCACCACGCCAATTTTGGAAACCACCTCGACCACTTTGTTGATTTTGGAAACCTCCACGACCACTTCCTCGGCTATTTTGAAACCAGCCACGGTTATTTCCTCCACGATTATTTTGAAATCCTCCACGATTTTGGAAACCACCACGATTATTTTGCCAATTGTTTTGGCCTTGCCAATTTGGATTTGGTTGCCCTTGCAAATTCTGAGGGTTCGGCATCATTTTATCACGAATTTCGTTTAATTCGACTTTGATCGCATGCACTTCAAGCAAAGCTTTGTCCGTCTTCTCCCTTTGGAGTTCACTCTCCCTATCCTGATTTAATGCTCGTTGGCCCTCTTCAATTCGTTTTGCGAGCAGAATAACTGCTTCCAATGTTGGCGCTGCTTCCATAAATAGCATTTTGGCTTTAATATCGTAACGCAGCCCATTTCTGAAGTAATCCTTGGTTACATCATCTCTCCAAACTTTGATTCTTCCTTGGCGATGTTCTTCAGGTTCTCCAGCGATGGTAGCAAATCCGGAGTCAGGAAAAGCTTTCTTTACCAACTTCCGAATCTCTTCAGCAAATTCGAGTATGGACTCGTTTCCTCCTTGCTTTCTGTTTGAAAGTAAACGACGTGCCACTTCTTTTGTGTCAAGTCGATGCAGTTTTTGTTTCAAAGCAGTGGTCAAATGCGGAAAAGTATCCTTTTCATCGGCGGCGAGACTCTCATAAGCCGATTTGGCTTCGGCTTTTAAAAATAGAGGCAAAATTTGCGTGCATCGTGCCGGAGTCCAGTTGTGAGCAGTAGCGATGACGTTGAATCGTCGCAGGTATGAGTCAAACTCCTCAGTGCCGAAATAGAAATCGGGCATTGGCAGGCCGGACGAGTCTAATTTGGTCTCAATCTCACCAAAACGACCTAATTGGTTCTCCAAATCTCGAACACGGTTTCTCAAGGCGTCCATTTCAATTTGCTCTCGAGCCCGCCTATCTTCTCTTCTGTTTCTTCGGTCTTCACGTTCGTCTGCCGTATGGAAACCTTCTTCGTCACTCTCACCGTCAATTGCACAAATTTGAACCTTGCTATCAATCTCTTTTTGGAGCTGATCCAGCGCACTTTTAACTAATCTTTTTCCAACTTTTTTGCCAAAATTTGTTCCGATTTGTTTGATGAAATCCACGACGAAAATAAATGACGAACTTCAGACAAGGAAAAGTGATCAATGAATGTTCAAGTTTTGTGAATTATTTGATCAATTGATGGATGACAATCAAAATTTAATAAAGAAAATTCGTTCAAATCACTCAATCAGGAGTCAAACAAAGGACAATTTGACTGAAAGGTGTTCGAAAATCAACCGATGATTGAATTGTGATCAGCTATGCCAATCCTCGGAGTGAGATGGCTAGTTTCCGGCTTTGTCAATGAAATGAAATGCCCGAAGAGACGGATCAAACAATCAATGATTAAATGTTCAAAGCCAAATAATTGCTGGAGATGGAAATTCCACGGAATTGGCACTTCAATTTTTCCGGCGAAAATCAACAATTCACGGATTTGACCTTCTAATCCCCAACAATGGCTTTTGACTGGCCCGATTCGCTTTAAATATCCTCAATCGAACAATCGAACTTTGATGAAAATTTCGAGATAATATTCTTGGTGCGCGCAATAGCTGATTCACTTTTAATTAATTAATTCAATTTTGTTTTCTTAAATTCAATTATTTCTCAACATTTTCCCTCTTTTCAATTTTTTTTTTAATGCATTATTATTTATTCGCCCCTTTTTCCAATCCTTCCACTCCCTTTAGTTAGGCTCAATTGGCCGGGAGGGAATTTGGGGGTGGGGAAGTGTGAGGGAAAAATATACATCGGGCCCGAGTGAAAAGCTATTCCAAGAAAATTATCCCCTTTTTCTCTAATTCAGCACAATTGTTATCGGTTTTTGGGTTTGGCCTCAATAATAGGGCTGTATCAATTCACCTATTTCTCCTCCTCTTGGGTCTATCAAACAAGTGGTAGGAAGAGAAAATCCTTCAGATTGAGGAAGGAAATACTGGGCCGAGTTCTGGCCCCTCAATTGGAGTGTTTTATCGCACCAATTGTTGTGTGGGCGATTTGAAGGGGTAGGGGAAAGGTGTGTCGGGAGAAAAGCGGATCAACAAAATCGTAAAATGGCTTTTTGGCCAATCAAATGTGATGGATAGATGGGGATATAGAGAAAAATTTTGGCGTGCAAAATGGGACTTATGACTGGCACAGAATGGGCCAAATTTTTTGTTGATCAAATGATCCAAATGGCTATTTTTTTAGACGGGAAAGAAGGGAGGGTAGAGAAGGAAAAATGGCGAGGAAATGGAAGGGGTAGGTTACGGTATTGTACTTTTGCGGCTCAGCAGGGACAAAATATTAAGTGTCAAAAAGGAAAAATTAAATTTTTGGCTGCTAAGGAAATGTTTGTGAACTGTGAAGCAATGGCAATCCGATGTAGGAAAATTAGTAAAATAATGCGCATAATGGAAATGGGAAATTGGTGGAAAGTGAGGAAGAGAATCGGTTGCAAAAGCGCATTTTAGGCTATTAAAGGCAAAATTTTGGCGTGGAAATGAAGCGGCGAAAATTGGGATTAGGAAGAAAAAGGGGGCATGGGTGGGGAGGGATAAATTCAATGAAGATGCCTGGAAAATTTGGGAAATTTCATAAAATTAATAATTACATTCAGTGCATTTTACGCCCCTGCAATGCCCCGTTGATTTCCATTGTCCACATCCCAATCGTTGCTATGCCCCAGATGGGCTGGAAAACCCGGTGGTTTGCGGGGCCACCGTGCCAATCATCCACTTCCCGCCCGATTGCCTCACAATTTATTGGCCACTGCTAGTGCTCACCACAGCCATTGCCTCCGGCATTGGCATGTCCATCCCGTTGATCTTGCGCCGCCGCCCAGCTGCCCCATTGAATGTGCCCAATTGGCGTGCCTCCATCCGCCAATCCTTTCGCCGCCTTCGTGGTCAATATCCTGTTAAAAATCCCTTCCACCCCTTTTATAATTTTAGGATGGCGCGGCGGACAATTGGGAATGGGGGCGATGGACGGTGGCGGAGTGGGCGTTGGGGTGGCGCGGGCCGGACTGCCTCGCGGCCAAGTTGAAGTTCCGCTTTGAAGGAACGAGGAGAAATGGGAAAGAAGGAAGAATATTTTGGTGAATAAAAGAAGAATTTGATGGGGAAATTTTTAATATAAATTTTTAATGAATTAATTTTTGCCTTTTTGATTGGATTAATTTTTGGGAAAATGGAATAAATTTGGTGATTTTTATTTTGCTAATTATTTGTACTTTTCGCCTTTATTTTAAATCGCTGGAGAAATTGCCTTTGGTGAGTAGGGTGGGGAAAAGAATGGGATTGGCAAGATTTTGAAAAAAGCAGAAATTAAAGGAAGGGGGATGGTGGAATTGGCCAAAATTAGGAGGAAGGCATAACTTTTGCGGTAAAATTTGGAATTAAGCATTGGAAATATGTAGGCCGGATTTAATGAGGAAAATACGCTTTTTGATATGGGGAGGTGGCACATTTTTGGGAAGGATAGCGGGGGGTTCGAAACGGGCAGGCTCAGCGCCTGTGAACAGTATGAGGACTGTTCAGTTCGATATTAGCCCATCGAACCCCAAATCCGCCTAGGACCTCCATGTTAGATGCGCACTCTGATGGGGAGGGAGAGGCCCATTTTCCCTCCCCGACATTCCGCCCCAAATTAACACCTTCTTTTGAAACATTTATTGGGACAAAGCTGGGGAACAACTCCCGGGCCCACCGGGGCCGAAGGCCCGGGATCAAAAATGTGAATGAATGGGAGAGGGGCCAAAATGGCTGAAAGGGGAATTCATTTTATAGGATGAAATGGGGAAAAATAGGAGGGAGGGGAGAAGAAATTTTAGACAACAATTGTTGTTTTGGTTTTGGCCAATTTCCTTTCCATCCAATCTTCCAATGCCTCTTTTGCACACCACAGGTAGATTCAGATTTATTCTGCATAATTGAATTTTGCTAAAGGAAACTTCAATTTCCCTCTTTTTAAAATTAATTAATTCTGAATTTTTATTGATAAATGTTATTTTATTATTGTTAAACAAAAAACATTTGTAATTTGGAGATCAAATTTTGGCATCAATTTCATCCACTTTCCCTATTTCCATCCTCCAATTCGTCCCCTTCTTCCACAATTTTTCCCCTCAATTTTTGCGGCATTTCCGGGTGCCATAATTCCAGGACGAGAGCAATCCGCAAGGCATTAGCCGGTGCCTAAAATTTTTCGGATCATTGAAAGAAGAAAAAATATTTTTATTAAGAAAATAAAAATATTCTTTTTATTAAAAAATATAAAATATTTTTTTTATAAAAATAAAATAAAATTTTTTTGTACCATATAAATTATTTTCCACTTTTCTTTTTATTAAATGAGTAAAAAATTAAGTAGAAATAAATTAAAATTCGACATCGATGATGCTCAATATATATTTTTTTAAATTTGATATTAAAAATTAATAAATTTATTTAATTTTAATCAAATTACCCCATCAAAAATAATTTCACGCTCAAAACTGGTGTCGAAGACGAACATTTTGCCTTGACGCCATCCACTATAAAAATAATTCAATTAAAAAATTTAAATAAAAATCAACTATTCTCACCGAATTTCATTGCCAACACGAAGCCTTGCTTCGGATGGGGTCAAAATGCCCAAATGTGCCTCCAAAATGTAATTTGTTGGGCCACAATGAGGCCAACTGCTGGTGCCCGATTCCAAAACGGACAATTTGATCGGAAAAGAATAATTTATTATTGATGGAAATTGGGAAATAAACAAATAAAAAATTTAGAAATATTACTTTTAAATTAAATTTTTGAGATGGGAATTAATTAAATTAATAAAATTCATCAAATTTTATTCACTTTTTCTTTAAATTTTTAAAAATTTTTTCTTTATAGAACTGAACAAAAATATCCATTTTGCTTTTATTTAAATAAGTATTCCTGAATTATTTATGAAAATTTGCTATTAAAAAATTTATGGGATGCAAAAATATGAAAAAAAAAATGTAAAGAGAAGAGAAAATGAATCCATTTAAAGAGGCGAAAGGCAAGAGTAAATTTAAAAAACATTAAAATGGAAAATTTGTATATGGGGCTAATTGAGTACTAATATATTAATTTTATTTAAATTATTTTAAAAATTTGGCAAACGTAGAGAATTGTGGTCCCGCCGAATTTTTTTTTAAAAAATAAGGGAATCTCATTTTTAGGGGTAATCGATGGTGTTGAGCATGAATCTGAGCTCAGATTTTTGATATCTTGCCATCTTGGTAAGATAATGTCAACTTTTACCACGATAAAGCATAGGGGGGACCAAGGGCATTTTTGGTGAAAATTTTTACATAGCCAAATAATAGCTCATTTAACGCACCTAGTCGAGAGGAATCGAATGGTACCACATTTATAAGGTAATAATGTAATATAAGCAAGTTATGGCCAAAAGAAATATTTGTCTTGGTAAGGTATTTAGACCTCTAACTTGCCAATAACTCAA
Organism: Pratylenchus scribneri; assembly: GCA_030063045.1. Lineage (NCBI taxonomy): Eukaryota > Metazoa > Nematoda > Chromadorea > Rhabditida > Pratylenchidae > Pratylenchus > Pratylenchus scribneri. The sequence goes on along the minus strand of JAQSEB010000101.1, from coordinate 581,000 downwards.
TATTATGAAATAAATGTGGTACCATTCGATTCCTCTCATCGAGCTGCGTTGATTGAGCTATATATTAGCCATATAAAAATTTTCACCAAAAATGCCCTTGGTCCCCCCTATGCTTTATCGTGGTAAAAGTTGACATTATCTTACCAAGATGGCAAGATATCAAGAATTGGAGCTCAGAATCGTGTACAGAGCATCAAATTACCCCTAAAAATGTGCTTCCCTCATTTTTAAAATCAAAATCCTTAGGGACCACAATTCTCTACGTTTGCCAAAAATTTAAAGCATTTATTTTATTCATTCTTTTATTTTATTTTTTAATTTTCAAAATTAAATTGGATAAAATTCGGGAATGCTACTTATATTTAAATTATTTTCCCCAATTTTTATGGAAAATTTTCTATTAAAAAATTTATGGGATGCAAAAAATGAAAAAATTAGAAGTTAAATAATAGAGGAGAATGGACACACCCAAGTATTTAGGGAATGTGACAAAAATTAAATTGACATTAAAAATGGACTAACTTTTTCCCTGGCACAAATTGAGTTTGTGAATGGTTTAAGCAATTCACATGTTGATGGCATCCAACGATCGCAGATCTGAGAAAATCAAACAAATTATTTTGAATCTTTTTTAAAATTATTTTTAAATATTATTTTCGGTAAATATGTCGAATATGTGTACCAAAAATTTTTGTATCAAATGTGTTTAAAAAATGTTTATTTGTATTTTATATCATAGAAAATTCACAAAATTTGCTTTTTAATTTTAAATTTGTTTTAATTTATTTTATAAATATAATTTTCGTCAAAAAAAAGAAAATAATTTTGCAAAAAAAAAAATAATTTTTCAGATATACTCATAATTCATTTTTTTATTCGATAAATCATCTTTATTTAAAAACCTCATAAAAAAATAAAAACCCCATCAAAACTTGCAATTAATTAAAAAATAAATTTAATATTTATCAAAAATAATTTTTTCCTATTTTATTTGGTTGAAAACCCCAAAAATTCAGAAAATGGCTGTAAAAGAATGGATCAAAAATCTAAATAAAATTCGTCACCTCTTCCCTCAACACTGGTCCATGTGAATTCCCTCGCAAAATCAGTACCCATTGGCCTCCCGAATTTGGGTCCACCAATGTTGCGTCCAACCCATTCTCACGAACAAATAAATGCTTCCTTTTATTCCATAATTGCATAACTTCCTCTATTAAAAATAATTTTTTATTAAATTAAATAATAAAAATTTTTAAATAATTTTAATTTCTTTTATTAATAATATTTTAAAATTATAAAATTTGCCTTTTATTGCAGTCCAATGCCTTTCCAATTGTCTCAATTGCTTTGCACATTCCGTCTGGTCCAATGCCCACCAAGGCCGTGCAGTTAGCCCCTTCAAATTGTGCACTGATCGTTGCAAAACCTTCACAAAGGGAATTTAATTTTATAAATATATTTTTTATTTTATTTTTTAATTTTGTTGTCGAAAAACCCAAGTTCACTTAATTTTTTGATAATATTTTTTGTTTTATAAAAAATTCTATAAGAAAAAATTATATGGGTTTAATAAATAATTTTACATTTTTACTGATAATGGGTAAATAAGAATAAAAAATTAAATTATCTATTTTTAAAAGGAAAAATAATAAATTCACTATAAAATTTGACCAAATTATTGGTTTCTAATTCAAATGAAAAATGAATAATTGAAGCAATTTTTATTTTTTTTATGTATTTTACCGAAGGGAATAAGCCATTTTTGACTGCATCCGCATAAATTGAATAGGCCTCTTGGATGCGGCCAAGTCGAGTTAGTCCATCGCCCAAATGGAAATAAAATCTTCAAAAAAATTAAATTTTAATATTTTTGTAACAAATCTTTTTCCACTTTGGATTCGTCCTGACGTCCGGATGCCCTGAGCGAATTGCCCTACGCAACAATTGGACACCTTTCTCCAATTCTCCATTGTCTGTCTTCAAAATGAATCCATAATAGGCCTGGCCCAATGCATTCGTTGGATCCGCTTCCAGAACCTGGAAAAATTTGAAAAATTAATAAAAATTTAAATTTGCTAATTAATTCAATATTGAATTTATCCATTTTTTAAAATTAAAACAAAACAATTAACGAAAAACAAAAATATAGAAAATAATTATAATAATTTATTTTCTATTTGTGTTTTATGTACATATAATAAAAATATAAAATATATTTTTCAATTTTTTTTTATTTTTAATATTAAAATTTTTTTCGCATCCTTTATTTCGTCGATTTTTTAATTATTTCAATTAAATATGGAATTTTTAAGCAAAAAATTATCTTAAAATTTTATGAGTTGCAAAAATAATTATTTATTTTTATAATTATTTTATGTACATAAATAAAATATAATAATTTTAATTGTTTTTTATTTAATATTTTAATTGATTTTCGGGGTCGAGGATTTTCATCATTATTTTAATTATTTCATATAAAAATTTATGGGTTCCAAAAAATTTTTTAATTTGATAAAAACATTTTTGAAGATGGCAGCCGCCTCCTCGGGTCGATTCATTCCCAGCCAGGTTGCCCCGAATTGGCATTGAATGTCCAAATTGTCAGGGAAGCGGTCCAACTTAATAACAAAATTACAAAAAATTAATATATTTTTTAAAAGTATTTTTTTTAATAAAATTTTAAATTTAATTAAAAATACCAATGCTCTTTGGACTTGCACAATTTTATGCTGTTGACCGCCCCTAAAACGTGCACATTCAACAAAATGATCGGCGGCCATTCTGCTTTCAATATTTTAAATTTTTAAAATATTTTTTATACAAAATTTTGACGAATAAAAGTCAATTGATTTTTCAATTTAATAAATTTGATAATTAATTAAAATTAATTTTTTGGATCAATTAAATTATGGGTTGCAATTTTTTAAATTTTCCTCACCTTTTTTAACGATAAATATTTTCGTTCAGAAAAATTTTGCTTAAGGACAAAATTCCACCTGAATAATTCGTCCGGTGTCTCCTCATTCTCCATAATTGCCCCATAATCTGCCATTGCCTTTTCCAGCCATTCCTCTTTTTTGGCCCATTCCTCGCCTTCATCAGCAAATTCTGATTTCAATTGATGGAGACGGGCACGACCAAAAAGCCCTCTGGAAAATTTGTTTATATGAAAATAAAAAATATTTATTTAAAAAAAATAAATTTAAAAAAATAATTCGATGACCTTGGACTCTGTGGATCATGTTCCAGCACTTGCTGATATTTTTGCATTGCCACATCAAATTCATGCTAAATTAAATATATTTATTTTTTTATAATTAAGAAATTAAAATATTTTATTAAAAATCTTTTTTAAATAAATATTAAAAAAATCAAAATAAAAAGTCGAACACATAAATTATTTCCAATAAACTATTAACATAAAAAAGATCTCTATTCTAACATGTATTCAATAAATCCAAAATATTTCGACCATTAAAAATTTAAAAATAAAATAAAAAAAAATTTAAAACGGCAACGGATCACCGGTTTTAATCTCTATCACATCAAATTTTATCTAAATTGAACTCGAAATAAAAATGAAAAAAAATATTTTGCAACTAAAATAACTAAAATCGAATATTTTATTTTTAAATTTAAAAAATTGCCTGTTCCAGCAAATAATCGCCCGAATCCAGAATTTGTCGAAATCGATAATCGCCTCGATTCGTGATCGCTTTTCGATTGTATCCTGGCCTAGGAGGGTTATTAAATTTTTACTTTTTGAATTAAAAAAATATTTTTTTAATTATAACTAGCCCCTGCGGGGCTCTTTTGCCTTGAGATATATGGATCTGTGCTTGGGACACTTCGTTTTTGGAATCCCTGCGGGATTTCACTGAGTCTAGCCTTCTTTAGACTATTTGAGTGTCTCGGAGAGAATTGATCTATTTTCGCAGGGGTTTGATCCATCTTCGCCCCTTCGGGGCTCAGGGGGGTTTGTTTTCATCTTCGCCCCTTCGGGGCCCAGGGGGGTTATCTCCATCTTCGCCCCTTCGGGGCTCAGAGGATTTGTTTCCACTTTCGCTCCTTCGGGGCTCAGGGGATTTGTTTCCACTTTCGCCCCTTCGGGGCTCAGGGGGTTTGTTTCCATCTTCGCCCCTTCGGGGCTCAGGGGGCTTGTTTCCACTTTCGCCCCTTCGGGGCTCAGGGTTTCCACTTTCGCCCCTTCGGGGATCAGGGGGGTTTGTTTCCATCTTCGCCCCTTTGGGGCTCAGGTAGGTTATCTCCATCTTCGCCCCTTCGGGGCTCAGAGGGTTTGATCCATCTTCGCCCCTTCGGGGCCCAGGGGGGTTATCTCCATCTTCGCCCCTTCGGGGCTCAGGGGGTTTGTTTCCACTTTCGCCCCTTCGGGGCTCAGGGTTTCCACTTTCGCCCCTTCGGGGCTCAGGGGGATTTGTTTCCACTTTCGCCCCTTCGGGGCTCAGGGGGATTTGTTTCCATCTTCGCCCCTTCGGGGCTCAGGTATTGTATCCTGGCCTAGGAGGGTTATTAAATTTTTACTTTTTGAATTAAAAAAATATTTTTTTAATTATAATTTTTATTTAATTTGATCCATTGATCCTTGAATATTTTTAATAATCAAAAAATTTAAAGGAATATATTCCCCGTTTTATTAAAATATTTTATGAGATTTAAAAAATTATTCTAAAAGACCACCTTTTTCGCAATGCAATAATTTCAGTGGCTGGCGATATTTGTTCATTTATCTCGTCTTTTTCTTCTTCATTTTCTTCCTCTTCTTCCATTTCAATCGGCATTTTTGTGTCAATGTCCGCAGCATATTTCAACTTTAATATTGAATAAAGTTTCCATTATCCAAAATTTATTAATTTTTAATTATTAAGTGAGTTAATTTTTGTTAATTTTTTTTTCCAATTTATTAAAATTTTTTTACTTGAATTATCAAAGTCTGGCAAAAATTAAAATTAAAAGTTAATTAAAAAATAAATAAATTTTTTATGGGCGTCATCAATACCACTACCACCTAAAGTCCGTCCTACTGTATCTCCACTTTTTATTACTCAGATCACTCCATTTTCCTATCAATCAAATATTGCCCCAATCTGCCTTTTTAATTCTATCCTTTTTCCTCTCTTAAAGCTTTTTTTACCCTTCACATTATTAACATATTTTCCCGCACAATTAATAAAAAATGTAATTTAAATTCATTCGCCTCTAATCCCTATCAAAGATCAAAAAATATTAATTAAAATTTAAGATAATTTAAATGATTATTTAAAATAAAATGCTAACTTTATTCTTCTGCTGCTGTTGCCTCAGCAATCCTTTTCTTGGTTTTTGGCCTTCGTCCTTTTGCACTCGCAAATCTCGCCATGATTTCACGTGTCTTCCTATTTTATTTTTGTGCTCAATTTTGGGTTTCGGCACAAAATGATGCTGTTGGGCAATTTCATTTTCTTCCTCATCCTTTTCATCTTCTGTATCCAACAGAATTTCAGGCTAAATTTATGAATTTTTAAAATTAAATTTATAAATTTTGTAAAGGCGCATTTTGATTCATAATTGTTTTTACAAATAAAATGCTATATTTTTAAATTACGAAATAAAAAAAATTTTATTCTAAAAAAAAGAATTTTATAGAATTTAATTTACAATCTATTTAAAAATATTAACTCTTTAATTTTTTTTAAATAATTAGGTAGTAATTACGCCTTAAATTAAATATAATATCATCCAAAAATAAAATATTCGCTAAAAATGACCATAAAATTTTATTGTATTAAAAATTTTCACAACACAAAAATATCAATGAGAATATGAGGATACCTATCAAATATATACATTTTAATTAATTAAATTTTTAAATTATTTTTCATCATTATTTATTATTTTTGCCATTTTTTGCCCCATCTCAATTTCTTCAATTGCCAATTCCGAACCTCTTCTTCCCGCTCTCTTTTCTGCTCCTTTTCATCCTCCTCATCTTCGGCATTTTCGTGTGCAACTTTTTGGCGTTGGGTCTGAATTTTTGTAATAAGAATATTAGTAAATTTTTATTTTAATTAAATACATTTTTATTTTCTAATTTTGCATTTAAATAAAAGTTTGCAGAAAATTAAAATTTTTGAAAAAATTTTTTAACCCCATAAAACAATTCAATAAATAAATAATTTAAATTCCCACAAAACTTCCATAATTTCAATAAAACGCGAACATGACCATTACATAAAAAATAGAAAAAAAAATTAAAATTTTTGAATATTATTTTTTGAACCCATAAAATAATTCAATAAAAAAATAATTTAAATTCCCAAAAGATTCATAATTTAATTAAAAACTCAAATGGAGAAGAGCATATATAAAAATAATTAAAAATAAATTTTATAAAATAATAATGCACCGATTTTTGCTCCTCGTCTTCTTCCTCCTCCTCTTCATCTTCTTCATCCTCATCATCATCCTCCTCAATTCTTCTCTTTGAATTCCTTCGCCGAATTCGTTCCCTAGCAATTTTGCCTCGATTCATCATTGCCTCTTGCTGCTGTTGTTGTATTTTCTGTTGTTGTTGTTGCCTTTCTTTCCATCGTTTTGCTGCTTTTTCCCTCAATCGTGCCAACATCATTTCCTCTTCATCCATTTTTTTGGTACTCTTCTTTTCCTAAAAATTAAAAATTTTTTAAACTCATAAATTATTTCTATAATGATATTTTTAAAAAATCAATAATTTTTCAGATTAATTAAAAGCAGGATATGCTACAATACAAAATGGTAAAATAAAAAAAAATACAAAAATTAAAATTAAAAATTTAATTTCCAAAATTCTACCTCAAATTGCTCATCCATTTCATTATCTTCCTCCTCCCCAATTCCATCCTTTTCCTCCTCATTTTCATCATCCTCCTCCTCCTCTTCGTTGTCTTCTTCATCTTCATTATTATGTCCAGATATTATTGGCCTTTTTTGTGGTCCGCCAATTTTGGCCTCCTCTTTCCATTCTCCATCATTTTCTACATCAACGCCATCTTCTGCCATTGTTAATTCACGTTCTTCTGTTTAAATTTAATAATTATGGGTTTAATATATTTACTAAAAATTCATTTCATCATTAAAATTTTTAAAATTTTTTTATTTTTATAATAAGATTAATCAGTAAATTAATGTAAGTATCACCTCCTCCTTCTTCTGAGAAAATTTGGAGTATTGCGGAACAGAGGAGCACAAAAACGATTAGCACAATCCAAGTTCGGATGCCACCCTTATTCACGCTATAATCCACTCGGGTTGGTGCAACCATCACAGCCATATGATGAACATGCCCAGGGCCATCTATTCCATTTTTATTAAATATTTAAAAATATTATTTTTGAGAAATTTTTTATATTTTTTTTTAATTTAAATTACACAAAAAATAATGATGGCTTATTTTAAATTTATATCTAAACTTTGCTCCTTTATATTACTATAAATTTAAAAAATCTTAGGGTTTTAAAAAAAATTTATTTTTAGATTTTTCAACAAAAATTCTCCAAAGAAAATTAAAATTTTTCTAGAATTTTAAAATTAAATATAAATATATTGCCTTTTTAAATTTAAAAAATTAGAATTTAATTAAATATTATTGTTACTAAAAATTTTCATCACTCACAGCTTGATCCTTGCCTCCGGAATTGGGGCCTACCACTAATTGGCGTAGATGGAGAAGGAGGACGCCCTGCGGTCATTGTTGTTGTTCCGCCACTTTGTTGATATTGAGGGGGCATAGGCCGGCTGAATTAGAATGAGGATTAATTTAAAATTCTACTGAAATTAGCCCAGGGAATGAGCAGAGAAAATTGCTAAAAAATATTAATAATTTATATATTCATTTTTGTGGCGAAATTGGTGACCAGTCTGGGGTAATATTTTTGATCCAGTCTGCAAATATATGGCCGCAGGAATTGATCCAATCCACCGGCTGAGGATAAACCTAAAGTCGTTGTTTATTGGGGACCCAGTTTGTTGGCGATTTTAGCGGAAACAAATGTTCCCTCAGGAATGGATCAATCCATTAAGCCTCAAAGTTGGCAGCTGGGAATTTTAGTTTAAAATTCATTTCGCCTGCAGACCTAAATAATAAAAATTATTGAAGACTGGTCACATAATAGGCATCTGGCAATTTCTAATTAGTGTGCAGTGAAATTTAAAAATTTTTGGTTTTTCGGTTTTTAAAGTCTATTAATATCTCTGGAATTATTTTTAAATTACAATGAATTCTTTTTAAATTTTTTAAAGAAAAATTAATTTTTAAAATTTTTTTACATCTCATAAAAATTATCTAAATAAAATATATAAAATTTCCTTTTAAAATAAGGATATTTCAAATTTGCACTAGTCTATAAGTCGAATAAATAAATTTAAAAAATAAAATCATTTTTAAAAAATTTGTGTAAAATAATTAATCAAACATTTTTATTGCACGTCAAAAATCCCACATCTTTGTTTTTGCTGTTTAAATTTGAATGGAAGATCGGGCCCTTATAAAAGTAGGAAAATGTGGAAAGGGAAAGCAGGGCCAAAAACACTCAAAAATATGCAATCGAAGAAAAATAAAAGTTTTATCTCCGTCATAAACAGTTGCTCCAGAGCAGTCAGCCTTAAGCCAAACAGCAGATCATCAGTAGATGAGGGAGGATTATCAATGAATAAGTGGCTAGGCTAGAAATTGAGGAAAATCGATTTGCTCATTCAGATTCACTAATGATAATGAATTGTGAATAGCTCTTATTTTATAATGTTGTCGAATAAATTTAAAATATTTTATTAAAAAATGTAAAACAAATGAAATGTGTGCAAAAACGAATAACAAAATTTTTTAACTTTGACCTAATAAAAAATGGAAATGAAATTCAAAATTATGATTCTATTTGCTGCTTATTCTGTTGTCGTTGGAAAATTTGCTCATCAATTTGGCTCATTTCCGGATTCCATATTTCAATGCCTTCCATCAATATTTTATCAGTGTCCAATGTGTCCAAATGATGCAACTATAATAAAAAATTATATTGTATTTATTTTTAAATTATATTTATTAATTTAATAAAGTAGATTTTTATAGAAAATTTGGAGATGGGTGGAAAAAAACAAATTGTTTATGAGGGAAAACACAAATTGTTTATGAGGGAAAACACAAATTGTTTATGAGGGAAACACAAATTGTTTGAAGGGCAAAAGCACAAAATTTTTGGAGGTAAAACATAAATTGTTTAGAAGGCAAAAACACAAAATTTTAGAGGCAAAAACACAAATTATTATAAGGCAAAACACAAATTGTTTAGGAGGCAAAAATACAAAATGTTTAGTGGGCAAAAACACAAATTATTTGAAGGGAAAAACACAAATTATTTAAAGAGCAAAAATACAAATTGTTTTAGAGCAAAAACATAAATTGTTTATTAGGCAATACTCAGATTGTTTAGGAGGCAAAACACAAAATATTCAGAGGGCAAAAACACAAAATGTTCAGAGGGCAAAAACACAAAATGTTCAGAGGGCAAAAACACAAAATGTTCAGAGGGCAAAAACACAAATTGTTTAAGAGGGCAAAAACAGAAATTATTTAAAGGACAAAAACACAAATTGTTTGTAGGGAAAACACAAATTATTTAGAGGGAAAAACACAAATTATTAGAGGGCAAAACACAAATGTTTTAAGGGAAAAACACAACATATTCAGAGAGCAAATACAGAAATTATTAAGAAGCAAAAACACAACAATTTGTTTGAGGAGAAAAATAGAAATTATTTAAATGGGGCAAAAAAACAAATAATTTAAATTCTTTATTATTTTTAAATTATTTAAAATCTTATTAATTAAATATTTATTCACCACGCTTCGAATGTAACGAACGGCCCGATTCAAATGGACAATTTCCACATTTTCATCGAATACAAAAATTGACCTCCATATGGCGCCGGCAAAATTTCGATCATCGAGCAAAAAGCCCTGGAAATTTTTAAATTCATAAATTAATTTATTTTTTTCTTCTAAATTTACCTCATCCAATTCGAAAAATGTGTGAATAAAAACGCCTCTGTAAAATAGTTTGAAACGCTTATTCCTTTGCTGTTTTGCATAATGATCATCCTCCTAGGAAAATGAGATAAAAAAAATTATTAAAAATTAATTAAATTTAAAATAAACGAACATAGAAAGCTTTGTATCGTTCCATTGCATCTTTATGGAATAAATTCGTGATTTGACTGCGAAAAAGACAAAAGGAATTGGTCTCCAGGGATTGCTGCATTCGAACCAGTCCCATCCTATTATTAATTGTACTAATTAATTTTATTAAATAATTTCAAGTTACCAAATATGGAGTAATGTTAGTCGATACCAACTGAAGAAATTGTCGGGCATGCCAAATTCTGTTGAATGAATTTATTTATTTTTTAAATTTAATAATAATTTTTGAACTATAATTTTTTGGGTAATATTAATAAACAAAAAAGCAGGGAATTATTTACAGCTAATATTGGAAATAATTCAGGCATATTAGCTAGAAGCTGGGATACTAATTTTTTGTAAATCTTGATTTCGTACATAATACAAACTCGGAGTTCATTCGAATCAACATGTTCGATTTAGTCAATAAAATTTCAATTTTAAAACCGTTAAAACCTTGTTTTGAGAAGCTGCACCGGTTGCTTAAACCTAAACCGGTTCTGGTTTATAAACTTTTTCTATTGAATATATATGATCTGAAATTAGAAATTTCATAAACTAAATCGACAATGCCGAGTCGAATGAGCCTATTTTCGAGTCTGTTGTCTGTACGAAGTCTAAAAGTCGAGATTCCCAAAATTTGCTTGCCACCCATAAGCTAATTCCCGGGATTAACCAAGAAAATCTCCAATATAAACTGTAACATAGATAAGCATGGTTTTGGAAAGACTAATAAATGCTATAAATTCTTTCTTTTTGTTAAATTTCTCACTTCCAGTACATCTTCCTATATTTTTAATAGTTTCGCAAATATTTATTTTAAACCTTTATGTAGCAGAATGTAATTGCTGCCATTTGCACAACTGTCGTACAATTTGGTGGCCGATTCCCTCAATATCTTAATAATAAATTGAATTGGAGTAGTTTTGAGTTATAAATTTGTAATTTCGTGTTTTGTACTTTTGATTATTTTTTTTACGGATGCCAATTTTTTGAGGGATGATTTACATTCTTTTGCCGAAAAATCAGTTTTTTGATTATAACTTTTTTGTGGTTGATTCTAAATCCTTAAGACTTATACCCATTTTATAGAACTCATCGAGACTCGTTGATTGATATCTAGTTTGTTGGGGTTTGGCCAAAATTCAAAGTATTATACCATTTAAACCCTATATTGGTTTTGGGTTTATAACTCTTTTCGGTTTGAACCAGACCTCGATAAATTATATAACAATTGACGCGTCAGGGTCATGACAAATTTGCTAAATGGTTTAGAGGTCTAGTATCAAGCAAAAAAAGTCATAATCATTATCAAAAACTAAGTCTTAAGAATTTTAAATTCAAAATTTAAATACCATTTTATGTTGTGGATGAAAATTTCGGTTGATGGCAATTTTTGTGAAGAAATTTGTGAGCAATCCGGGTACATATTGCTGCCCAACTTGTTTGGCCACTGCCTCCATTTTGTTGTTTTCCCCCGTTGGTTTTTGGTTAGCTTTTAATTCCAACAATTGTTCTTGTTCAAGTGTAAGCATGGAGGAAGGAGAAATGCTGCCGGTCGAATTATCGGCTACTCTTTCCTTGAATATGAAGATTATTTTATTAATTATTTTTTAGTATTTTGCATTCTGCATTTCTCACCGAAAAATCCGTAAAATTCGTGGCCCCTTTTTGATTTTTTAAAATTTTTTTCTGGTAATTTTAGGCATGCATATGGCATCAATTTGTACAAAAATTATATTTTATGCAATATGCATACTTAAATGCGAGCCACTAGAATTTTTAGTGGCGGCTGGCAGGTAGGGGAGTAACCCAATTTTGTAGAGCTTATTTTTTGACTGGTTCGTAGACTCTCGACATTACTGCCGAGACAAATTTTGGCCAACAAAAATAGCTGGGCAGTGTTCAGAAAAAAATTTTCAACAAATGGGTCGCTTTTATTTTGTTTTCATTTTTTAATTTCAACAGGATTGACGACTGCTGATAAGTGTAAAAAAGATAAATAATTTATGGTAAAAATATGAAAATTCATTTATAAAAAGCAGACATTTTTTGTCAAATGTTGGTTATTTTGCCAAGCCAAGACGGAAAAAATGCCATAATCAAAATGGAAACAGTTTCGTGTTCTCACCATAAAAAACTCCCAGAAAGGTTTAACAAAAAATTGGGACCCCAATTTGTAGATTGTCCTCGCTCGCCGCGCCAATATGGCTACGGGTTTGCTTTAGTCGATGGTTTGTAAAATTTAAAAATGAGGGCAAACCTTTGGAATAACAAATGGGAATTGGCTGCCTTCTTCAACAGCAGTGGTTGTTGTTCTTGTCAATGTACGCAATACAATCATTTTTTTCAACCAAGTCGACTTTGTTGATGTGAAATTATGGCGAAAATGTGATGAAAATATTCTCGCTTGGAACATTTTTAAATGGCTAAAATTGTGATCAATCATTTAAACTCAAGTAACAAATTGGAATTAGTTAATTTCTGTGTTTTATTACAAAGAGAAAAATCAACGCAATTCGAATGCCTAGATTTAGAAAAAAAAGGGGTGCGTATTTTTTTTAGAGCCCGGCGCGGATTCCGGGTCCGTACGGATTATCCGGACCCGGAGTCCGAAATCCGTACATTTTTTGATTTTCCGGATTTTTTCCGGGCCGGATTTTTGTACGGATTATCCGGTCCGGTCCGGCCCGGGATTTTAGCCAAACGAAAATCCGGCCCGCGGGTCCGGATTTTTTGCATCCGGATTTCCGGATTTTTCAAATGCTAGTAAAAAGGACCATTCATCCTATTTCTGTGAATAATTTTTGGGAAATATTTAATTTGGCAAATAAATTATTGAAAATGGCAAATAGAGTATTTAATTTGGCAAATAGGATTTTTTGTCTCAAAAGTATTGAAAATGGCAAATAAATTATGGAAAATGGCAAATAGAGTATTTAATTTGGCAAATAGCAATAAAATTATTATTGAGCAGGAGGTGCGCGGGATATACCCGGATATAGGGGGATTAAGGTGTATATAGTGGGATTAAGGTGGATATGGAGGGATTAAGCCCGATTAAGCCCTGAAATTGATGGGAAATGGCCCGTAAGGCCAGTGGAAGGTCGCAGTAGTGCCTGAGATTGCGCGGGATATACCCGGATATAGAGGGATTAAGGTGTATATAATGGGATTAAGGTGGATATGGAGGGATTAAGCCCGATTAAGCCCTGAAATTGGTGGGAAATGGCCCGTAGGGCCAGTGGAAGATCGCAATAGTGCCTGAGATTGCGCGGGATATACCCGGATATAGGGGGATTAATGTGGATATAGGAGGATTAAGCCGGATTAAGCTTAGTTATGGGCTAGGGTTAGGGTTAGGGGTTCGGAGCATAGGAATCTCGCGAAGCCGGAAGCAAAACAGCCCAAACCGAGCTAGCTCCAATCGATTCCAGGCCTTAATCCGGCTTAATCCCCTAAATCCACCTTAATCCCCCTATATCCGGGTATATCCACGCATTCTCAGGACCTTCCCAGACCTTTCACTGGCCGTCCGGGCCATTTCCCATCGATTCCAGGCCTTAATCCGGCTTAATCCCCTAAATCCACCTTAATCCCCCTATATCCGGGTATATCCCACGCACCCCTGGACAGCCCACATGCCTTCGGCAGGCTTCCCCATCACTTCCTACCCATTTGCCGCCTTAATCCCATCATTTTGGTCCTTAATCCCCTTATATCCACCTTAATCCCCCTATATCCCCCGCACTCTCAGGCACTTCCCCGACCTTCCAGTGGCCTTCCGGGGGCCATTTCTATTCCATTTCTATGCTTAATCCGGCCTAATCCAAGTATATCGACCTTAATCCCCCTATATCCGGCTAAATCCCGCGCACCTCCTACGCAATGATAATTTTATTGCTATTTGCCAAATTAAATACTCTATTTGCCATTTTCCATAATTTATTTGCCATTTTCAATACTTTTGAGACAAAAAATCCTATTTGCCAAATTAAATACTCTATTTGCCATTTTCAATAATTTATTTGCCAAATTAAATACCATCCAATAATTTTTTTTGAAACGATCCAAATTCCTTTAAAATCTTTATTTAATAATTTCTTTTTTTAATTCTTTCTTTAATATATTTTTATTTTTTGTTTTATACAACGGAGCCCCACAGTGCGCCTATCCACGATTCGCCTATTGGGGGCAAAAACACAATTCGCCTATTTCCTCAATTTTCTTTAAAAATTTAATTTAAAAAATTTTAATAAGTGTTTCATATGTAATTTTTGATGCTGAACACGAATATGATATTCAATTTTTCATACCTATCCATCCAACCTAATTAATTGTCAAATGAAATTGATTTTATTAAGTGAATAATACATGTGGCTCTGGGTGCCAGTGCCAGTGTTGGATTTATAGGATGCCATTTTACGGTTCTTTCCTGTTATCTGGGGGGGCAAAGCGATTATATGGGGGCCGGGTGATTATATGGGGGGCAAGATCTATAATATATAATAGGATGATTAGGAAGATGATTATGATCTTCTTCATCTTCTTAATCATCATCTTCTTCATCATCTTCATCTTCTTAATCATCATCTTCTTCATCATCTTCATCTTCATCATCTTCCTAATCATCCTATTATATATTATAGATCTTGCCCCCCATATAATCACCCGGTCCCCATATAATCGCTTTGCCCCCCCCCCCCCCAGATAACAAGAAATTACCCATTTTAAATTAGGGTTGTCACAAAATTTAAAGCACATGCCATTGCATGTCTTCCCCGGACTAAAAAATAAGGTTCACATTTCGGGAATATTTTGAAAATGAGCACAAATTTTTGGGTTATTTTCAAAAATAAATTCAGAATTGGAAATTCTGATTGCGATTTGTAATTTCTAAATTGTAATTCTGATTCTGATTTTAGTTCCCAGAAACAGCGGAAATGTTGATTTTCCTTAACAAAAGTATTCCAGAAGTTGGCTCATATTAATTTGAATAAATTTGATTTCGTTTTTTATTTTATCTCGATAAATTTGATTTCATTTTTTATTTTAATCGCTATAAATTTTGTTTTTTTTTACTTATATCTGCGAAAAAAAATTTTTTGAAAATCCGGAAATCCGTATCCGGATCCGTACAATTTTAAGGTACGGATTATTTCCGGACCGGATTTTGTACGGATTATCCGGTCCGGTCCGGCCCGGGATTTTTTCGGTTCGAAAATCCGGTCCGCGGGTCCGGATTTTCCTTCGCGCCGGGCTCTAAAAAAAATGCAATTTGTCGACAAAAGAATTAATTTTTGTCGACAAATGAATTTAAAAAATAAGTGTCGACAAAAAAATTCATTTTGTCGACAAAAGAATTAATTTTTGTCGACAAATAAATATTATCTCAAAAAAAAGGATTAAATCGAAACATTAATTAAAGTTTAGAGATTTTCTTTACTCTTCATCTCTTCTTTCTTTCCTTCCTTCTTTTCTCTTTCTTTAAAATCTATTTACTTTCATTACATGCATGATTCCTTCAATGCTCGTGTTCAAAATTTCCTTCCATTCATTCTCGGATCTCGGTCGGTTCGGTTCGTTAATTTTTTCGGTCGGGCTTTGCTTTTTGAGTTATTAAGTTGATTGCCTTTTTAAAAAGTTATAAATATAATTTACGTAGTGGCAGTGGCATTTTAAGTTTTATTAAAGGTTTAAATAATTAAACTGATTGAATACTTTCTCATACATTTCAAATTTTAACTTAATTTTAATTGTTAAATTACCAATCTTCATAGATTAATTCAATTAAACTTGTGTTAATTTATCTGCTATAAATCAGTGCAATTATTAACTACATATACAAATCATTCAATTCAATAATAAATGACAACACTCGTTAAACCCAAGGAACGTCAATTTCAGGTTTCATAAAAATAAAAACTTGATTATTTTTGGCTGTAATAAAATAAAAGATTTTGGAGAGATCCAAACAATCAAATAATGTTCCAATCTATCCAAGGTACTTGTGCAGTTTGTATCCCCTTTTTGGGTCACCTTGGAAAAAGTGAGGAAAAAGTGAAGGGTCCCCCCTTTGATGTTAGGGTTAGGATTTGGGTTTAGGATACATTTGAGATGATTTTTACATCATCCTAATCCAATCCCTAACATATTTCTGAAGGACCCCAACCCTAAACCTGATGACCCATAGGGGGGACCAAGCACTTTTCAAAAAGGGGATACAAACTGCACAAGTACCCTATCCAATTCAGCATTCCAATTATCAGGAAAATAAACAAAAATTCCTTCTTAGGTAGTCCCGGTGCCCGCAGTGTTCACCCGTGGCCGTTGGGAATGCATTGATTACAAGGATGGAGCACCGGTTTATCCAGCTTATTAAATTTTTCTTTATTAAAAATAATTTTTAAGGGTGCACCGCAATTTACATTATTCAATAGTTTGGTCGCAACGACCACCGCCAGCCAATGCACAATTCCAACAACGACGGCGTCGGCTACGGCACCAACCAATGAAGGAGTGACAATTGCTGGATGCTGCGCTGGAGGAGGCCCAAATGCCGTCGCAATTGACAACAAAATTGAACAGGCCATGGCGAGTTTTTTACTATACTACTATGACAAAACTTAAACTTACGGTTTTTTTCGTAATAAAAACATTTTTGAATAATAAAAAATAAGTTTTGTTGGTACTTGTCGGTTTTAGGTAGGTCCGTTGCAGCGAGGTAAAGTTCCCCTTTGCTGTAAAAGATTAGTATTAGCTATTAGGGTCATACAAGTATAGGACAGTCCTATCCTATCCCTCCTAAAAGCACCTACAAGGGAACCCTTCCGCTTTTCAACATTAAATGGGACCTGTACCTAGTACTTATTTATTATCTGCAGATTTTTAGCACCTATAAAATCACTTCATGGTTTTCCTAAATTAGCCACTGCGGCCATGGCCTCGATTACCACCCTCTGGATACGCCTGTCTTATTAAGGACCTAAGATAAGACCCTATGAGTAGGTTAAAGTTATCCTATAGTTGATTAATACTTGCGATGGGACCAGGGATCACCCAAAACCGTAAGCCAATAATCGACAAGTACCAAAATTTTTTCAATTGATAAAAATAAGATTAAGAATACGGAATACCTAAAACTTAAGGTTTTTGGATAAACAAACTTAAGGTGTCAGAACAAACCATGAAATTATTATAATTATTTTTTGCTTTAACTACACAATTTTCTGCAATCTCTAGCAACTCTTTTTTAATCCAAGCCAAAATATACTTTTTATTAATTCTCCATTTTCCACATAGGATCTTGTGAAAACCCATTTGACATTTGCGGTCCGTGAAGAAGTGGAAAATATGCGCAGCACAATCACCGAGCTGGAATCCAGAGTAATTAAACATTTTATTTAAATAATAAAATTTTTTATCCGAATTTTTAAAGTACTTTTTGCCTTTTAATAAATCAGGAACCGGATTTAAGAAAAATCTTTTATTCTAGATCTCATCGAGGATCAAATCGAAACACATCGATTTTCGATTGGTATATAAAAAGATCAAGTTTTGGCCCAAAATTAAAGAGTTTAAAACCAAAATTGGAAAATGGTTTAAACGGTTTAATATCTTGTGCCAAACTTAACAGCATTTTATATACCAATCGATGCGACTTGATGAGATCTATAAATTAGTATAAGGTTTGTAGGTTCTATAACCGGTTTTTGATTTATTAAAAATCAAAAACTACTTTTTGGGGTAAAAAATATTTAATAAATTTTAAAAATAATTTTAGGTGAATTTGTTGGAAAGTGAGAATCAAATTTTACGACAATTTGCGCCGGCCGATGTTTTGGGCAATTTGCCGGCTTTGGTGCAAAATGCTCAAATTCAACAGCAACAAAAAATTGCAGCACAATCATCACAACAACAATCCAACAACAATAATCAATCGCAGCCACAGCAGCAGAAAACATTTCCGGTTATAAATTATAAATTTAATAAAAATTATTTTTGAATTGGTGAAGCATAGGTGAAAAGTGGTCACAAAATTTTTTTTTAATTTTTCCAAAAATGTTATTTTTGCAGTAATTTAGAGTCCGGAACACGTAAAATGACCATATTCTTTTCATCATATTCTAACTTTTGCCATCTTAGTAATACAATGCCATCTTTTGCAAAGGAAAAAGAAAAACATAGGGTAGAGATATAGTCAGAAATTTCTGATGTGGGTGCGTGGGCGTGGGTGCACCGGAGGTCTGCTTCTCAAATTTTGCAATTTTTCCCTAGCTCTTTGGGCCATTTGTTCTGATAAGTGGGAGGGGGAGGCACGCACCTTGACCCTCCCTTCGCCCCTCTCCCTGCTGGATATGGATACGACCCTGGCACTGGGGAAGACCAAGGAAAATTTTGGTGGAAATGTAGGCCAATATTTAGCCTATTCGATACAGTTCAACGAGAATAGTACTAATTTTTATTTATCAGGATCAGGATGCTAGAATATGATGAAAAGGATGCCATTTTCTTGGCGCCAAATCTTCCATTTGGAGTTGTGAAAAATAAAAAATTAAAATTTCTAAGTAATTTAGCTAGATTTTTGCTATAATAAAATTAAATCTCTCAATAAACTAAATTTTTCCACAAACACCAAACAGACTGTTCCATCGGCACCGGTCATCATGGACGCATCCACCACACAGGCCCAAAAGAATTGATGAGAGAATTATTTAATATTTTTGTGCACTATAAATATGCAATTTTTAAAACAAATACAAATATTTTTATATTTTTTTCTTATAAAAAAATTTCCAACTTATCGAATTTTATTTTATTTATTAATCGAAAAATATTTAAATTATTTTTATTTATTTTTTTTCTTATTTTAATATTTTATAATTTTTGGTAACAGTTTTGAATGCTAAAACGCCTCTTTCGTCCATTTATCGAAATGTTCACCCAAACAACAACAACGAAAAGAGCGGCTGAAGAAGGTGCGGAAAAAACAGTGGTGGAAATGGCAAAAAAGAAACGCCGGGAGAAAAACGTCAAATATGCGGTGTTACTTTCCTATCAAGGCCAAAACTATTTTGGAATGCAGGTTTACTTCCTTTTTATTTTTCCAAAAATTTTATTAAAAAGAATTTAAAACTTGTGTTTTTTTGGATAATAAAAACCTTTAAAATTAAGTAAAGTAGGTAAAAATGAATGATTTAACATCTTGAGGATAACCAGGATTTACCAAAATTCTTTTTTTTTTTTGTAAAATCTACTAAAAGAGAGGATTCGAAACATTTTCAGCTTCGAATAATTAAAATATTCCTTAACCCTACCTAGGTTTTGGTTTAAGATTTTTGGGTTAAGTAAGAAACTTTAGGTTAAGGAATTCCAACCCAGCGCAATTATTATATCTTAATCCAAATTAATGGTACCTGTACCTGGGTTATAGAATAAGGATTAAGACTAATCATGAGGGTTTGGCACTTAAGCGAGTTACAACTAAAACCCGGCGCCGGTCTGTATACCGTGCGGTATTTTTGCAGTGTAATACGGGTCGTATTAATACGGCATGAAAAATACCTGAAATACCGCGCGCTATTGCGATATTTATATTGCAAAGGCCGTATTATACGGCCTATTATAGGGTACGGATCCATTTTTCCGGGCTCTAGTTAAAATTCACTCCCTTAACCAACACTGGAGATGAAAATCTAATGTTTTTTAATGATAATAAAAACTTATTTTAATTGGCATTCTTGATTTGAAATTATCAAATTAGATTTTTGTTTACATGCCTTAAGTTTTTTTTATTTTTCTTCCACATTTAATTCACTTCAGAAAATAATTTTAAAAATATTTAAATAAAATTAGCTTAAAAATATTAAATAAATCTTTTTTAAAAAACTAAATTTGAACCCTTTCTCATTTTTTAGTATCAACGAAAAGATGCGGAATTTCCAACGGTTGAATCGCACTTGTTGAGGGCAATGTTGGCCAATGGATTCATCAACCAAGAGCACATGGACGATTTGTTTCCTTGGCATTTTCAGCGGGCGGCCCGCACCGATCGGAGTGTTTCCGCCGTTCGACAGGTTTTTTAGAAGGAATGAAAAAAATACGTTTTTAGGGAAAATCTATTAAAATTCTTTATC
This sequence comes from Pratylenchus scribneri, assembly GCA_030063045.1. Classification (NCBI taxonomy): domain Eukaryota; kingdom Metazoa; phylum Nematoda; class Chromadorea; order Rhabditida; family Pratylenchidae; genus Pratylenchus; species Pratylenchus scribneri. Next base: position 560,660 of record JAQSEB010000101.1, on the reverse strand, counting down.
AGATTTTCGGCAAAAATTGGAAATTTTTAAAAGCCATTTTTAAAATTAATTTATAAAATAGAATTTTGGTTGGTTATAAACCGAGGTATTCGGTTTCTAAAAAATTCTCGGTATCGGTTTTCTCAACAGTTTTTTGGATTCATAAAAGGCAGAAAAATTTGAATTTTTAATATTTCTAAATCTTCTTGTCATGTAGTATAAGAAAAAAAATTAGCCAAAATTGACTCTTGACTTGACCAAGAAGAGTAAAATTTCACCCAAAAGACAATGTTATGTGTTAGTAAAAATTTCAGCCCAAAATGAATATGAAAAATAAAATTTTATCCAAATTCATAAATTATCCATTTTGGGCTGGGGGAACGGCAACATACCGAAACCTGCTCTGGTCGGTTTTGACCCTCGGTTTCGGTTTAGACAGGTTTTCGAAGCTCATTCAATACCAATTTTAGGTCAAAAACACGGTTTTCTCTTTCGTTTAACCGATCACCCATCACCTTCTAACATCTAACCTACAATTGAAAATGAAGTCAAAATCAAAATAATTGGATAAATTAAAAATTGTTTTATCCAATTTTTGACCAAATAATTATTTCAAAACCCAAAATAGCATATTTTTAAAGAATTAATCAAAATTAAAAAATAAAAATAAATAAAATTGTCGCAGATTTGTTCAATGTTTTTGCCAATGGACAAACATTTCATTGATAATGGCGTCCAATTGTTGAACAGCTCATTGCCCGAGGATATTCGCGTGTTTGGCATTCGCAGAGTGGTTAGTCATTTTTTCATAAAATAAATAAATTTAATTTGAATTTTTATTTTTTTCCTGTATTATATTATAAAAGTTCGAAAAAATAATTTTTAAGTAAAAATTAATTTAATTTTTATTTATTTTTAGGTCGATTTAGATCCCGAAAAGTAAATATTTCCTTTTTAAAAATGAAAGAAATTTGTGATAAATTTCAAAAAAAAATTATTTCAATTTTTTTACTTTACCCTTTTTATTTAATTTATTTGAAATTTTTTCATAAATATTTCAAAAATTATTTTTTGTAGGTTTTTTCTTCAAAATGCATAAAAAAATATTCTAAGAATTTATTTTTTTGATATTATTTCTTTAATTTTTTAAATTCTATTTTAATTAGAATAAAATTAATAAAAATTATTTTAAATATTTAGACCCCTGGATTTCATTCACAAAAATTTTGCGATGGTCGAACATATTCATACACGCTGCCCACTTTTGCATTTGCCGCATGCGATCAGGTCTGAAAATATTATTTTTGTGAATAAATTCCCACTCCTTTGCTTTGCAGTTGACCACCGATCAATTTCGGATTACTGAAGAAAGAATTGAGGAAATTCGGGAATTGCTCAATTGCTTCATTGGCACACACAATTTCTTCAATTACACTTCTGGATTGTAAGCAGAGAAAATTTAATTAATTATTTTTAAAATTAATTTAATTAATATTTTTGAAAAAATAATTTAAAAAGATTTTTTTTTGAAAATTTTTTTAGCTACACATTTTTAAATTTATTTTTTCCAATTATTATTTTTAATAATTTTGTAATGTTGTTAAGATTAAAATAATTAACAAAAATTTTAAATTAATATTATTCGTTTTTAATAATTATTTTGGAACGTTTTTTAATAAAAAAAAAATTAAAAAATCTTATTTTGATATTTTTTTACAAATTTTTAAATCTATTTTTATTAAAATTAATTGATTACCTATTTATTTTTTTAGGGAATTTAATGACCAACGTGTCCGGCGGAAAATACTTGAAATTCGATTGGAAAAGTTGGTTTATTGAACTATTTTAAATTTTGGGAAATTTATTAATATTTAAAATTAATTTTATAAAATATTTAATTTTACAGGCCGTTCCTTTTCGCGGACCCAATTCGACAAAGAGAGGTGGAATTTATGCGAATTTATATTAAAGGCCAAAGTTTCATTCTTCATCAAATTCGCAAAATGATCGGTAAAAATTTTTGAAATTTTTTTTAAAAATTTTTATTCCATTTTTTAGGCTTTTCCATTGCAATTTTGCGCGGTTTCTGCCACAAAAGTGATATTACGCGATCGTTTTTGGAGCAGCGGATGGACATTCCCAGGGCACCGGGACTTGGCCTTTTACTTGGTGCGTTTCTCCCTCAAAATTTATGGATAATTTAAAATAGAAATTTTTTCCGTGAACCAATTATTTTTGGATTAAATAATTTTTAAATTTGATTTATTCAAAACAAATCAATTTCTTTATTTTACCGCAAAATTGTTTTTGACTTCTTTCTAATTAATCATCTGAAACCGGTTTTAGACCCTACAAACCTTATACCAATTTAGAGATCTAATCGCGAGACGCATTGAATGGTATATAAAATGTCTTGTTTTGGATAAAATTCAAGTGTTTAAAACCAAAAACTAGTTTGTTAAACCAAACCACTTTAATTTTGGGCCAAAACTAGACATTTTATATATACACCGACATTTGCGGATTTTTGCGGCGCGACAGTTTCGGCGCGACTTTTGCGGCGCCGACACTTGCGGCGCCGACAAATGCGGCGTCAACAATTGCGGCGCTATAAAATTTGCGGCTCTCTGATTTTAGTTGGCGAATTTCGCTTAAAACAGCGTTTAAGACTTCATTTCCAACCAGATTTCATCAATTTATTCGGATTGAACTTAAAAACAAATGATATTTTTGGATTTAACGTCTTAGAAAACCCTTAAAACCGGTTTAAAACGTAAATTAATCAATGTTAAACTATTTAAGCTATTGAAAATTATATTATTCATTCATTTTATTAAAATCGGGAACGCCGCAAATTTATAGCGCCGCATTTGTCATCGTCGCAAATGTCGGAGCCGCAAATGACGGAGTCGCAAGTGTCGGCGTCGCAAAAATCCACGCCGCAAATGTCGCTGTCGCAGAACCCATTTTATATACCAATCGATGCGTCTCGATTAAATCTACAAAATGGTATAAGGATTGTGGGGTCTAAAACCGGTTACTGATTTATTAGAACTCAAAAATTACTTTTTGGAGTAAAAAGGCATTTCTTCTCCAAAAATATTAACATTATAATTTTTCTTATATAAGAGAAAAGAAGCAAGCAGCAGGCTATTTTGTGAGTGTGAGAGTGGACAGCGCTTTTAAGTCAGAGAAAAATAAATTGAACAGATAAATATTGGAAATAAGTGGGAAACTGGGGAGTGGGAAGCAATATTTGGAGAGAGAACATTTGCCTTGTGGTTCTTTTATTTTTCCCTGCCTGCTGCTTCCCATAAACATTTTTACCCATTCCAATGGTTAAATTCCCCAGTTTTTGTCCGGTTAGATAGGCAAAATTTGAAAATAGGCAATTTGAAAGATAATCAATTTTTGGAACGGGGAGCTTCGGCACCCCTTAAATATTAAATAATTTTTAGGTAAGTAAGTTATTTTTAAGGATATTGTTTTTATATTAAAATATTTTTTGCATTGCATAAAAAGTAGTTTTTGACTTCTAGTAAATCAGAAACCGGTTTTAAACCCTATAAACCTTATACCGATTTGTTCGATTGGTATATAAAATGTCAGGTTTTGGCCCAAAATTAAAGTGGTTTAAAACCAAAAACTGGAAATATGGTTTAAACGGTTTAATACTATTTAATTTTGACCACCAACCATGTCAAATTATAGATGAAATCTACAAATTGTTATAAGGTTTGTGAGGTCTAAAACCGTTTCCTGATTTATTAAAAGTCAAAAATTCTACTTTTTTGTTAAAAAAAATAAAAAATTTGGGGTATAAAATTGCATTTCTATAAAATTTGAATTTAATTTTCCAAATTTTATACCAAAAAATTCTTCAAATTTAATAAATTTACCCCTTTCTCCACATAGAACGTCTACACTATGATCGATTTGAGCGACGCTATTTACAATCCCACGGATCGTTGAATGATTGGGGCGATGAGGTGGAGAAGGACATTGTGGCATGGCGAGACCAATGGATCATGCAGCGCATTCTCAACGAGGAATGCCGAACACAATCGTAAATATTTGGAAGGGGGCCAGAAAAATTAATTTACCGTAAATTCTTTATTAGAAGTATATATTCTTAAAAAATTTTAATATCTCTAGGGTTAACATTTAATTGAAAAAATTGATTTTCGAGACATTTATTTCAACAAACTGAGTGAATATGTTTTATAATTTATACGATTGAGTTTATTATTCCACCATTTTTGTGTAGTTTGACATCCGAATACATTAATCTTTTTTTCCATTCTTCAAATTAAAATATTTTGTTAAAAATTTTTCATATTCTTTCCTTCAAATTTTAACTAACAAGAAACAAGGTATTTGTTAACCAATTCCATTGATTATTTAAAGAGATGTCTTTTAGAGGGTTCAAAATTTGGAACAAATAAAAATGACTTTTAGTATCGAAAATTCATGTTAAAAATTTAAAATTCAGCCGGCAACACAGCTAACTTGGTTAGCTTAACTATTTAACACGGTTGGGTACATTACACCATTTGTGGTAGGGTTAGATACTTATTCAACTTTTTTTTCCGTCATTTTCTAATAATCGAAATATATTTATTATAAATTTTTTTAAAAATTCAATTGAACTTTTTGCAGAATGATCAAGTGGCTTTCAACTTTGCCATTGCACATATACATTTTGAATCCGGAAGATGAAAGCGGGGAAAATGTTTCGGCACTTCGACAAGCTGCCCAAAATGCCCATGTTCGTTCATTATTATTTATTAAAAATGAAATTTTTATTTTCTTTAAAATTAATTTAAAAAATAATTTTAATTAAAAAAAATTTGAATAAAACAATTTTTTCTATTTATACTTAAAATTAAGCTAATAAATTAATTTATTATAATTCTTAAATATTAATTTTAAATATTTTTAATTAATTTAATAATAAATTTTAATTAAAAAAATCTATTCAGAAAGTATTTTGCATTTTTAAAAATCAATTTAAAAAAGAATTTTTAATTAAATTATTTTTTCAGAAAGCCGAAAAACAGGAAAATGAGAAAGCATTGGCCACCGATGACAACAACGACGAAGAAAATGGCGAAAAATTAGAAGAGGAATTGGAAGGAGGAGAAGAAATGGTGGCGGAAGAAGAAGCGGAAAAAATAGATGAAATTAAAGCGCAAGAAGAATATAATGAGGAGGAGAAGAAGGAGGAAAAGCCCAAAAAAGTGGCATCATCAATGTGAAATGTGCAGCGATGAAATAGTTTATTTAAAATATTCGAACATTTTGCTTCCCTTTTTTTTTGTTATTTTTCAAATGGAAAATTAATTTTAAAATAAAATATTTTTAACCAAATTTTTATCTTTTCATAGCCACTCAAAATGAATAGGAAAAATGGGCGGCACAGTGTGAAGAAATAAATCGAACCAAAGGGCAAATTGATTACAATCACCAAATTCAGAAGGACAGAATTGACATAGTGAATCATTTTATTGTTATTGTGGGCAAAATAAACAATTTCATTTTTTTTCAAATGAATTTGCTTTTCATTCTAAAATTGCAATATACGCACATCTGCATTGGTTTATTTTTAAACACATCTTTTTTTTTATTGATAATGTGATGATCGATTATTCGATTGAGTAATAACTAGAGTCCCGGGCTCTGACACGGAACCCGGGTTATTAATCATTTAACAATTATAGAATATATTGACATCAATTTTAAGGCATTTTTGCATTTATGTGCACAAAAGCCGGATGGACACTATTGTTGGGTGCATACATTTTGTTCACTTTTCTTACATAATAATAATAAAAAATCCAATAGTAATTTTCAATTCTGCTTTTAATCTCGATAAAATAACAATTAAAAATTACAAAAGATTGGTAGCAAAATAATTTGAAATTTCTCTTGATCATTGTTTTCTTCGATTTTTCATATGATTGTGGCTTTATTTTTTCGTTTTTTCAATGCCATTGTTTCGTCTCCTTCTTCCCCATCAACAACACCACAAAATCTGCCCATCAAATATTCATTGGCCTGTTCCAAAGCCATTTGCTCCACTTCCCGCAATGCATGGCCTAACATTTTCACAAAACCATCATCATTATCAATTTGATCTTGCTCCTTTATATTATTTGGCTTATTAGAATAATCTGCATTTTTAAATCGATATTTGCTCATAATTCCGACAACTCTTTCAATGCCAAGTCGGGCTAGAAAATTTGTAAAAAAAAGAGACTGTTAATGTTAATTTCTTTCTATGGGTATCATTCTTTTTGATTTATAATAATTTAAAAGAATTTTCAGAAATTAACAAATTCCTATGTTAATATATTTTATTAATAAATTATTTTTTTGGAATCTTTTGGTAAATATTCAATAAAAGAATCTCATAATTCGGTGAAAGCAATATATCATATGGAATTAGAAGCCTAATAAATATCTAAAAAATATTTTCAGTTTTTTGAAAATTTAAAAAATTTGCAAACTTTTCACTTTTCAATATTATTATAATAATAAGCTAAATTCTATTAAGGAAACTCAGATCTAAGTAAGTGAATTAAAAATAAACTAATTTTGGAATAAATGATGTATGAAAATGTTATTAAAATTACTTATAATATTGATTATAAGAACTGAAAAATAAACAGTAAAACAAATACCTAGGCTTAGCCCACTGGCTGTCATAAAGTGCGGACTGGCATTTGCGTCGCCAATGGCCAATACTATTGGATGGTTGGGCCGAGGCATTCGCATGACCGGCTCCTTGGCCGCCACCATCTTCAAATGGAATGTGGCGGTGTTCACCGGATGTGGGTCAAAATTTAGGAGGCCATCATTCCAAGGGCCCAGTTGGCCATTCTCATCCAAATTCAAGAATGGAAATTGACCGGTCGAGTCCGAATGGAATAATTCTGCCCCATGGCGACCATCTTTGTCCGGAATTGATGCCAACATTGTGTAGAGGGCGGAAAACCATTTTCGTTCCACACTTTTGCGGAGTTCAGCAGCGAAATGATTCAATATATTCTGTTGGGAATTTTAATGAGTCGATTAAAAAAATCAAATCCAAGTGTGTTGGACAATTGAATTTTGTTTCTATATTGCCGTATATATTTTGAAGACATCCGGTAGATACATTTAGAATTTTCTATTTTTTTTTTTGAATAAACTGAATTAAAATTAAATCATTCAAATTTTGCAACAATTTAAAAATACATTGCTTTTGGTCAAATAAAATGCATTCATTTTGGACTTTTTCATTCTGACTTTACTAAATTAACATTCTGTCCATTTTTTTATAAACATAATGAAATTCAAAGTCAAAATTTAATATAATTCCATAATATTAAGCAAAAAATATATTAAAATGGAATTGAATATTGAATGGAGTTATATGGAAACACGGTCAACTGGACTACATCCCAACTGTGCGTCGGCGCTTGTAACTAATTAAGGGCTAGGCTGATATTGATGATTTTGGTATTAAATTAAAGAGCGCACTTCTGAGCCTGGGCTCTCGATAAATATGAAATTTATTTGGATTGGTTAAGATTTGGTGGAATTATGTTTAAAAACCCGTAAAATTCGCAAGTTTATAATAGTAATCTTATTTAATGGTTTTTAAGTACAATTCTGCTAATATTGAACCAATCCAAATAAATTTTATATCTATCAATAGCCAGCACAGTGCGTTCTTTAATTTAAGATCAAAATTATTTAATTATCAATTTATTGTTTAATCAGCTACAAGCGCCGTCGCCCAAAGTTGGGACTTCGCCCAGCAGTTTAGTGCGTACCGGGTACCGCATACCGTTATATGCCCCCTAGAAAAGATCATTTTTCTACCTCAGCAGTATTAGCATCAGCATTCTTGCCCTTGGCATTATTCGCCTTCAATTCTTCAATTCTCTCAAGCAATTCCATAATTGGTGTGGGCATTTCGCAGGCAATTTGTATCATTTTCTCCGTTTCAAACACATAAATTAAATATTTTTTTGATTTCTTCTTTTCTTGTCTGTCCAATTGTTGCCGCCGCCAATTTTTCAGCTTCTCCAGTTGATCGGCAAATTCCCTTTTGAATTGTTCATTGCCAGAAATTGTGGCCAATTTATGCTCCATTAAACCATCAATGCCGGCGGAGGCATATAATTCTTCCCATTGAATGGGCCAATCAAATGTGGTTTTATTCTGAATGAATACTCGTCGAATTTTGCTGCCTTTGTGCAAAATGGTGTCCCCATAATATTCCAAAATGTTCATTTTGTCAGCGTGGGTGACCCTAACTTGGCTACCTTTAAGTTTTATATTTTTAAATGAATAAACAGCTAGTGCCCAATTGTCCAGTGCCCATTTGTCCGGAACCCACCTAACAATTTATTCCGAATTCGATCATTTACGCCACCGGCAAGAATCAACAAATCAAATGGGAAATGAATAATTTTGTGTTTCTCTTGTTTTCCTTGCCCATCACCATCATCATTTTCAATTTTATTTGCTTTCTTCGATGTTTCTAATCTTCCCATATAGGATTTCTTTTTTCGGGAATATCGAATGCCAATGAACTCCATATTCCGCTGACAATTTTGTTGGTGTTGATTTCAATTGTTGATTATGGCCCTCGGTGATGTTTGCTGGGATCAAATGAGAGAGAATCTCCAACTTGTCCCGAAGCTGTTCCTCCAATTCGCGAGAATTCACACGCCAATATTTACTCTGGAGTATGTCTTTACCTTTGCTGCTAATTTCCTCTGCAAATAGAGATGTGATGAGATTCGCTTCACTATTAAATTTTTATTTACAAAAACCATTCAGAAACAATTCTTATGAACCTCAATTATTGGGCTATTTTTAAAATTTTAGCCAAACTAAAAATCTAATTTTAATTTTAAAAAATTGTTTTTTTTTCCTAATTTTTTTTTTCAATTTGGCCAATCAAAAAATAATACTAAGTATTCTTTCATTTACTATTTTCTACTCTTTAAAATGATTTATTTAAAATTAACTAAAATACATTAAGTTATGGGTCATTTAAAATTTTCAAAAAAAATAAATCCTTCCATTTGTCATAACAAAATTCTTGTATTTTATAGCTGAAATTTTTAATTTTTTTTACATAATTTGGCCTATAATTTTTATATTATAATTTTTATTCAAGGATTAACTATAAATTTTCTGTCAATATTAAAAAAAAATAAAAAATCAAAAATTTTGATGGAATACCTGCAAAAAGTATATTAAATTTAGAGCCAAGCAGCCAACGCAAATTCACAATCCATTTTGCGTCAATGTAGATTAGCCGATTTCGAGTATATTCCAATCGATCGTTGACCAAAGTGACCCGATGGCCGGCGAGGAAGTATTGAAATGCGGCATAAAGGCCATTGGGGCCGGCACCCTCGATTAGGACATTTTCGAAATGATTTGCTCTTTTTGCTTTACTTTTACTATTAACATTTTGAACATTTTGTTGATCTAATTTTTGATTTCGCCGATGCTCTTCCAACATTGCCCTTTCAATTGCCGTATCCAATGATTCATTTTGCACTTTTGAACATTCATAGATTTCACTCAATTTGTTGCCCCAATTGAATATGGCCATTTTTTTGCCAGGGAAGTTTTGCTTCTTTTGATTTCCTTCCCCATTGCCAATGCCAATGAAGGAGGCCATGTCCAAAATGGTGCCCTCGGCTCCTTCAAGGAAAATATTCAGCATGAATTGCTTGCAGTCAACCAACAATTTTTCATCCATTCCATTTGTATTTCCATATTTGACAATGAATGCCTCAACTCGATTTGCCAATTTGGCCACTGTTTGGCGGAAAAATGCTATTGTCGATTTGGTCAATTGACTACAGGAATTTTTATTTTCCTTCTCCTCTTCATCATTTTCCATCAATTCCAATTCCTGATACTCCTTTAGGGTCAACAATTCGTCGAAAAGGTCTTTCCCAGAGGCAGCGGCAATTCTCTCCAATTCATCAATTCTTTCGATGCTTAATTCCCCTAAAATCCAATATTAATTGTAATTTAGCCTGCGGGTAGAATTTACCGAGAATTTGATGAAAAATTTGTAGCCAAAGGAGTAGCAATGAAGCAATTGGGTAGAATAATTTCATTTCTTTTCTATTATTTGAATTCGGATACAGTGTTGAGAATGAATCTGACTGAAATTTAATAATTTGCCCATCTTTTTACGAAGCCTGAAAAAGGCAAATTTTGCAAAGGCAATTTTTGCAAAGAATTCCCTTCCCCTCCTTTAGCCAGTTCTCAATCATGTCCATCCCCTCCATAAAACTAATTTATATTGATTTTTAGGAGAGGGGAAAGGCATTTGCTAGACATGTTGGGTCCATGGGGTGATCAGAAAGCTCATAGCTCGGGGAAAAATTATCGAAAGCTATCGACGGAATCAAAGTGGAAGAAGAATAATAACAAAGAGGAGAAGAAGGAGGAAAAGCCCAAAAAAGTGGCATCATCAATGTCCTGACCCTTCTTTTTTGAGGCGCACGAATCGATAACGTCGCTCTCTCTTTGCCCTTCTTTACTGATGAGGCTAACTAATGGATGCCGTGTGGCTCTCTCTCTGTTGGGCCAATGGAATTGCCGATCCTGGCCCTTCTTTACTGTTTATGCTGAGTAGCCCTATTGCCCTCGGCTGCTTTAAGTGATTTTCAAATAAAATTTTTTAAGTAAATCGCTAAAATTGTTCTTTCCTTAGACATTCGATGAGAGCCAATGGACTTGTCTGTTTAATAATCACTTTAATTTCCAATAAATTTATTCCTCAAAGTCAAAGGCAAAATCCTACTCCCCTTTTCATTAAGCTTCTGCGCATTTTAAATCCGAGATTCTAATCTGTAAACTCCGATTCCGACCATATTTTTTTGGGGATGGGATAACTCCTAGATGGTGTTGCTCTATCCTCGATAATGCAATTATCATCCCAATTTAATAAAATCTGGTGCCCAAATCCGATAAATAAAACCTTTAAATTACCAATTATATTTTAAAAAATGGTTTAAATTCACTTAAAAAATATTCTCATCAAACTCAACTACGATTTAAGTTTGTCTAAATAATTTTTAAAAAAAACGTAAATCGTAATTATGGGGGGTACCAAAAAATTAGAATATATCATACTGAGAGCTAATGAGAAAGGAAAAACAGAGCATTAATTTTGTCGCGAAATACGTTGGCCCAATGGATTGGGACCAAAATGGAATGATGAAATGAGAGGAAAATATTCATATAATTAACATAAAATTCCGTATATTACCCTGTCTCAATCACCCCATTCCCAATTTCCCTATTAAAGCTTTGTTTGATTCTTTCTCTCCTCCTCTCCATATCCACACCCATTTTTGCCCATTTTACCTATAAAATTCATGGATGTTGATTTCCCCTACAATTTCATATCAGACAAATTTTCCCTACAATTCTGTTACGACTAATCTTTCCTCCTGCAAATGCCTGCAAAATTCTTTTGTTTCATTCTAATTTCGCCTATAGTCCAAATATTCATATGACTCTTTTTTCCCTACAAAATCAGATGTTATCGCTTTTTTGTCTAGAAAGTTTCATCTGCACTCTAATCACTAAACTTTATTGCCACTATAAACCCCTTCAAAATCTATCATTTTGGCCACCAGTTATCCAATTTATTCCAGTTTACTCAAAATTTTTAAAATCGAACTAAAATTTTATAAGGCAATCGACTAATTCAATCCAAATCCAATTTCCAATCAATTCATCAACAAGGCAACATAGTCTAATAAACCTTAGAGTTAAATAGTCTATACCAACTGGTTCCAAACCCGGACTATATTCGGTACTATTGCAATTTACCCGATTAAGAGGAAAAGGGATGAGGATGATGATGCAGGAGAAGAAGAAGATAATTACGAGGATGATAATGATGAGGATAACAAAGAAGATGGTGATGATGATCATCCTCAACTTCATCTCCTCTTCTTCATCCTCATCCTTTTTCCCGTCCATACGGTAAACTGCAATATATCATTTTTTATTATTTTAGTGGCAAAATTATGAACAAAAGCGTTCTCATCATTTGTCTAATATTTCACTCATTTCGTTATTTCTACAATTCTGCCAATGGGAAGCATTCTGAGGCTTTAAGAAGAGGTCTAATTAAATTGAAAGAAAGTGAAGGTGAAGGGTCATGCAGCAATGACAGTGATGGGAAGAATCCGGCGAAAGGAGAAAGAGGAAACATTCCTGCACACATAGACAGGAATGGGGATTGGAAATTACGAAAATACATTTTCACCATTGATGGAGTTCAATACATGTTCCAGGACTACGCCTCCCAATTATTCTGCCATTTGCGGCAACATGTCTTCCAAATTGACCATCGAAAATATTTTGTATGTTTCTTTTATTCAGGGCTCGGATTCGTCCTTAATTATAAGAAAAGTCCTTACAATCTGACCCCCGTCCTTAGAAAAATGGAAATGTCCTTATGTCCTTAAATGTCCTTATAAATCCAGAATTGTCCTTATTGCCCTTATATTGTCCTTATAAATGAAAATTTTGGTTAAAATTTTCCATTTCTGTATCATTTTTGACTAAAATTTTCCATTTCTGTATCATTTTTGACTAAAATTTTCCCCTATCGGGCCATTTTTGGTTAAAGGGCCATTTTTGGTTAAAATTTTCTCCTATCGGGCCATTTTTGGTTAAAATTTTCCCCTATCGGGCCATTTTTGGTTAAAATTTTCCCCTATCGGGCCATTTTTGGTTAAAATTTTCCCCTATCGGGCCATTTTTGGTTAAAATTTTCCCCTATCGGGCCATTTTTGGTTAAAATTTTCCCCTATCGGGCCATTTTTGGTTAAAATTTTCCCCTATCGGGCCATTTTTGGTTAAAATTTTCCCCTATCGGGCCATTTTTGGTTAAAATTTTCCCCTATCGGGCCATTTTTGGTTAAAATTTTCCCCTATCGGGCCATTTTTGGTTAAAATTTTCCCCTATCGGGCCATTTTTGGTTAAAATTTTCCCCTATCGGGCCATTTTTGACTAAAATTTTCCCCTATCGGGCCATTTTTGGTTAAAATTTTCCCCTATCGGGCCATTTTTGGTTAAAATTTTCCCCTATCGGGCCATTTTTGGTTAAAATTTTTCCTGAAGGAATAATTCATTCAGAAGGAAAAAAAAATTACTAAAAGGATAAAATGAATTTTTGTTTAAAAAATAAAAAAATGTAGATGTCCTTATATTTTTAAATTTTTTCCCCTTATGTCCTTATAAAACCGAAATTTTGTCCTTATAAATCATCTTGACCCGATCCGAGCCCTGCTTTTATTCCTTTTAAGCCATACCGATCCGTAAGAAACTTCTTTATAACTTATTAGAAATAATTTTTTTGTCATCATAGTTAGATAGATTTGTCTAAATGTGCTTTGTTTCTTAAAAATTAGTATCTCTCTATAACTCAATTTTAAAGGCTTCCCTAACCGAGAATTCACTGGAGCACTGGGAGAATCCAAACAAAAGTGGCTCAAAAATGTTGATTACTGCTGATGGAAATTTCATGCTGAAAAGTTTATTGTTTAAATTAAACGAACATAATTTTCTCAAAAATCTATTGCATCATTATGCAACATATTTGTCCGCACATCCAAATTCTTTCATTGTACGCTTTGTTGGTCTTTATACTATTGAGGTAAATATTAATCTTTTATAACAATAATCTCATATGATTGCCCCCAGTCACATGGTCCTAGGTATAGGTAATATCCGCCTTTCATTCAAATTACATAAATTTTAAACAAAATATTCAAATGACATTCCGTGAAAAATTATTTGCAAATTTTATGACTATTATTTAATAAAAATTATTTTATATAAACAAGTAATTAATTAGGAATTGAAAATATTTTAAAAAATTTTAATCTAGTTTGCCAATTTCAATATTAATATAATTATTTTTATCAATATTATAAAGGAAAGAAAATTTATAATCATTAAACATATTAGTCAATTAACCCATTGTTACAATTTTATTTCCATTCTCCTAATAGACTGTCAATTCCGATGATAAAATTTGGTTCATGACAATGCCAAATATTTTGGCACCTGCATTGGCCACGAACATGTCCATTGATTATCGCTTTGACTTGAAGGGATGTTCATTTGGGAGAAAAGTGAAAATGGAGGAGTGGAAAAAAGATATGCCAACATTTAGGGATTGGGAGTTCAATGGGCATAGGAATTTGGAAGCGATATTTCCAAATGGGATTATACTCGAGGAAATACCTTATAAAATAATCTCCGAAATTCTGGCTGCTGATATTAAGGTGGGCGTTATATTTATTTTCAATTTGACAAGATATTTTTATTTTTCAACCAACTTATTTTTTTTCAACTTTTTTCAGTAAAGCCTTATCCACAATGGTCGTGCTAGTGTTCGTGTTCGTGCGAATGTTCGTGTTCGTGTGCGAGTGAGTGCTTCATGCTTCGACTTCATGCACACCCATTTCACACTGAGAGTGTTCGTGTTCATGCTCGAGTGAATGTTCATGTTCGTGTTCGTGTGAAACGAAAATTGAGAGTAATCTCTAATCTATTTCACAATGGAAACATGAGGATGTGCACGAACACGAACACGAAGTGCACGAACAAATTTCGAATAAAATCGAAATTTTGGCTCTCCCTTGTTTTCGAGTTAATGCTATAGCACGAACACAAGCATTAACAAAAGCATTAATCATTGTGAACACCCCATGTGCATGCACTCGCACTCGAACATTGACACGAACATGAAGTCATTTTTTTCTCATTGTGAAACCCCGTAGATATTTTGTTCGTGCTCGAGTTCATGCTATAGCATTAACTCGGATTTTTTGTGCACGAACTCGGTGAGTGCATGCTTTTTTTAGGGTGTTCACAACAAAAACATTGATTTTAGCCTAACACGAACATTAACACGAACACTAGCACGACCATTGTGAATAAAGCTTAAGCTACTATTTGGATTTGGATGGAACTAGGAATAAAATTGACTTTCGTTTTTTTCGTTTCGATATCGATTTTCGTTAATTTTTGATATCGAAATTTCGATTTTTTTTCGATTTTTTTGAATCTAAATTAATTTAAATTTACGTAATTATCGATCCCATCTCTCTTTGTAATTACAAAAAATTTAATTTATAATTTTTCAAATCTCTATTCTAGCTTGATACCAATTAATGATCGGAACTGTTAATTGATCCAATCCGTATTTCCTGTATATGTCGGCGTTATCTAAGCAATTAAGTTAAATAGTTGATATTTTTGGTAAAAATTGTTGGAAATGAGCGAAAAATGATGAATTTTGATTATTTTTGATATTTTTATTTATATTTTATTTTCCATTTTTTATTTATTTCATTTCCACATTTTTCGCCCATTTCAATATTCATTGATCACATTTTCATTTTCTATTGCTGCTTGAAGCATAAAGAGGCGGGATTGGCCACCTTTCCCATGAAGAATATCCGCCGTTTGCGGCGATGTGAATATCCGCCGTTTGTGGCGATGAAGAATGATGATAAGGAGTTTGTTCTTCCTCCGTGTTCATTCTTCATTCATTCTATTCACTTCACATCAAAACTCAACCAACCAAAATGCTTTAACGTTGTTCGTCAACAATTTTATTTTCATCACCAATTTCTATTATTTTGTTCATCACCAATTTCAATTTGTTTACAACATTTTCAATTGCATTTTCACACATTTCAATTGCATTTCAATAAATTTGCTCATCATTTAATTTGTGTGCATTTCGAGGGAATTTGGATTGGAAAGAATTGGGAACCCACTAGTTAAACCAGCATTTTGCTTTTTCGACAAGTGGCGACCCTGGCAGGACCTTTGGCTGGAAAAAGTGGGTTTATTTTTTCGAATTTTTTAAAAATAAAGTGGGAGGATCCTTAGTTTGTTAAGGACCAAATTAACTTTGTGTTAAAGATAAAAAATTTTGAAAATCCTTAGTTTGCTAAGGAATAAATTTTTGGAAATTTAAGTCAAAACCCTTAGTTCGAAAAGGTCAATTTTCTTTGTTGGATAAAGAATAAATTTCTAAATTTTAGTTTGATTAAAGTCAAAACTCCTAGTTTGTTAAGAAATATTTTGGGATTTTTAATGATTCAGTGATGAGTTCACCGACCAAAATAATCATTCAGGGGTGTGCTATTAATGCAAACGCCTTGTTAGCCAAGGCTCTACCCGAACCCCCTGGGCCAACATCAACCCAGAATCAAATAAATCGCCAATATTTTCGCGCCAAACAACATTGCAATGAACTAATTGCGTTAGAGCAAAGAATCTTGGATGCACAATGGCAAGCAAATGAATTTGTGAGAAAGGCGATAGTAGCGCAAAGGGAACAAATTAAATATTCGTTCGAAGAATGGGTCAACCAATTAAAAATCCCAGAACTTTTGGAATCTTTGACAGAAAAAATCATCATTTGGGAAAAAAGGATTAAAATTTTGGAATCAAAAATGGATAATGACGCTTTGGCTTTGTTCGAAAAGCTTGAATCTGATAAAAAGGCTAAGAAAAAGACCAAAATTAGACTTCGGACTTTTTCAGGGTCAAGGGAAGATCGGATCCCATTTTGGGAAACTTTTGATGCGTTAGTGCATCAAAATAATTCTTTAACCAATTTGGAAAAGTTTGAACTGTTAGAAAGAAACTTTGAAGATTCAGCCCAACCTCTTTTAGAATGGGTAGGGAGAACAGAAGAAGAATATGACATAGCTATCGATTTCCTTCTAAAAATGTTCGAAAATGAAGGAAGATGGTTCAAAACTTTAGATCCAAAAAATTTGGGTTTGACCAATATTGATTCAAAATTCACTTTGCAAAAGGCTAATGATAATTCTGAACCATGCAGTTTGATGCTAAAAGTTTCAAAAATTAAATTGTCAGTGAATCAGATCATCAAAATTGATGAAAAGAAACAACAACAGGATCAAAAAAGCGTGGATATTCAGCCTAATCAAAACTTTCAAGAACAAAATAGTCACAAGTCTAGTTCGATTAGAAGGGAAATTCTAATTCAAAAACAAATTTTAAAGCCAAGTTCATCAATTCTCGTTAGAGAGAAAGCTTCGTACAGTGGATTAAAATATAGACTGCGCAAATACTTTAAAGCAAAACAATTAGTCGTTAGTGGCTCAATTAAAAAATCGGCACAAATAAATAAAGCGGAATCAGTTCACCAAAATCAACAGCTGTTTGGATCTCAAGTGCAAAATTTGATCGAACCGCAGAACAAATGCAATGCATTGGTTGCCAATTTGCAGGTCATAGAGCCAAATGAAATTGTGCTATCAGCTGATGATAAAGGTTTGAAAAATGCAAAATTAAACATGCAAAATCCCGTTAATGGGAAATTTGGAGTAAAATTGATGAAAGTTAAAGACGTGAAAGGTGAAAATAAGGTTTCACTTAATTCTGTTTTAACAGAAACTAAATTACCAATTAAAATGTCCAGTTTGATGGATGAGAATATTAAAATTCCGAATAAATTTATGAGAAAACTGCGTTAGTGCAGGACAAGCCTAAAGAGATTGGAATATTTCGCAAATTAATTAAAGAAAAGTTAGAAAATTCCGTTTGCGGATTAAATAAGAAAATATATAGTTCTTTTAGTGAGGAAAATACTGAAAGAAATAATGAGCTTGAAAAGAGTCTGAATTACAGAAGCGAGTTTGTATCGAAATCAAACCCCTTTTCTTCTTGTTTATATAAAGCGCTTGGGCTGATGAGTAAATATCAGATGAGAAAGTCAAATAAAAAGGCGAGAAATAAGTTTGAATATCAACAGAAAACATCGCTTAAGAATAATGAAATAATTCAAAAGAAGATTAAGGGCAATCAATTCTTTAAGAATTGGGTTTGGCCAAACAAATTTAAAATTTGGAAGAGGCTTAAAGATCCAAAAACAATGCAAATTTCTGCATGTTTGAGTGCAAATGACTCAGCAAAATTCAAAGCAGTACCGGCAAATGAATTGGCTATAACATTGTAAGCAATTGGTCAAGCTGGGGAACCAGAGAGCGAAGACAATAACCCAGGTTTTTTATTGACCAATTGGAAAAAGTTGGAAAATCCGGTTATTATGGAACAAAATTTGTTCTTTAATGAACGAATCGATTTATTTTTGTGCCATTGGGTTTGTCCAACCATCAATAATTATAGGCCAAAATCTGACAAAATGAATAAATTAGGGTTTGTCCTTTATGAATATTTCAAATTTGAAATAAATAAGGAAAGACTTTCAAAAATAATTTGCAGGAATAAACCAAGTTTGATTGTTGAATTAAATTCAATAATTGTGCTTGAGCAATTCAAAATTGAGTCATCTTATCTTAAACAATTGAAAACAAATGAATATTACTCGAGATTAATTAAATTAAGTGGGGAGGTATTCTATGGAAAGGAAATAGAAACCAAAAAACAAAAATTTGAATTTATAAAAGCGATCGAGCTTAAATTTTTGGTTCAAAGACCATTCAAATTGTTCGAATTTTTGCAAAATAATTTGTTAGTAAAAGCATGCCTGATTGATAGGTTAGTAATTTCGTTTGTGGAAATAATACTGTTAGAAAGGCAATATTTGAAATTAGTATTGAATGAGCAGTTAGTTGCTCAACGACAAATTTCAGGTTTGGAAATGATTCCCCAATTGGTCAGTGGTGCTCATTCAATGCCTCTTCAATTGCCAAGAATGTGCATGAATGAACAAATGACAACAATGTGCCAAATGTTTATGTGCAAACAATGTGCCAATGTTGTCATGTGTCAATGTGCCGAATGGACCTTTCAAATGGGGAGTGTCAAGAATGAGCCAAAAGAAAATCTTTTCAAATGGGGAGTGTTGGAAATGAGCGAAAAATGATGAATTTTGATTATTTTTGATATTTTTATTTATATTTTATTTTCCATTTTTTATTTATTTCATTTCCACATTTTTCGCCCATTTCAATATTCATTGATCACATTTTCATTTTCTATTGCTGCTTGAAGCATAAAGAGGCGGGATTGGCCACCTTTCCCATGAAGAATATCCGCCGTTTGCGGCGATGTGAATATCCGCCGTTTGTGGCGATGAAGAATGATGATAAGGAGTTTGTTCTTCCTCCGTGTTCATTCTTCATTCATTCTATTCACTTCACATCAAAACTCAACCAACCAAAATGCTTTAACGTTGTTCGTCAACAATTTTATTTTCATCACCAATTTCTATTATTTTGTTCATCACCAATTTCAATTTGTTTACAACATTTTCAATTGCATTTTCACACATTTCAATTGCATTTCAATAAATTTGCTCATCATTTAATTTGTGTGCATTTCGAGGGAATTTGGATTGGAAAGAATTGGGAACCCACTAGTTAAACCAGCATTTTGCTTTTTCGACAAAAATTGCCTAACATGGTGTTCTTTTTTCTGCGATGATCCAAACATCGTCTGAAGTTTGAATCATAAAAGAAATGTTTGAACCACACCCAACATCATCCAATCATTTATATCCAATCAACAATGTTCGGACGATGTTATTGGGGTTGCAAACATAGTCTTTATGTTTCAAACTTTCAAACATATTTGGAATAGTTAGGAAAAAATCTCAACAAATATTTTAAATTTTAATTCGAACATTTGACCCATGTTTGTCATTGTTTGTCAAATTATCAATTATTTAACAGAATTCCTTTACTAACGTTAACAAATATATAGATTCAAATTTTGGTACCTAATAGTCAAGTTATTCTCAAGGAAAATATTCTAACAAGAAAACGTGTTAATTAAATTTAAAAAAATATGAATGATAATGGAAAATATATTGTGTAATTTTAGTTCCTGGGAGAAGGCATATCAGTTCTGGACTATAGCCTGTTTGTCAGCATTCATTTCAATGAAGAAAATGAGGAAAAGGAAGCAGCCAATATAATGTAAATTTTATTTATTAGAAAATAATAAATGTAAAATATTTAAAATGGCGAATAAATTATTTGAAAATGGTGAATAAATTATTGAAAATGGTGAATAAAGTATTGAAAAATGGTGAATAGAATAAAACGGTTTATAATAAATTTGTCCTAAACCCTTAAATCCTATACTAATTCGATAGTTCTCGGCGAGATGCATCGTTTCATAACGATTTGGTTTAGGTTTAATCATTAATTAAGTAGTTTTGAACCAAAAACCATGTAAGATTTAAACGGTTTAAGACCTTTAATTTTTGATCAAAACTCGACAAATTTTATACCATTCGATGTGTCTTGACGAGATCTATCAAATGGGTATATGGTTTGGGGGTCTAGGACAAATCACTAAACCGTTATATAAGCTTTTCGCCATTTTCAATAATTTATTCGCCAAAATAAATACTATCTAATAATAAATTAGAATAAATGTAATCGAAAAAATTAATACATTTTATAGCAAAAAGTTTCTTATTTAAGAGAACAAGGAATTGGTCCTCTTACTCGTATGCGAAATGGGGGCATACCGGCACATTGCATTGGTTGTAAACTCCCAGCAAATAAGGAAGTTATAAATGGAAATGATGTTCAACAGCGGAAAAGAAGCATTTCCATTTTATTTGGCATTATTGATATCATTTTTCAATGGAATCCGTATTTTCATCAAAAATTAGTCAATAGATGTCATGTTAAAAGAGAATGCCATGAGGTGGGATATTCAATTTTTAATGGTCCCAATTTAATTGAGATAAAATATTAAATTTTTCAGCATTAATTACAATTTATTTATAAATGAAAATGTCTTAAACTTGAAAAAATTAACGAAAATCAAATTTTTTAAATATATATATAAAAAAATAGGTAATTAAAAAAATAAAAATAATTTAAAAAGAAAATTTATTATTTTTTTTCCATTTTACACTTTATTTAATTTTTTAACTTTTAAAATCTTGTTAAAAAAAGATATATAGCATATTAAATCATGCATTATATTTCAGAGTGAACAACCATTAATCCACCCTAAAAGTTATGCAGCTCGCTTCAAATGCTTCATCAATCGTGATGTTTTCCATATAGAGGATGGTATGAAAAACAAAAATAATATATTAAAACATATTGAAAATCAAATGGTTAAATAAAAATATCGTAAAAATTACGAATTTGAATGTAAAATAAATAGTCCCGGCCCTGTCGTGCCGGGCGGTAATGTTTGAATTTTTTAATGCAAATTCTGACTGATCATCAGAATCAGAAAATAGAAACCATGAATATTATTATAAGATTACAATACAAATATTAAATATATCTTTATGTGAAATTAGCGGAAAATATAAATAAGATTATTCTCGTTTTCATAGTATGATGATGTATTGAAAACGAATAGTACATGTTAAAAACTATTTATGTATTGCTATAAATCTCTCATTAAACATTTATACGTACTATCTCTTATAAAGTACCTTAGAAATTAGCGGAATTCATGTTTATTTAAATTGATTTTCTTATTTTTATCAATCTAAACTTTCGCTTCAATAGAAAATCATTAACACATCATCATGTGAAAACGAGAGAGTAATTTCTTTCTACATATCCTCTGAAATAAGCTTTTAATAATTTTTTTCGCTTTACTATAAAAATACATTAATCTATATAATTAATTAATAATTTTTAAGTCAACAAAATGAGGCAATATGAAATGAAACATTGCATCGAATTTAACAACATTGATTGGAGCAAAAATTTACCGAATTTGGCGGCAATGAATGAACACTCAAATGCTTTAGGACAAAAGACAACAGGATGGAATTAATTTTATTACTATCATTACCTTCCTATTATTTTGCTAATGTCAATTTATCAATGTTTTCGGTTGGGTCTTCAGTCATCAGATCATCTAATGAGAAACAATAGAATTTCTTCATATTTTTATATGTGA
Organism: Pratylenchus scribneri; assembly: GCA_030063045.1. NCBI lineage: Eukaryota > Metazoa > Nematoda > Chromadorea > Rhabditida > Pratylenchidae > Pratylenchus > Pratylenchus scribneri. Next base: position 538,726 of record JAQSEB010000101.1, on the reverse strand, counting down.
TTTTTAAATTTAAAAGATTAAATTTCAAATTTTTGAAAAATCATTTCAACTTTTTATCTCCAAATTGTTATCATATTCAATAGTAAAATGCTCCTGTGATAAAAAATTATTTCTGCACAACGGAAAAATAATTATTATAAAATATTCAGTATCTGTTACTATTCGATTATGCGGGGCATTATCATACTAATCTAATTTAATATACTAAAAAAGATTTTGGCCAACTTTTACTAAGATAAGAAAAAATATATTAATTTATTTCTTAAAAAATTATTATCAATGTGTACTTTGAGAAGGCATTTGTACTAGTATAATGAAAAGCGATTAAATGAAAAAATTTGCCGACAATTACTTTTTCATATTAATTATATGCTGATAAAAATGTTAAAATAAATTAAAATTTGTTAAAAAGGGAAAGAAATTTTTTGTGCAACGTGAAATCGTGTATAAAAGTGCTCTTTTTAATATAAATAAATTTGATTTTAGAAATTAGGAATTGGATATACTTTGAATTGATAGAAGTTTTTAGGATGGATAATATAAGAGAAAAGTTCGTGCATCAATTTAATTGGTAGATCGAGCATAGGAATTGGGAATGCTAAAATTCATGTCATATTTTTGCCAGAAAATGATATATCGATCGTTTTAACAAAATAAACTTTAAGCTGGGTTGTCACATACTAGATCTGTTTTGGAAGAATTTTTATGTAAATACAAAATAAAGAGCAGTTTTTTTGGAAAAATTGGCTTATTTATAAACATTACCAAACATTAAATAAATATTGGAATATTCCTCTTGTCTTCTTATAATATTTTCCAATTCCATCATTTATCTTCCGAAGCATCCCCGACCTTCCAGTGGCCTTCCGGGCTATTTCTCATCCCTTTCGGGGCTTAATCCCCTTATATTCATCTTAATCTCCCTATATCCGGCTTAATTCCGCGCACCTCTTTTGGCCCATTTTGGCTTAAACTAAACTTATTTTATTCAAATTTCAATAAATTAACCATTTTATATTATTTTAAACATGAAAAACAAAAATTCCCTCTTATTGTTAGTTGCAAAAAAATAAAAAAAATAAGTTGCAATAATAATATTATTCCATTTTATTTTATCTATCTATTTATTACTGGCTTTTTTATAGACTCGCTGGCAAAATTTCCAAAATGTTCATACTATAATAAAGGCCCACCTAACAAAGTCGAAACTTGAGCCGATAAATTGAAGTGGATCCAAAAGGAAATTGGAAGTTGATGATGACGAGTAAAAACACTGGAGAAGATACATGAAATTATTTTGTTTCTCTTTTTTCCTTTATTATATAAAAATGCAAAATTTTAATGGCTTTTTTATGAAAACCGGTAAAATCGAAACCGTACATTTCTGAAAAACCGAAACCAAGATCCGAAAACAGGGCAAAACCGAAATTGGACTCCCCGGTTTAAAACCGACTTTGAACTACCCTATCGGAAATCTTACAAATAACATTATAGTAGTGATTAGTGTTGTCTCTCCAAATGTGTAAAGAAAAGGAAATTTTCAAAAAGAAATATTTCATCCGTGTTTTAATAAAAAAAATATGACTACCAAAACAATGTGAAAAGCATACCCTACATTTCGTTTTCGACTTTTGTATACCCTGCCCAAAATTAATTTAGAAAAATTTGTGTAAATTAATAATTAACAAAATAATTTAGGTTAACAAAAAGAATTTTTATCAAATTTAATTGGCCAAAAAATAATAGTAATCTCATTTACAAATGTTTTATTTAATAAATGAAAAATATTCCAAATAGATAAAGAAAGAAATGAAAGATGACGACAATTCCGAATTGAAATGAAATTCTTGATATATGGAAAAAACCGATTTAAAGAAAGAAAAAGTTAAATTTTAAAAATTTTCAAAATTTACTATGCATATAATTTTTCTTCTCTCATTTAGTTATCGCAAATATGCTCCAGTTTCTCGATTTCATCAAGTTTCTCTTGAATTTTGAGATTTCCTTTCAAAATTAACATTTTAAGGTGATCCAATTCCTCTGTGATATTTTTATAATGTATTGGCGTCTTCTCAATATTCTCAATCATTTTTAGGAGTTTTTCAGCAGTAATGTTACCAAACAGAACCAAATCATTATCAGCAAATTCCAACATTGGTTTACAATTGTTTGACAAATAATTTAACAAACCGGCAGTACTCATCCGTTTTGCAGATATCAGATTAAGAATATTCTAAAATATTTTATTTATAGATAAATTAATTATAATTAAAATTATGTACTTATATTTATATATAATACTCAAAAAAATATTCGCCATGAGTAATAATGGCATTAGAGAGATGGCTAAAAAATCTGCCATAAAATTCTCAACTATTTCAATGTTCTTTTTTGTCTTTTTTTTGTCTAACATTAAGTGAATGTGAAAATATAAAAAACGTAATAATTGAGTAAAAAATTAACAGTGTAACACTTCTTAACCTGCATAATTATGTTTTAAATTATTTTTTTCTTTTCCAATTTTTACTGATTCATACAATTGGTTTAGAAAACAAAAATTAAATTATTTTTGATATATTTTAATCAATTCTTATGATTACGAGTATAATTTTAGTTAATAAAATTTTTTATAATTTAATTTAAATATTATGAGCAAATTATAACTATTTGACAAATAATTGTAATTGATTTTCAGACAATGGATTCTAATTACATATTAGTTAGATTTGCTCAATCTTTTATTGTATTTCTATTTTCAATGAAAATATCAATTTTAAATTTTTTTAATAGAAGGTAGAATCAAATTTAACTTAAATCAACTATATTATATAGCGGAATTAACTAAAGGAAATTTCAATTAACATTACAATTCCTATCATCTTAGTTAGCAAGGCCACCAAAATTATATTTCATTTACTCACAGTGAGCATAATAAAGAAGTGCGGCTCATCTTTGCGAACATTCAAAACATGTTTTAGAGTATCCGCATAATTGACTAGCCATTCATCGTTGTATATTAACCGTTTGCTGATTTGATCTCTACGACCATCAGGACGAATGACGATTGGATTTACGTCGATCCATGTGAAGCCACGATAGATATTGGCAATCTTATCCATTTGTGCATTAAGCTCAACTTTATCAAATTTATTTATTGGTTGAAGTAGAAACAATTCATAGACTAGCATCCCAATTGACCAAATGTCCGTCTTTTTTGACACCTTAAAATTATAAAATTAAAAATGAATACAAAATTATCCGCCAATTTATTAATATTATTATAATAATTTCTACAAATACCTGAACATTGTTTTTGTCTTCAAACTCTGGTCCAGAATAATGGTCAATACGGAATTTCCATGCTGGATTCACTTGGAAATTTGAGGCTTTCTTAGCAGCATCCGGCAATAAAACACTCCCATCAAAGTCAATCAGCTTCATCATAACACTATTATTGTTGTTCGATTGCTTGACTAACACATAATTGGCCATTTTTAGATCTTGATGGAGTGCAACTAAAAAAAAAAGATAAAATTTATTTAAATAAACGAACAAAAAATAACCTTCATGCATCTCCATTAGCGGCAAAATCATGTTTTCGATGTGATTTTGCAACTTTCGATTGTTTTCCTCATTGTTGAAGTTTATTGGCACATACATTGTATCAAAACTGCCAGCGGCCAATTCCATTACAGTGACATAGTATTTATGTGTTCTTCCTCTGTGCGAAATTTTGGAAAAAATTTTTAGCCCAAATTTATTTTTTTAATATATTTCTAGATCCTAATTCAATTAAAAATGTTCCCCAACAATCAAAATAAATTGTATGATAAGCCAGATATAATGAATTGACGGGTCGGGTTCCTGATCGGGTTTTTTCGGGAACCCGACTCGGGTTTGATTCCGGTTACCCGAACAGAAACCCGACCGAAAAATGTTTAGAATTTTCGGATTTTTTCGGGAAAACCCGAACCGAAACCCGACTGAAGAATTTTTTTGAATTTTTGGGTTTTTCGGGAAACCCGAACCGTGGACCCAACGGAGGCGTTTTCCCGGTCTCTAATGAATATGATGATTTGAATAATTTTATAATTCTTAAAAATCAGAATATTGAAAAATCTTCTTATTGTATATAAAAAAATTAATTTTTTCATATGTTAAATTTTGGATTTTAATTAAATGTCTGTTGTTTTTTTATATAAAATATAAAATTAGATTATATTATCACTGTAGTAATGATTACAAATGCAACACATCAATGATATGTGCTCTTTTAGCTGGAGATAATCCGGCCTGGATTGCTTTGATTGTTTTGAAGCAATTTTTTGCATTATTTTCATAACGTAATCCAGTCAATTTTATGGCCACGCATTTTTTGTTGTCAAATTTTCCTGTTTTAGTTCCCAAGTATCCAATATGAACCTATAAATAACAAATAAGTAATACTTTTTTTAGAAATAAGAAAAAAATTATTTCATAAACTATTTTAATGTCATCTTTTATGGTACTCCGACATTTCCGACCCGAAACTTTTCGCCCAGGACATTTCCGACTTAAAATCAGATTTTTCCGGCCCATTTATGGACTTTTCCGGCTCAATTTTGGACATTTTCCGGCCTATTTTTTTAATCGAAATTTCCGGTCCTGACCATTTTTGGACAAAATGTGGATATTTTCGATTATTGAGTAAACAGTATATCCGAATATTTTCAATTTTACTAAAGCTAAATAGCCTCGTAAAATGGTTGGAATTTTTAGGCAAATTTAACTAAAAATAGTTTTTCCTAGAAAACTTTTAGGGTTAGGTTTAAGTTCAATGGGTGCTAGGCGTAAGGTTAGGGATATGTTAGTGTTAGGTTATTAAAATTTTCGATTTTTAGCCGGAAATAAGCCACATTTTGGCCAAAAATGATCAGGGCCGGAAATGTCCAAAATTGGGTCGGAAAAGTCCATAAATGGGCCGGAAAAGTCTGCTTTTAAGTCGGAAATGTCTGGGCCGGAAATGTCGTATAATCATTAAAATTTATATTTTTATTATTATTTTAAAATATATTGTACATACACTAGAATGTTGACTTATGGAACCAGTTTTGAATGGGCTCATCAACAATTTCACTTGTGCTTTAATCCCTCCTTTATCACTGGATATGCTCGAAACTTTCACCATCGGCGAGCCTTCATAATCATTTTCCACAATAAATTCAAACTCTTCCATTGATGCAAGTTTTATTTCAGCACATTTCTCATCTTAAAAAGAAATTTGATTTTTTTGAATGATTTTTTCCTAATATAAATCTAAATCAAATTATTTCTTTCCAGAATTAAATATGATTTGACTCAAAAATTCACTATTTATAATTTTCTATAATATTTGGCTTTTAATTTTTATATCATAATATTTTAATGGTAAATTGTATATATTTTTACCTGCAATCGTCGCGAAAATATTTGAAGAATATGACGAGTTTTTGATTTCGGCAAAGTTTGGCCGATCATTATTCCAGTCAATATTATTAAATTCTTTGCAATATTTCTCTTCATATGCTCTCATTTTGTGCACTTTAAAAATAAATTAAATTTTTTTTATAATATAATTTAAAGTTTCAACCATCCTCTATATGGAAAACATCGCGATTGATAAAGCATTTGAATCGTGCCGCATAATTTTTGGGTTTAATAAACGATTGTTCGCTCTGTAATATTGCATAAGTTTAGCATAAAAATATAAATGAGATTCATTTAGTAATTTAATTGGAAAAGAGTAAAATGAATTCCGCTCCAAAAATTTAATCAATAAAAAATAATTCTTTTAAAAATTTTTTATTAAATAATATAAAAAAATATTTACCTCAAGACAACCTTTACTAGTGCATCTTTCAACCATCTTCTGATGATGTCGCATTGTCCACACCGCGAGAATATCGATTATGCCGAATATTATGGAAATACTTTTCTTCTCTTGGCCATCCTCACCAAATGCATTTTTCATATTTTTTGGATGTATGCATCCAATGCAACTAGCCGGTATGCCTCCATTTCGCATATGAACAAGAGTATTTGTTCCATTTTTCCTTAATTTTTCGATTTTCTCATCGTAAAATATATTTTTATTCGAAAAATAATTTTTTTTATTATATTTATCGAATTTATTATTTTCTAAATAAAATTTACATTTTTTTTGCTGCTTCCTTTTCCTCATTTTCATCATTGAAATGGATGCTGATAAACAAGCTATAGTCCAGAACTGATATGCCTTCTCCCAGGAACTAAAATTGCTTATTAATTGTCAATAATAGGCGAGGATTTAAAATAAATTTTCCAAAAAATGAATTTAATGTTTTTTTATAAAAATTATTTAATTTTATTTATGTTGCGGCCGATTTGAGGAAATTGGCTATTCCCGGGAATGGCCGGCCGAAAAACTGGTCATTTCCAGGAATGGTCAGTTTTCAAATTGGCCCATTTAGGGAATCTCGGCTTCTAGGCTTCGAACAGATTTGAGAAGAGTAGGCTCATTCGATTCGGCATGGCTGATTTACTTTATGAAATTTCAATTTCAGACATCCTTAACCCCTAGCCTTAACCCTACCCTAATCCTAGAACCCATGCCGACCCTACCCTAACCCTAGCCCTAAACGGTCTGAAATTGAAATGTCATAAGGTAAATCGACCATGACGAATCGAATGAGCCCTCTCTCGTGTCTGTACGATGCCTAGAAGCTGAATTCCCCAAACGGGCTAATTTCCCAAATTGGCCGTGACATTTATAATAATTCATTTTTAATAATAACCGTGGCATCTTCGTCAACAATTTTACTTATTGTTTTATACAAATTTTCCTCGAGTACAATCCCATTTGGAAATATGGATTGGTCATTTTTGGGTCCATTGAATTCCCATTCTTTCAAGTTCTGTCTTGTCCCTTCTTTGCTTGCATTCGCATTCCTTTCGAAATAACAGCCTTTCAAGTCAAAATAATAACAATTATTATTTGCCAATGCCAAGTCCGTTTTTGATGATGGAGGTGCCAAAATATTTGTCATAGCAATGAAGTGAATTATTTTATCAGAATCAACAATCTGGAAAGGGCGAAAAAAATATTTGTTAAATAAATGCTTATATAATAACTCATTCTAATATATGATAATTTAAAAAATATTATTCATTTTTCAATGACCATAAAACGACTAATTAAAAAAGTTATTTATAAATAAAATTATCGCCAACATCCAAAAATTAATTTTCTTATAATATAAAATGCCTTATATTTAAAATTTAATTAACCTGATTTTTCTCACTATTATATAAATTAAATATGTATATCTCAGCTAATCTAGTAGTCATTATAAATCGGAGACCGAGAACTTTATTTATACGTATCATCTATCAACTACTGCACACGAATCTATGACAATTCACGTATGTGGCATATGGCGACTCTAATTATATACTTATATATAATAATAATTTTTGAGAAAAGTCATTTTTCTAGAATTTTTTTTTACCAAATTCTATTTTATATTTTGATTTTTTATTATATCTAAAATATTAGTCCTAAAATTTAAAAAAAGTTCTAACTCATAAAAATTTTTAAATAGAAAATTGCAGTAATTGCCAATTTTATAGTATGTTAGCATTTAATAAGTATTTTTAACATTTACCTCGATGCTGTAAAGACCCAGAAAGCGTGAAATAAATGAATTAGTGTTTTCCGAAAAATATTCTGCGTATTTATTCAAATGATTTTTCAGATTATCAAAATCTTTTTGATTGATCGATAAACTTTTCAACATGAATTTCCCATCCTCTGTGATCAAGAATGACGAACTGCTCTTGGAAGGATTTGCGAAATTTTGTAATGCTGATTCAGTTAATGATTGCTACAATAAAAATAAATTTTAAAAAATCTTTTTTAATTGATAAATTAATTAGTAAAATGTACACAAAGTATATGGAAATGTAAGTTAAAGGAAAGCAAGTAACAAGAAACATACAAAATATTTTCGATGGTCAATTTGGAAGACATTTCGCCGCAAATGGCAAAATAATTGGGATGCGTAGTCTTGGAATTACATAATGAACTCCATCAATAGTGAAGCTGTATTTTCGCAATTTCCATTCTTCATTTTTGTCTAAATGTGCGGGAATGTTTCCCCTGTCTCCTTTCGTCGGATTCTTCCCATCACTGTCATTGCTGCATAATCCTTCACTTTCTTTCAATTTAATTAGACCTCTCCTTAAGGCCTCAGCGTATTTCCCATTGGCCCAATCTAAAGAATGTGAAAAAATTGTAAATTGTAAAATTAAATGTTAATAAATTATAAAATAAACTAAAAAAACATAATTAACAAAAAATGTATACAAATAATAAAATTTTTAATTACCATTTAAATGTGTCTCTTTCTTCTGTTTCATTGCTTCCAGATAATGGTGTTCATTCTTAATGAACTGTTCAAAAATGTTCCCAAAATTTGGCTCAATCGTCTCGTTTTCAATCACTTTCACAGATCCTCTTTCCAATGATTGGAAAGGTTCAGCAAGAAATGAGGATGAAGAATTCGATCCGATTTTTTCATGCAGAGCCTGCTCTATTATTCTCAAAAATTTGGGCGTTTGTGGATCCCTTTTAATGCAATCAGCTATTTGTTTGGCGCATTCATGATACGATAGTTGGGTCCAACTATAAAGTTTTTCAGCAAATAAGTTTATGTTGTTTTAATTTTAATATTTAATAACAGGGTTGGGAAATGGATGTCCATATCCGTGGACATCCGCGGATGTGGATCGGATATGAAAATCACATCTCATTATCCGCGTGGATATCCGTCTTATCCGTCCTAAAAAAAATTTTTTTCAACACGATTTCCTTTATAAATTAAGTTTTATCTCCTGACAGGACCTTTTTTGGCTGAAATTTTCCCCTAGTGAGGCCATTTTATTTAAAATTTTTTTCTCAAGAGGGTATTTTTCGTATACACTTTTGCCATTGGGACAAAAAAGTTGATTCCTCAGAAATTTTATCATTGAACCCGGATAACCGCGGTGGATACTGGATAAAGATATGAAAAAAAAGACGGATACGGATGCGGATATGAACCCTGCGGATATTGGCGGATAAGGATGTGAAAAGTTGCATCGATTCCCACCGATGTTTAATAATCTATTCCTACCTTTTGCTGTCTTCAACAAAAGATTTTTCATCTTTTTGATCTTTTCTCTTCATATTCACTTCCATAATTTTTTCCTTTTCTTTCTTATTCGTCTCTTCTTTCTCCTTTCTTCCTCCTTCATTCAGCAGTTGATCCAATGCCAAAGGGAATTGTTCAACAAATTTATCATGTTCAACCCAAATGCCAATTCCCATATATTCGGCCACGGCAGCATTGTAGAATTGGTCGCCGAAAAATGGAATGCAAATGAAAGGGACGGCGGCATAAAGGACCTTTTTTAACCAAAAAATAAATTGAAATACATTAAAGATTTTTAAATATTTCTATATTTTATTCTATTAAATCCAATTTAACATCTAACATATAATAACCCCAAAATCGAGGTAACGAGTTTCTCCTTTTCATCGGCTACAATAGCTCATCTTATGGATCTGATATTTTGCCATAATATTTTCAAAATCCCAGAGAAATGACTTCACATTTTCCAAAATTTTGTAATCTTTAGGGGTGCACTTCCCCCGATGTCAATGATATTTAAATCCAATTATCGGATCAGAGTTTATCAAAAAATCTTCTGGATTATCCGTGTCAGGGTTACCTTATTTAATCTATATTATGTCTATGAGCTAAATATAAATATTAAAAAATAAATTTTACAAACATAAACCTCATTCAATGTATTTTGACCACAATGATGAATGAAGCCACGAACTTTCGAATAGGCTAAAATAGAAGGATTATCAATTTGTCAAAAAAATTTATTTGAATTATTTTGATATTAAACTTTTAATTATGAGATGATTTATTTAGAAGAGCAAAATTCAATAAAAAAATATTGAATGTAATCTATTTCAAATATAAATAAATTAACTTTAGGGCCTATAATAAAACAATATATATTAGAATTTCATTGTATTTTTTATTTAATTTTAATAATTAGAGCTAGAATTTATACTGATATAGATTCCCGAATATAGGCATAAAATATTGACATAAAAGTAGTAAAATATTGATATAAATGATAGAAAATAGGCAAAATATTGATGAAAATTTTTTAAAAAACATTTTTTATCAAAAATTTCAAAAAATTTTTTTCCTCTTATTCACAATCACAAATAATTCAAATTTCGATGTTTTTTATTCAGAAAATTTTAAAAATTTCATTTACAGAAAATAAATTTCTTTTTATAAACATTAATAATTTTTCAAAAATTGACAAAATCAATTTTGTGATTTTTTTTATTTTTTCAAAAAAAAAATATTAAAATTTTCCAAAAAAAATTCCAAATTTTTCTTGAAAAATCTAAATTCAAAAATGTGAAAATATTGACCAAAAATTTCCAAAAATGCCAAAATATTGATCAATATTGACATAAAAGTTCACGCAAATCAACAATAACAATGATAAAAAGTTGTTTTATATTTGTCAAGCTATTTTAATTTTAAGTTCGCAAAAAATATTGATATCAATATAAATCTTAGCTCTACTAATAATTAATAAATATTCCAAAGCTATATAAATCCTCACAGAGAATAAGGATTACTAACCAAGAATTTCTTTCTGTGGTATACGTTCATTGTTCAGCACAATTTTGATATTATTCCGATGCTCATTCATGTCATGTGCCTTTTGCCGAAGCTCATGCAAAATGTCGCCATTGTCTTTGTCAATTCGCACCAAGAATATGCACTCAGGATGTCGAGAAAAGGTCTTGAAGAGCTGCAAGGCGTAGTCCCTAGTAAAACCGTTGAAGCCAAACATTGTGCCCATGCTGAACACAACGATGCACTCTTCCTGTGTGGTTTTTTTATTATTCTGCCTCGTTATGACATATTATTAGCATGTTAGTATGCACGTTTTTTAGTTCCTCAATAATTATAAGACAAAATATTTACGGGCTTTATAAATATTGTTTGAATAACTCGTTTACAGATATTTTCGACTTTGGACACTTCAATATAAAAAGTAAAATATTTTTCATTGCCCTACTATATTTCGTCAGTTATTTTACGATTATAGTCTTGGCATGTTTGACGATATTAGGCCAAAATTTATTTTCATTTACATTGTCAAAATTATGTTTGTTTTCAATGATGAATTGTTGATATAGAATTTTTAGGGTTTTCAAAATTTTCATATTCTCATTCACTCCCTTGAATGATTCTGCTCATCAATTATACCTTCCTTTTGAATTTTGACATCCTCTTCTATATCCCAGATGACTCACTAATTAAAAACATTATAAAATTTATACCTTCTTCATCCACCCATATCCCATCAGGTTTAGTAGCATATTTTGTTTTTTTTATCCTTGATTCTTCTCCATGTTGCCATCAAGTAGCGACTCTTCCACCTCAAGACCGCCAATAAATTTTATCCGCTCAGACATATTCACATGGAAACGAGCCAATGGATGGACATTTACAAGGAAGTAGCGCGCCCGTCTAAGTAGCTCACCCATCGACGGCATCTCGGCGGCACTCAGCTCAGCGTTCAATGGCTTTTTGGATGCCAAATTGTAGAGAACTTTATGGTGGTAAAAAAATATTATAAAAAAATCATGATCATTCTAATCAATATCATCCTAGAATTATATGTTAGTGAAAATTGATAAACTGTGTAATTTAATATAAATAAGAATTTAAAAAAGATGGGTATGGGTATGAAGTATGATAAAACAGACATGAATATGAGTACAAAACAGGGGAATGTAAAACTAATCCTTAAGATTTTCTTCTATTATAACTACCTGAATAATATTTTGGTCAGTTGAATATTATTCTGTTTATTTTTTACTACAATATTTATACAAATGTTATTAAAGTTCGATCCCATTGATGGCATTTAGATATTACCTTTATATTCATCATTGTACATTCTTTCATATGCTCTTATTGATTGTTCATATTCCAATATATTTGCTTTACGCCTTTCTGAATTTTGATTGCGAATTCCCGACAAATTATTTCCATCTCCACTCATAGCCGTGAAACGCTCTTTATGGAAAATATAGGATTTATTACAATCAAGAGGATCCAAAGTTATAATTATTAAAAGATTTTGTAATTAAAAATAAATAAAAAAACGAAAAATTAGCAAAAATGACTGCAACGAATTTGTTTATTTTATGTTAATCTTTTATTATGTATTTGATTTAAAAAAGTACTTACCCGGTACATCGGCAAGTATTTTTTGGCCCAGCATGTGCATTGTTGTAGGCGATGGAGGTGCCGGACTGGTGGCTATGTAATGCTTCAGACCGATCCTGTGGAAAACGGCTAAAGGGCCGGTGGAAAGACAAAATTCCGCAATGCCCAAATCATAATGCTGTTCAGCAAGCCAGTCGAACATTGTTTGTGGTTTTTTCTGGTCATTCAAGAAAGTATGCTCAGAAAGAGCTGAAAATATGATGGATCAAAATGGTTATTTTGAATCTTGATCTTGGAGGGTATAATCTATTGACAGTTGAAGTAATTATTGATTCAAAAAATTAAAATAAAAAAAATTTATTATTAAAAATGCCGATTTAAAAAGTAAATTTGATAAAAATCATCTAAAAAATATTTTAAATATTTAATTAAAAAAATAATTATCTTCTATAAAATATTTATTTGCCCTTAAACAATCGTTTTTAAATTGCACCTTTGTAAAAAGAGAACATATTGTATTTGAGCAATGCCATAAAATCCATCATCACTTTGGTAGGGTCCAATCGTTTCTTGTTCCATATAGTTTGAGAGTTGATGAAGGTGTCCATTGCTGGCATATCGCCAAAATAGCTTTCATATTGCTCATTCTTATGGTATGGGATTACAATGAATTTGACATGTTTGCTTTTTGGCATTGTGAGCACTCTTCTTTTGTCATAATGGACCACAACAAAGTGCTAAAAATATAATTTTAAGCAATTATTTCGGAACCTCTGGGCACTAATGTTCGATGTTCGCAGCGAGTTCTATTCTAACTGCTTTGTGTTTCAAATTTAGAAAAAAAAGTATCCATGAAATAGAGTTTAGAATTTAAATAATAAGTAGAATTTAGATGTTATCTTTTTTAAATCCTTGATTTTCTGCTCAAGTGATCAAATTTTTCTATTTACTTTTAATAAATTGCAATCTTTTCGACATGATTTTGTCGATGTTTTCTTGCTATTTTGAATTCGAAAATGAATTTATATTTAAATGTTTCAATTCGATTTTTTGAGATTCCTTCCTATTCCTATCAATTAAGAAATGAATTTTGTATATATAAAATATTTACCAATTCATAACCATTTCTGGCCAAAACATTGACAATATTCAACTGCAAGAAAAATTATAATTATATTATAATTTATAAATGATTAGAAGTAAAAAAATATCAGATAACCAGGGCTCGGAATTGAAGTAAAATAACTTTTTCATGCGGGGTCTTAAATATGCTTATAAACCAAATAAAAAGCATTTTTAACTTGATTTGAGCTCAAAATATAACACCGGGAAAGAAGTCATTTCTAAATTTGATGCAACATAAACACAAATAGGAATAAAATGTTGGTCAGTTCGAAAGCTGAAATAATTGGCTCGCTATCTCGACAAATCCAGAATGAGAGATACAATTATAATATTAATATCCTTATTTTTCATCTTTTTTTCTATACTTTATAATAAAATTAAATAATAATTTTTTAAATTTTTTTACCGCAAAATCATAATGAGTTCCAAGGGCATCGGCGAGCACAATGATTTTACCCTTATTAAATTTTTGCCGTTTAGACCAAGAGGTGGAAGAAGTTGATACGAGTTCCTCGCTAACATTCATTTCTATGTCATTTTTAATTTCCAATTGCTGTTCATTTTCATTTGTTGTTTCTACTCTTTTATTTGTTGCCATTATTAACGTAGATAAACCAAACAGCAGCAACGAGATTTTTAGAATATGACAAAGTTGTATGATTCTTTTATTTAGCATTTTTTTAAATTTTAGAGTTCTTTTGTAAGAATAGTTTTTTTACTAAATAGGAGTTGGGAATAAATTGCAATTCGAATGTCGTTTTTGTGATCGAACCTTTTTCTAAAGATAAACAGGCATTATTGAAATTTTTTCTTATTGTAATGTGAGATAAGATCATAATTCTTATTAGACTGATCACTGAACGAGAAATCGCGCGCTATGAAGCGGGACATTTTTGGAACATTATCAAAGGAGATAGGGTTCTTGCAAGCAATGTCAGCACTAATCCGGATCAGAGCTGCTGGGGCCTCTTCAAATAAATGCCATTGCCATTTGCCAGAAATGGCAAATGGGAAACCAGATGCCATTTGCCATGTTCAAATAAAATTCTGGCGAAATGGCAGATTACTGTTCAAATAAACCAATTTGCCAGATGCCATTATGGCAAATGGGAAATGGGAAGCCAGATGCCATTTGCCATAAATGGCTACTTATTTTGCCAGAAACCATAGATCTTATTCAAATAAAAACCATTTCCCATGAAATGGCTGCCATTTGCCAGAGTCATTTGCCATTACAAAAAGCGATGACAAAAATTATTATCTCGAGAATTGGATGACAAATCGGGATTTCCTATTTGGGCATGAAAAAAATTATGGTTAAGTCAGATTTTAAAAATTCCGAAATTTACCCATGTTTTGGGGTGAAAAATTTTCATATTTTGAAAAATCAATTTTTATTCCAAATTTAATTTAAAATATTCTAAATATAAGATTTTAGCTGAAATTTATCTCAATGCAAATTTTATTTCAGTAAAATGGGAACCCATACCTTCATTTTCCATAATTTCTGAAAATCATTTTTTTCTAAATAAATTATAGCTCATTCGATGCGCCTTTATTTTCTGATTAAGAATATAATAAATTCTTTTAATTTGGGTTAAAAGTAAGCAAGTTATAAGCAAAAAAAAGTGAAATTGCAAATGGCAACCCATATGGGTTTTAGAAAAACATATTCCCATTTATTTATTTGAACACATGGCAATGGCATCTGGCAACCCATAAGGGGAAAATATGGTTTCTGGCAAATGGAAAACCATTTGCCATTTCTGGCAAATGGCCGCCATTTTTCTTTATTTGAATAAAAATTTACCATTTCTGGCAAATGGCATCTGGTTTCTGGCAAATGACGTTTATTTGAAGAGGCCCTTGGGCGAAATTTCGTTTCGTATAAATTTCGAGTTTTGTGTGGGTCAACAGGGATTATTCCACAAAGAGAATATAGTCCGGATTCGGAGTCGGTTATTGTAGATGTAGACTATTTAACTCGAAGGTTAATTAGTCTGTGTTGCCTAGCTTTGGATGGAAATTAGTATGGATAGGAATGAATTGATCGATTGTTTTATAAAATTTTATCCGATTTTGAAAATTGAATAAACTGGAATAAATTGGATAACTGGGGGCAAACTGGATGGAATGGTAAAACTGGGCATTAATAAAGGTAATAAAATGTATGTGTGATTAGGGAGCAGACGAAACTTTCTAGACAAAGCTATAATATTTGATTTTGCAGGGAAAAAAGAGTCATATGAATATTTGAACTATTGGCAAAATTTTGAATGAAACAAAGGAATTTTGCAGGCATTTGCAGGAGGAAAGATTAGTCGTAATCGTAACAGAATTGTAGGGAAAATTTGTCTGATATCAATTTGTAAAGGAAATCAATATCCATGAATTTTATAGGTAAAAAGGGCAAAATGAATGTGGATATGAAGGAGGGGAAAGAATCAAACGAGACTTTAATGGGGAAATTGGGTATGGGGTGTTTGGGACAGGGTAATATGGAATTTTATGTTAATCATTTGAATATTTTCCGCACATTTCATCATTCCGTTTTGGTCCCAATCCATTGGGATATAAAATTAATGCTTTGTTTTTTTTTGTTAAAAATTATTTAGACAAACTTAAATCGTAGACGAATTTAATGAGACTATTTTTTAAGTGAATTTAAACCATTTTTTAAAATATAATTGGTAATTTAAAGGTTTTATTTATCGGATTTGGGCACCAGATTTTATTAAATTGGGATGATAATTGCATTATCGAGGATAGAGCAACACCATCTAAGAGTTATCCCATCCCCAAAAAAATATGGTCGGAATCGGAGTTTACAGATTAGAATCTCGGATTTAAAATGCGCAGAAGCTTAATGAAAAGGGGAGTAGGATTTTGCCTTTGACTTTGAGGAATAAATTTATTGGAAATTAAAGTGATTATTAAACAGACAAGTCCATTGGCTCTCATCGAATGTTTAAGGAAAGAACAATTTTAGCGATTTACTTAAAAAATTTTATTTGAAAATCACTTAAAGCAGCCGAGGGCAATTGGGCTGATCCGCGTAAACAGTAAAGAAGGGCCAGGAACGGCAATACTTTTGGCTTAAGAGAGGGAGAGCCATGGCATCCATTCGTTCGCCTCAGTAAAGAAGGGCAAAGAGCGAGCCACGTTATCGATTCGTTCGCCTCAAAAAAGAAGGGCCAGGATCTACAATTCCATTTATACGGCATCCATTCGTTGGCCTCAGAAAATGGGCCAGGATCTACAATTCCATTTAC
Organism: Pratylenchus scribneri; assembly: GCA_030063045.1. Classification (NCBI taxonomy): domain Eukaryota; kingdom Metazoa; phylum Nematoda; class Chromadorea; order Rhabditida; family Pratylenchidae; genus Pratylenchus; species Pratylenchus scribneri. The sequence continues at coordinate 522,009 of JAQSEB010000101.1, read as the reverse complement.
ACGGCATCCATTCGTTCGCCTCAGTAAAGAAGGGCCAAGGATCGGCAATTCCATTTACACGGCATCCATTCGTTCGCCTCAGAAAATGGGCCAGGATCTACAATTCCATTTAACTAAAAGAGAGAGCGACGTTATCGATTCGTTCGCCTCAGAAAAAAGGGCAGAATATACAATTCCACTGGCCAAAAGAGAGGGAGAGCCACGGCATCCATTCGTTCGTCTCAGTAAAGAAGGGCCAAGGTCGACAATTCCATTGGCCTAAGACTTCCTACTCTCTGATTTTTCTCTAAATTTTTAGCCTTTTCTCTTATAAATCGTAGATATTTCTTTGCGCGTGCAATGCAAAAATAATTTGGTAACATCGGTTAGTATAACTCTGCTAAAATGCTAGAGATCGACAATGCATATCGGTCGGGAATTCGGTTCGGGATTCCCGAAAAATTCCCTAACCGAATTTTCACGAGTCAAAAATAACGGGATCCCGTTTGGAATTCGGGAATTTTTATAATTGATGAAAAACAAAATTTTTTAGAAAAAATGGTTTAAAACAATTTAAACGACCATATTTGATAGTTTATTACTTGTTAGAAAAATTTTAAAAAATCAGCATTTTATAAATTTTTACCGGAAAATTTTAATTGAATGCCTCTAGAGGGATTGACATTTTATTTTACAAAAATATGAGAATAAATGAACAAAAAAATGCTCAATATACATCAATGAATTATTTATAATAAATGTTGAGGATAGAGGGATTTCTGTCTCGACTCTCGACCATCTCCATCTCAGAATTTTTGGCGAGTCACAATCACAATTCAGCAATTAGTGAACTGAACATATTTAAGTGATTAAAAGTAAATTTAATTAATCAAAGTATTGTCTATCTAATTTTAGCATTTGAAGGTACTTAACGGTTATCTTATCTGCAGATTAAATTTTTTTTTTCATATTTGATTGTAAAATAATGGAAAAAATTATTTTAGAGCTAGATTTTCATTACCAATTTTGGGAGTTAACATTAGGGTTGGAGGCGGTCGGTCAACCGAACCGAAACCGAACCGAACCGAGGCGATTTTTGGCAAAAAAACCGAACCGAAAACCGAGGTCCGAAAACCGGGAAAACCGAAAACCGAGGGTCCAAACCGACCGGTTTTTCGGTTTTTCTCTTTCAACTTAAAAAGCAATTTTCGATAAAAATTTACTTTGTGCAGCTATTTTTAGCTAAAATTTCCCCTATCGGGCCCATTTTTGACTAAAATTTTCCCCTATCGGGCCCATTTTTGACTAAAATTTTCCCCTATCGGGCCCATTTTTGACTAAAATTTTCCCCTATCGGGCCCATTTTTGACTAAAATTTTCCCCTATCGGGCCCATTTTTGACTAAAATTTTCCCCTATCGGGCCCATTTTTGACTAAAATTTTCCCCTATCGGGCCCATTTTTGACTAAAATTTTCCCTTAATCAGGACCATTTTTAACTAAAATTTTCCCTTAATCAGGACCATTTTTGACTAAAATTTTCCCTTAATCAGGACCATTTTTGCCTTAAAATTTTAACCTTCTACGAGTCGATTTTTGTTCGAATTTTCCCTTCCAGAGCCAATTTTGGTCTTGATTTTCCCTGGCGGGGCCATTTTGGCTTAAGTTTTCTCGCTACGAGACAATTTTTGGTTAAAAATTTCTCCAATATAGTAAGAATATTTAGAAATTGTTGAAAGAAAAAGTATTGGGAATCTTATTTATATTTTGTTCGATTTTTTTTCTTTATTATATGAAAAATTAAATTTTTAAAAATTTTATGACCATTTTTCAAAAAAACGAAAAACCGGAAAACCGAACCGAAAACCGAGCATTTTTTTCAAACCGAACCGAAAACCGAGGTTGGCAAACCGGGCCAACCGAAAACCGAAGACCCCGGTTTAAAACCGACTCTCTCCAACCCTAGTTAACATAAGTTAATTTTGGAGGTGGAAAAACCACACGTAGATAACCGATAAGTATAAGTACCCATTAGCTTCAACAAGAAAAATAAGGTAGTTAATTTTTTCGGCTATCAAATTTGGACCATCATCATTTTATTTCGTTCATTAATTGCTGAAAATTATGACTCGTCAAAATAAATTAGACCAAAATATTCGAGACATAAATTGCCACAAGCGTTATTGAAAGCTGTGATGTTCAAAAGAATAGTGGATTTGGATTCCTTTCATCATTTTTTTTTAAATTTTCTCAATTTAATCCTCCAGCAACATCATAGTTTCAGTGTGCCTTTCGTCGAAGTGCTGACCACAATTATTCCAGTATGTTGTTTCGTTACCCCAGCCAGTCCATATGTTTTGAAGACACGGCGTCGGAATTCACTGGAATTATTATTTAAAATAAGATTAGTAATTTTAAAGTTGATGATTTTTTAATTGAATGTGGTTTAATATTAGGGAATTCGGAACAAAATTCCCATTGAATTCTCTCGAATTTTTGTTAATTGACCCCTATGGTCGATTTTGACATAATTTCAAGTCTTATATATCATTAGGTTTAAATAAAAAAGACTGATCAAAATAATAGGCCAAAAAATTATGGCTAAAAAACCGTCAGATTTTTACCTATATTTGCCGCTTTTTTTGGCTACACTTTTAGCTAAATTCTAATCAAATTCGCTAAAACATTCATCTAATCAAATCATTTCATTTCTATTTAAAATACAAATTTCGCTAAATTTTTTCAGTTAAAATATTGCCCTAAAATTCAGATACGCAAATCAAATTTAAATAATTATTAATAATAACAAAAATACCTGCTCATTGTCATGTACAATACTGGATTAATTCCGCAATAGATGAGTGCGCAAAAAAGGTACAATTGTTGGCCCAATGTAAATGGTGGCCAATAATAGTCGAAAATCAATAAACCGGTGAACAAAATGACCGACTGAATCAACAAATGCTTTTCGGCTTTGCTCATTTGCACAACACGGCGGCTTTGATTATTTCTGTTGTTTGGATTTTGATGACTTTTTTCACGACTCTGTGAAAAATTAAAAAAATTTTTTGCCGGTCTAATAAAGTTTAATTAATAAAATGAATTTTTTTCTTGTGAATATTGTATTTAAATTTAGCTAAATTTTTTATCATTATTTAACTCTGATTTGGTTGATTGATCAAAAAATAATTTCTAATTAAAGTGATCATAAAATGACAAAAAAAATTATAATTAACAAAATAGGCCAAAATTGGGCAATTTTCGGTTTTTGGCCATAACTTTCTGGCCAATTATATTTTTGCGGAATACATTAAGAATTTAACCAAATTATAAAAAAAAATTTAAATACGAATATTATTCGTAGGGGAAATACAAAATACCTATGAAAAAGATTAAATTTTGCTCCCAGTCCCAGGGCCTTTCAGCCACAGAGAACACCTACCATTTTGAGAATGGCGAAAATGCACAAATAGCAGCCAACTCCACCCCATGGAATGGATTTGCCCATGTATTTATACCATTCATTAAAAACATAGCTGTATGGATAGGTTTCGGTGTTGACGGAGAAACCAATAAATTTCTCTTTGAATGAACCGCCCATCCATGGGGTTAAAAATAATGTGGTTGTAAAGATGTACCAAAGCCAAAGCAATATTTGGCAAACCTTCAAAATAAAATTATATTTATTTAATTTATGGAATTTAACCACAGAAAAAAATTTTAAGAATATTCACTAAATTTTTTTTCCCAATCAATAATTTGAAAATGTTTGTGAATTTTTTTTGTAATTTATTTTTACATTTTTAGAATTTTAGAAATTGCAAAATTTTTTGGAAATATTTTTGAAAATATCGATTTTTTAATTAATAATTTTTTCAATTTTAAAATTTTCAAAAATTTTATTGAAATTTTATTTTAAAATTTATTCATTTATTTTTCAGCCAAATTTTATAATTTTCTAGATAAATTCGAAAAATGTTAATTTTGCCAGAATATTTTTTATTTAATGCAATATTTTTAACGATAAAATTGATAATGAATAAATAAAATTGCCTACTTTGAAGAATTTGTCCACTCGACTCGAGTCACGTATGCTTGGAAAGAAAAAAGGTGGAACAATTGCGGCGAAACGATTTGCGGCCAACAGACAATGCTGCATTACCAATGCATTCCATCCTACCAAATTGATGGCACAATTTATCTGCAAAAACAAATTAAATTAATATAAAAAAAAAATAAAAGGGGACCACAATTTTTGGATCAATTTTTCAGGGAAAATTATTGATAAAAAAATAAATTTACTAGTTTTATTATATAGCCACCTGATTTGAGTAAATTGTTTAGAGAAAGAAAAGAATTAGTGGATTTTATGGGAATAGACAAAAAAAATGAGCAAAAAAATGGGAAAAAGGCTGAAATCTGACCATTTTATGGGAATAGACAAAAAAAATGAGCAAAAAAATGGGAAAAAGGCTGAAATCTGACCTTTTGTTTTTGGCCATAATTTTCTGCTTAATAATGTTTTGATCAATCATTTTGTTACTCAAGACAAAAAAGGTTTAAGAGAGCTTTATTTATTTAGTGAATTGCTATGATATTTGCCAGTGGCTATTGCCCATTCACCATATTTCATCCTGTGCCTTTAGCCTCACAGGAATTGTCTGCATATTATTCACTAAAATTAGAAAAATGCCTATGGCTAACTGTAAGATATATGGCCGAAAATATTTGGTATTTCATATTTTCCCTTTTTAATTAATAATAATTAAAACATACTCGTTCCATTGCTCCCTCAAATGCCCATCCAGCCAAATAATAAATGTCGGCAATTAAATGTGTTACCGTTTGCGAACAATCGAACACGCCAATTGCAAATAACATATGGAAGCCAATTTTGTTGCGATAATCCTCATATATTATGAATATCTGATGGACAAAAAAAAACATAAACATTTCTTCCGCACATTAAAAATAATTTGTCATATTTCTATCAAATTTAACCGAATATTCTGTCATTAATGTGCCTCGTAGAGTTAATTAATCTCAAAACGCAAATATGCCCTTATTGTTTTCATTCATATTTGTTATTTTGATAAGACAATGTCGACATTAAATATGTGACCAATCCTTACTAATAAATAAATACCAGTGTTAATTTCCAAGTTTGGTTAAATTTTAAAAAATTATGGGTCAGAATTTTTATATATGTTTATAGTTCCGTATTCCTTTGCAATAATTTTATTTCTATAGGATTATAAAACAATAAAAATTGATAATTTTTATCTACCGGCAAAGTCAAAAGTTGCAGGGTGGAGCTGATCAAGGAGCAAAACAATTGGATGATGGCAAATGTGAACGGAGTCAAACCATCAAAGCCATCCATTTTCAGCAAAGAATTTAGTCAAAATATTTTAAATTTTATTTATTTTAATTTAAAAGAAATACATTTCTGAAAATTTTTATAGAAATTATGAAAAAAATTATTAGGACAATTTCCATATAAAAATTTTAGAAAATGAGAAATACGGAAGGAAATTGGGAAGAGATCTTAGACAAAAATTAAATTTGCATAATTTTTCAATTTAATTTTTAAAAAATAATATTTTGTGAATTGGCCCAATTTATTTGGCCATAGCGAAAAATCACACTGATGGATATACAGCTATGTAAACTGTGGGAATTTAAACCATTATTTGATCATTTTTATGGGCTCAAAAAACAATTTACGAATTAATTATTTTTTAAGAAAATTTCATTGTTTTTTGGACAATTTTCCCAAAAGTCTACACTTTTATTACTTAAATTATATTTTTATGAGAAAATCGAAGTGGGTGGTATTTAAAATTATTGTGGGAATTCAGAGAGGAATAAGTGCAAATTAACAGAAAGAATTCATTTGGATGACAAACAAATATGAAAAAACAAATTTGAGAGGTAATCGTCTGTTGATGGCGAGGAGATTAAAACTAACAAGTGGATGACGGGGAAATTTAAAAAGAAAAGGACAAATTCATAATCAATCATTACAAAATATTTTTTACCCTTCTACTTTTTCTCTTTGAGTTCCAATCAAAGTTGTTGTACGATTATAGGCAGGCTCCGTTCTAGCGGGATTATTTGGGAGTTCATTTTAGGGAGAAAACTTTTAAGGTAAGTGGGTCGTAGTTTTGGAGGATTCGTGGACAAAAAATTTCTTGGATAGAGGTTATCGTACATAATAAAATTGAATTTTTTAATTGGTTTCGGAAATCTCGACTTGTTACCCAAATTTTGCAGAAAAAATATGGCAAAAAAAATTAATAATGGATACAATTTATTTAATTTGCTGCTGATATTAGCCGATAATATTCAATTTATACTACTTTCAGAAAATCTGTATTTTTAAGGCATATTAATTTAATCAAAATGTTCTATTATGCAGAAAAATCCGTATTTTTGACGGAATAAATGTGGCCAAAAAGAAATCCAAAAATTTCAGTTCAAAACTAAAATAAATTTTATTAATAAGGTTCTTTTTAAGGTATTAAATTATTAAACCATAAAAATGGTAATTTTTAGACTAGAAAATTTTAGGTAATTTCAATGATTTTACTGAAAAATTATTCAATTTCAAAAACATACCAGTTCTATTTTAATTTCCTATTAAAAAGTAAATTATAGAAATTCTCAAATATAAAAAAAACAAAATACGCGAATATGCGTCTAATTTTATGTTTTATATAAAAAATGATTTCTATGGGAATATTTTATTTTTACATTTTCTACAGTACTATATTTTCTACTCATTGTTGACTCATTTTTTATAATATAATATAAATATGTTTTTCTTTAGAAAGCATCGCTAATAATGACGACGAAATTATTCATTATTTAATTCCACTTCATTAAATTCTACTTTTCTCAAAATAGACGAAAGAATTGAAAATGGAAAAAGTTCGAAAATGATGGGGCATGAGGGCATATTTTGCAACAAATCACAGAAAAACGAAAGGATAAAATTATCTTTGGCTTTTGGTAAAAATATTTTTTTATTAACAACTTTTTCTCACCAATAAATTTTGAATAATTTTATGTAATTAATAGCTGCAAATCGTAAATCGAAATAACGGTGCCAAAAATTGTTGATCGAAATAAAATAAACAGAAAATCGATCCCATCCATCCCCCTTCTCTCCATCCCCCAATTAAACAAACAATGATGCGTAGACGGATAATTGGGTATTGTCTAAAATATTCGAATACTGCCAATTTACAAAATAAAAATATTTACTCGTCAAGAAATATTTCACTGGCAATTAAATAGGGCTTTCTAGAATTATGTTTAGTCTCTGGCTGGTCAGTATAAGAATTATAAAACAGCCATTTAATCATATTTTATGGCCAAAAACTTTTACACGAAAATTTAAGTGAAATTTAAAAATATATTTAATTAATGGGGGAATTTTTTTATTTTTTCTCAAAAATAATAAATAATTTCTGATAATATTTTTGGTCCCAAAATGCTTACTTTTGGACAAGAAAATTTAAATGATATTTTTAAAATAAAAAATATATTTAATAAAAGGTGAAATAAATTTTTTTGCTTAAAAAATTGGTATTCCAAATTGTACGAATTCAGTTGCTTTATATATGAACGATTATTGTATGTACACCCACATTGTCCAAATGAATGAAAAAATGATGGAAAATAGCGGGGGAGAATTAGGTTTTATCATCAAATGGAAATTGCTTTAAAATATAAAGCCTTCATGCCATGGAAATTGCTTTAAAATGTATTTTTAAATTATATTTTTTCATGAAGACTGCAAATGTCACGCATCCATACTTTTTAATAAGAAAAATATTTATATTGTGAAAATCATAACACCAATTCTTCGACATGAAAATTTAAATGGCATTTAAAATAATATATTTAATTAATTTTGAAAAAAAATACTCTTAATATCAAAAAATGATGCAAATTATTCGAATTCAAATGCCGCTGTGCAATTTTTTGTACATCCACCGTGTCCAAAACGAATGAAAAAATGAACAAAAAGGAGGGAGAGAAAAATCCGTTATAGGGCGATCTAAATTTCTTTATTTTAAATTGTATATTTCTCATCAAGGGCGCCAACCGAAAATATCACTGATACACAAAACTCTCAGTTAGAAAAATATTGTTATTTGTACAAATCATTGTAGGTCCATCCACCATTTGCAAATCAATGGAAAAGAGGGGGAGGATGAGGTTTAATCATGTTCTGAAATTACTTTAAAATGTACAGCTTTTATCATGCCATAGAAATTTCTTTAAAAATGTGAGGCTTTATCATGTGATGGAAATTGGTTTAAAATGTATTTTTCAGTTTAGTTTTCCATGAAAGATGCAAAATGTCACGAACATCAAAAACATTTTTGGGTTGAAAAATATTATTATTTGTACAAATCATTGTAGGTCCATCCACTGTATCCAAATGAAATGAAAAAAGGCGGGAGAGAATGAGACTTTATCATCGGATGGAAATTGCTGAAAAATGTATTTTTAATTATATTTTTTTTATTAAAGGTGCAAATGTCACGAAAAACCCCTAACATTTCAGTGTGAAAAATATTTGTTTTTGTACAAATCACATTAGACATCACATATCACTGTTTTCATTTTCATGGTAGATTTAATTTTTCAGTTCCTTTCCACAAAAAATTACCCAACAATTCACGCAACATTCAAATCACGAAATCTTAAAAATTTCGAAAATTCACAAAATCATCCAAAATTTAAAATTTCGCTAAATTCCAATAAACACCATCCTTTTGCACTTTTAAAATTAAAGATGCATATATAATAATTGAATATTGAAAATAATAATTAATTAATACATTGATTTATAAAAATTTTCAAATTGTTTTTGAACTATTTATTCAAGTTTTATAATGCAATGCAACATTCTTCGGATTCTGCACATTTGAAGAAAATTATTATTAAAAAGAAGGAAAAAAGGAACCATTGAGAATATGATTTTGGAACTTTAAGGCCATTTTCAACCAAATTTTTAATAGGGGGAGACATGAGAGGTCTTTTGGGTATGGGAAGTGCTATAGATTCTGTAAGATTAGAGATGGTTGGATGGAATTTACAAAAATTTTTGTCCTATTGCAGAGCTTTTTTATTAAAAGAGATGTTGACCAAATAATTCGGGAAATAGTTTTTTTGTACGACAGCAGATATATTATAACTGTAGAAAGGAGGAAATGATTTTCCAATTAACAAACAGGCCTCCTGCTGGTTCCAAAATCTGCAGAAAATGGATACAATGAATGTCTGAATTTGCAGATTTCCCTCTTAAAGAGCAGTGAAAAGTGGCATACAATAGATGTGAGGAGAATCAAATTGACTAATGCTATTGCTATTGGTCAACTCATAATGAAAAGAAGAATTGGAGATTGGAGATGAGAAAAAGAATTACAAAGAAAATGATTAATATTTTTTTTCTCAAATTTACGCAGTTATATAATTGATACATTATTCATTATCTAAAACGAATAATTTACTTTTTATATTAAATTTAAAATTAACCAAAAACATTGAGAAATGATTTGTTAGCTCAAACCAAAATACAAAATTCTAACTTATTAGGGAATAATTTCAAAACCTCCTATCAATACCAACCCCTCGATACATTTAAATATGGATTTTATCAAATGATTTCTCTTTAAAATGGATAAACTGATGGTGATTAATTCAAAGTGAAAATCATAAAATCATATTTTGCAATCGGCATTTTATTTGACCATTTTGAATGTGATATCTACCCAAAAATTACTTCTTTTTTACGTTTATTCCACATTTTTCGGACATTTATCTTCCCGAACGCATCGTCCATTTTGGTGCCGTTTGTAGCCCTCCTCACATGTGCAAGAATAATCCACTCGAAGAGTTTCAATGAGCTCTTTTTTGGCTACTTTTGATGGACAATTCTCTCCAAAGCAACTATCAGTGCATGCATAACGAATATAGGTGATACGATCTTCTCCAGCAGGACAGCCTGAAAAATAAATAAATAATTCCATCGTATTTCTTAATGAAAATTTAAATTTATTTTACAATCTTAAATAAAATCTTAATTAAAACAAATTAATAATTAAGTATTAAGAAAAATAGGTACTTTTACATTAGGAAAAATAGGTCAAAAAAATTAAGAAAAAATGTATCCTAGGGTAATTTTTAGTGCTGATCAAGAATGTGTCCAATTTTAGACTCAACAAATCTTTAAAAAAAATATTTGTAGATCTCATTGAGATGCATAGAATGGTATATAAAATGTCAAGTTTTGAACCAAAATGTTTAAAATCAAAAACTGAAAAATATGGTTTAAACTGTTAAACTCGTTCAATTTATAATTTAATTAAGAAAATTTTATCTAAAAAGATGCGTATAAATGAAATCTACAAATTTGTATAACGTTTGTATGGCTAAAACCGGTTTCTGATTTATTAGAAGTAAAAAAACTACTAAAAATATTTATTCATTTTTTTTATTACCAAATTGCATTCCAGGATAGACAAAATCATATGGATCCACGTCGATTGTTGGACATTCCTCCGGTGGAATACATTTTCCCGTTTCCTGATGTCGGAATAGACCTGCCATGATTAATATGGGTAGGTTAATATTGGAATTATCCAAGTGCTTTCCTGGTTAAATATTGGAAATCTGGGTTTCTGTTCATCATATCGACTCGAAAATAGGCTTATTCGATTTGGTTTGGTCGTTTTACTTGATGAAATTTCAATTTCAGACTGGTATTAAGGTTAGTTACGGCTAGGAATAGGGCGCCGGAGGCGGGATAGAAATCTAGCAGAAATTGTTACCTAAAAGCGCAGAATAGTTTTAAATTGAAATTTCATATAGTAATTCGACCATGCCGAGTTGAATGGGCCTTCTCGTGTTTGTACAATGAAAAGAAGCCGAGATTTTCAAAATTAACTAAGCAAAGCACTTGGATTATTAAGGAATTGAGCAATTTCCAATTTGGATGCAACAGACCATATTTACAGGCACAACCGCTTCCTCGTTTGGGCAGTGATTTTTGCATCGGCTTCACAAATGCTTGTCGTTCCTCCGCAGTCCAATTTCCCTCACGATATTCACATTTTTGAAAGCTGAGAATGGGAAGAAAATGGAAGAATTCTTCGCCGGGAGGACACTCATCGAAAACATCTTTATTTCCATGCTAAATTTTGTAAAAAAATTATCAAATAACCGTATTCCATCTATTAGAAGCCAATGGGCTTTAAGTTTTGAAGTCTCAAAAATTTTTGGTCTAATTCTGTTACCTGTGAACATTTTTGAACAAATTATGGGGTTTTTATGGAGCCTTATGGCATTAAGAAATATAATAAAATTTTTCAAAAAGTTCATCATGCCAAAAGATATAATATACTAAAATGAGATTGGGCTCCTAATTGATTAAATACGGTAATAATTTTAATTATAAAAATTTTCCCTTGCAAATCTTTTCACATTCATCCACGGTTGGAAATTGATTGCCATTCACAATGCAGTTGTATTTAAGTGAGAATTCCTTAAATTTGTGCATTTTCTCGATAAATCAACAACTACCCTGCAAAGGCCCACATCCGCATCATAGTAGAATACAACCGATTCCGACATATTTTTGCAATTATCGTTATAAAGACTGGCCTCAAGCGGCAGCAGGCAGATCTAAATATTTAAATAAAATAATAATTTTTTTTATTTTTTATAATTTACGTCCAGATTGATGAGCGAAGTATTTGATTGGCTTTCAGCTAATTTTACCACGAATAGATAAAATAGCACAATAAAGGGATTCATTTTTTGGAAATTTTTTAGATAGAGAGAAATTGAATTTCTTTAAATGAAAATGGATTAAAAAAATTTTAAAATGAATAAATTTAATATATTTTATTTTTCTTTAAATGGAAATGCATTAACGAAAATTGAAAGAACACTTTAAAATGAATAAATTTAATATATTTTTAAGAATAAAAATGAATTTTATATTTGAATTTAAATATTTATTTGATTGCCATCCATTATATAAAAATCTTCATTTCTAAAAGGTAAATATTAAACTTTATTTAAATTGGAAAATAATTCTTCTTTCGTTTTAAAAGGCTTGGAATATACACTATAACAAATTGATGAAAATATCGTTTTTTATTCATTCGAAGTTTGAATATTTATTATAACATCGACCCGTGAAAGGGAATCTGTCAGATAACCAAATCTCATTTGATTGTCCAGGGTCCAGACCAAATGCATAGAAAAATTTAGTTAATTTTTTTGAAAATTTCCTAATTCTTTGTTCAATAATGTGCATTTGGATGTTTTCTCTTTAAGTACCTATTGTTTCCATATCATTAATGTAAAATGAAAATTAATAAACGAGAATAAATGAGAAAAAAATTGTGTACATGATGGAAATATAATGGATTATTGCTTAAAGCAAAATTGTGATTAGGGGACATTCGCTGCTTGAAAAAACGCATTTTTAATAAATAAATCAAAAGTTTATTAATCATCATTGACATTGGCATTCGTATTGGAAAACAAAACAGCACAGATTGGAATTTACAATTTCTAAATTCATTTTTTATTTTCCATTGTTAAAAAATTTTGCTTGGAGCAACTTTCCCAGCCATTTTCCAAAGGCACAATTCAAGCTCAACTATATTTATGTCTTTATGTCTTCCATAAATTGAGTCCGCCATATTATAGAATAAAGTTCTGCTTGCTTGAATGGAATCAACTCATTCTGCTGCACCATTCTCAACCAATTCAAAATGTTCAATCTTATTGCAATTTATAATTTCAAAATTTCGATTATTATGTCCTAAATTAAATTCTGGCATTTAGGTGAACCATTTTAGAAAAATTAATTTTTTATAGCTATTTTGAATGCTAAACCCGATTATGACTTTTTTTTTCAATCATATTTGAACAAATTGGTAATAATACGCCATCATAGTAATGATATGTCAAATGTTAAAAAGTTGGCATCATTTACCAAGATATGATTTATTCTTGTTAAATGTCGGCATTTTAATGTCAAGATTGTTATAATAGGATGAAAATTGGTAAAAATTGGTGTTTTCTGTTTATCTTTTCCCATTTTCCAGACAAAACAAATAATAACAAATTTTGAAAAAGATCACACAATTTTAGTAAATCTAAAATTCCCAAATTAATTGCATCATTTTTATTATTTTTCTTATCAAAAATCAACCAATTTTTGCATTAAAATAAAAGCTGATTAAATAACAAATAAAATAATCCCCCTTTGCATTCTCGGTTTCGCCTAATATGGGAAAAATTGTTGTTATCGCTTTTTGTATATTGATTTATTTTTGACTGCGTCCCGTCTACCGAATGAGTGTCTCCTCCATTCCCCATTTAAAAATGGAGGCCAAACCAAAGAGCCACCGGCCCTATTCCATTCAACAACCAACCACCTTGCCTTTTTCCCCAGACTCGACCATTCATTAAAAAGAGTGTTGTTTTGCTTTATTTCTAAATTTGCCCATTTTTTTATTCCATTGATTTTTTCTAAAATAAGAAGAAATTCCGAGGATTTTTAGATAAAAACCATCCACCCAAATAAATGAATAATTATGATTTTCGCCAGAGGAAATTTCTCATCAGTGTCAAATAAATTCCTTTAAAAAAACCGCAAATTGCCTAATTCCTTTCCAACCATAGCGTCTTCCTTTACAGTATAGAATCATAAAAATAAGGGACTTTTCTTTTTCTTATGTTCAAATATTTGATTGATCCCTCAGGCAATCCAGAAAAATATTTAAATTTTTCATATTTCAATTTTTGAATTTACCTTATAGGCAAATTCCCAGTAAATCAAAATTTAATCTGGGAGAAGAAAAAATCAGAAAATTTTTTCTTGATTTTTGCTGATTATAAGAGAAAGAACAAACGATGACCCTTTATCTGCTTTAATAAAAAAATAGAAAAATGATCATAAATCACTCCATTCGAGCTTCCTCCTCCTCCCAACTCATTCTTTTTTGTAATCAAAAATTATGTTATATATATTTCCATGTCCAAAAAGCAATTTTTACGCGCACCATAAATAATCTAACTAATTTTGCAAATATTAAAAATATTATTCAAATTTTAGCTTATAAAAAATTGACAATAATTCTTTAACATTAATGCCGACTGCATATTTAGTATTGGAAAATGAACAACACGATGAAATCAGAATCCAGGCAAAAGTGGTCGGACGTGTCAACAAATCTGTTTCGGGCGAAATTGTCTTCCAAACCAACCACACTGGATATGTGGAAGTGAGTGATTCTCATAAAATCAATGGAAATGGGGAGAAGGGGCAAGAATGAAGAGATAAATCTTTCCTTGGGTAATATTAATATTTTGTAAATAAATTCCTGCCCCAACCGAATTTTGGGCATTGAACCAATTTTTCTTGAATTATTTAAACAATTTTTTTTATTAAATTTTATAGTCCTTAATTGAAATTATTTCATTAGAAAGAAAGAATTTGTAAATGGGAAAAAATCGGCAAAATAGGCTAAAATTAGGCAATTTTTTTCTGGCTATAATTTTCTGGCCCATTATCTTTTTGAGCAATCATTTTTATATCAAAATTTTCTACAATAAAAGCTTAATTTTGTGGCACAAAAATTTAGTAAACAGCCAATTATAAAATTATTAGTAAGAAAGCCCATATTTTGTAAAAAATGCAGATCATAAAAATTTTTAATTCTTTTAATGGAATAAAATCAATTTTGTCATTAGCTTAAATAATTAATAAAATAAAAATGAATTTTTTTTATAATATTTTTCGCGATTTTATTTTTTGAAATACGAGGAGGATTATTTAATTATTAATATATTTTTAATGATTTTTTCACTTTTTATCGAAGAAAGGACTATATGAAAATTTTCCAAATTTAAAAAATATTTAATATTATTTTCCAAATTATTTTTTTTTCTCAGGCACTGACCGATCCCAGTTATGCACGGCAGATTCTAGTTTGCACTTTTCCACTGGTCGGCAATTACGGAGTGCCTAAAATGGCCGAAGACTGTGAGCAACAACAAGCAATCCTGCTAAATAACAACAATGGAATGGAATCGTGGAGGATTTGGCCAATTGCATTGGTTTTGGGCAGAATCAGCGAAATTGGCAGCCATTGGGATTCGGTGAGAGGAAAAAAAATAGAAATTTTATTTGACGAGAAAAAATAATAAAATTATTTTAATATTAATCCATAAATGAATTTATTAAAAATATGAATTAAAGAAAATAGAAATTTTAAGTATTTAGCGAAAATAAATTTTAAATAATTTTAAAAAATTTAAAATTTATTTAACTATTTTTCATCAAATGTAATCAATAGAAAGTTTGAATTAATCTGGTTAAAAATCATTTTGAATTTCGGTAAAAATTCAGATAATAAATAATCATAAAAACTGAAATTTTATCGAAATATTCATTTAAATCGAAATTTTTATCGAAATATTTTTACAGTGAAAATAAAAAAAATTATTACGAATCGCATTAAAAATTGTGGATGCACCAATTTACCACAAATAATATATTTAAAGATTGTACTGATTTGTCTCGTTTCATTAGCAAATTAAAGAAAAAATTCAAGGCTATTCAATATATAAATTTTGTTCAAAATATAAATAAATACCTTACAAATCCATGACAAAATTCAGCTTTGTTTTTTAATGCTAAATTCCGAAAATTCTCAATAAATCTGACTATATTTTATATTTTTGGGATTAACAAACATTTTGATTCTTAATTTGATAAAACATTGAAATTAATTTTAATGAACTATTGCCCTAATAAGAAATCAAATTTTCAATTCAAATTTTTCCTAGATTCCTCAAAGTTTTATTATGATAAAAAAATTGAAATTTAAAATTAAGTAATAACTAATTTAGTTTTCATCACTCTCGGAATGGCTCGATCGTCAAGGAGTACCGGCATTGGTTGGGGTGGACACACGAAAATTGACAAAATTAATTCGTACCAAGGGGGCAATGCGTGCAAAAGTGAGCAGCGTTTTATTGGGATTTAAATAATATTTTTTCAAATATTTATTTTTTCAGTTGGTTTGTGAATTGGATGAAATCGAAACGATTGAGTTCACCACCATTTCAAACGATAACTTGGTTGCCGAAGTTAGCCGAAAGGTAAATACTAAATATAAAAAATGAATAATCTCTATTAATTCTCCATCCTCGATTTTTAGGATACATATATCCTGGTAGCGTGAATTTAAAAATACTTTTTATTGTATTTTCTTAGTTCCCTAAATCTCTATAAAATCTACTATTATTTGTTAAAAATTGTCGAAAAATTGGGGAGTTAGATCACAAATTTTTTGGGGCAGAGAAAAATTCTTCACAAGTCATACAGTAATAAATTGGGGATTTTAAGAGGTTAATTTTATAATAAAAATCATTGAATTTACGCTAAATTTTTGTGTAAAAAATCAATCTTTTAAAGGCCATCCCAAATTTATTTTTTTCCTTTATTAGGCACCGATTTGGTTGGGCATTGAAAAAGGCACAAATTCTGGAGCTGATTCACAAAAACACCGGATTCTTGTTATCGACATTGGAATGAAAGCGAACCAGTCACGATGCCTTCTAAATCGCAACTGCATTTTGAACGTGGTCCCATGGAATTATCCGTTCGATTTAGAAGGTAAATAAAATATTAAAAATATTATAAAAATTTTAATAATTATAAAATTTTATGAAAAATAAAAAACATAAAAATTTTAATTTAAAAAATTAATTACATAATCAAATAAATATAAATATACAAAAATTCGAATTAAATTTTTTAAAATTCTACCTACTATTCTATATTTTAATTACAGTATAATAATTCATATTTTTGATTAATAATTTCAAAATTTTTATTATTATTATTATTTCCCATTTCTACAGAATATGATGGCCTTTTCCTCTCCAATGGACCTGGTGATCCAAACTATGCAGAACTCCAACCCTTAATCCAGAAATTAAAAACAATTATGGCCGTCGACAATTCAAAACCCATTTTTGGCATTTGCTTGGGCCATCAAATCATTGGCAAGGCGGCTGGAGCATCCACCAAAAAAATGAGGTAAAATATTACAATTTATTATAGGATGGAAAAAATTTATGGGCCCAAATTTTATGGACCCTAATTTTGATTTTAAAATTATCAAATATAGACAATTTTGGTAAAATTTTATAATCAATTGAATGTAACTTTATTTCTGGAAAGAATTAATTAATTAAATTGGAAAAATAGGAAAAAAAGTTAGAACAAAAATGGGAAAATAAGACTTAATCGGGCAGTTTTAATTTTTAACCACAATTTCTGGTTCTGGCCAGTTATTTTTTTATTCAATCATTTTGATACTCAAAATGTTCTACAGAAAAAGATTAACCCTATTAGTCCAAAGTGTTAAAGTTGTTAGGGGTGAAAACTGAGTCTAAGCTCTCGCCTAGGGTCTTCTCCAGAAACCTAAGCCCCTAGTGGCACAATATACGGGATAGGAAAATGGGAACTCGACTTTAAATTATTCTTTGTTAAGTGTGCCGAAAAATGTGATAAAACATATAATTAATAGCTATTAGCTAGGAAAGACAATTGAGATATTGGCCAGTGGGCAAAAATACGGTTTAAAAAATAGCCGGAACAAATGACCTGGATAAACCTAATGAAAATTTTAAATTCTCAGATTCGGCAATCGCGGCCACAATCTACCCGTTATCCATACCGACACTGGCCGATGCTTCATCACAGCCCAAAACCATGGATACGCGGTTGAAGATGAGAATTTGCCCGCTGGTTGGCATCAACTTTTTTGGAATGCCAATGATCGAAGCAACGAAGGATTGATCCATGAGAGTCGACCATTTTTCACGTATGCCAAATAAAAAATTTTTGAAAATTTCTAATAAATTTTAAAAAGTTTATTTTTTATTTTTTTATAGGAAATTTTAATCATTTGAAAAATTAATTTTCCCTAATTTTCCTTACAAATTTTTTCAGTGTCCAATTCCACCCCGAACATGCCGGAGGACCAACCGACTTGGAATGCCTTTTTGACATTTTTGTGGCAGCTGTCCAAAAGGTCAAAGCCGGCGAGAAAATCAATTTGCGAAAAGAGATTCAACAAAAATTCGCCGTCGACAATGATTATTACCGGTAAACTATAATATTATTATGGAGTTAAAAAAATTGGGTGGAGCCCGTCCTCGAAGTGGCCCTTTCGCTGCTGGAGCGACTAAACTAAACCGTTAGGCCACTTCCACCACCATGAATGTAGTTTTATCATTAGTAACATAGTTCTTTTATTTCACTCTGTCTATTTTTGACATTTTGCTGTTGGCTTTCTTCAGCCATAAAGGGAAGAATATAGAATAAAAAATGGGGAAATATTTAAAATGTCGAAAAGAGTAATGAAAATTTCGAAAATTGGTTTGTCTAAAAATTCACAAATCAAATACCATTGAATAGAGCCCGTCAAGACGTGTCGATTTGTATATAATTTGTCATGGTTTAATTGGTTTTGAACCAAAACCCAGGCAATGGTTTAAGGGGTTTAAAACCCTTAATTTTTGTTCAAACCACGACAAAATACATACCAATCGATGCGTCTTTACGAGTTCTATCGATTAGATATAAGGTATGGGGGTCTAGAACAAACCGTTAAAGTTTTCGACATTTTCAATACTCTTTTCTACATTTTCAATGTTTTTTTTTTCGATAAATTAAATACCAATCATAAAAAATGTAGCTATATTACAATTTGGCTAAATCAATTTATTAATAGAATTTTATCAGGCATAAAATTGCCAATAGAATCATGTTTTAAAATGCATTGGCATATATTGAGTATTATTCATCGAATTATGGCATAAAAATAAATCAATTTTCTTTGGTCAAATTTTAAATTCATGTAAGGATTTTCCATTTTTTTATAATTTTGTGGTTAAATTTATGTCCAATAAAATGCTATATAAAAATTAATCCCTTAGCTATCCCTTTTGCTAAATTATTTTTTCTTAAATGTGTATAATCAAAAATAGGTTTTAAATTAATTTTTTTATCAAACTATTAATTTTTCCCTCCGATTGAAGACAAAGAATTGGGATACAACGAAAAGTACTGATTTTGGGCAGCGGCGGTCTTTCTATTGGCCAAGCCGGCGAATTCGACTATTCCGGGGCACAGGCAATCAAGGCACTCAAAGAGATGGGCATGAAGACGGTGTTAGTGAATGCCAACATCGCAACCGTTCAAACGACAAAGGGATTTGCCGATCGTGTCTATTTTTTGCCAATCACTGAGGAAACTGTCTCTGAGGTCAATAAAATTTAATTAAAGTAAAGAGGATGGTAGAAAAGATTTTTTAACCAATTTTTCTCGGATTTCACTAAAATGGTCAAATCAAAAATTTTTTAAAAACTTTCGCATGAAATCTTTTCAAAATACTGTCTAATTTTATTATATCTATGTACCAAAAAATAATAAAATTGATTTTTTAAGACTTCCGAAATTTTATTAAAATTTTACGCACCAAGAAAATTATCTAAATTTTCGCATATTGAATTCATTAAATTATTAAATAATTAGTTTTATTAAATAACCGGATCGAAATTTAAGAATTTTTCAAAAATTTGCTATGAAGGTGATTCTCTAAAGTAAGCCTCTCTATTTCGAATACGATTGGAGTTAATTTAGGTTATATAAGTAGGATAAATTCCATTAAGAACAAAATTTTTTGAAGCATTTCATTTTTATTTTATGCAAAAAATTCTATTTCAATTAGCCAAGTTAATTTGTATAGCCTTAAATATTTTTTAGTAAAATAATTTTTTCAATATTGTAGATTATCGAGAAGGATGGAGACTCCTGTAAGACCGTTTTCCGAGATTTTTTTTAAAGTTTTTATAGGGTAAAAAACATTGAATTCAGAAATTTCATATCTCTGAAATTTCAAATTTTCTAAAATACCAAAATATGGCCAATCCCTTAAAATCAATACTGTCCTAATCCTTTTCCATAGGCATCTTTCATATTTATTACACTCATTTATGTAGAATTATATATGGCCTTAAAAATTATTTTGTCATATTAATTATTTTATCAATTATCTCACTTTGATTCCAATTTTTAAAGCAAAAATAAAATACTCAATTTAAAGACTATAAAATAATTAAATGGCATTTTATAATTATACTTTTAATCATAATTCAGAGTGACCGGAATTGATCGATGGTTTTTGGCCAGAATGTGTTCCATCATTGGCATGTATAGCCGAATTGAGAAATCGCATCAGAATATTTTGGATTTGACATTGGCCAACAGAACTCAAAGTGAGATGAATAATTGTGTTGAAATGATCAAAGAGGCAAAGCAAATTGGCTTTTCGGATGCACAAATTGCACGACTGATTGGAAGCACAGAGCGAAATATCCGAGAATGGCGACGTCTCCATGGAATTGTGCCATTTGTGAAGCAAATTGACACTGTGGCAGGGGAATGGCCGGCCTCCACCAACTACCTCTATTTGACCTACAATGGCCAAGAACATGATGTTCAATTCAATGGGCAACAGGTATATATAATATTAATTTAAAAAAAAACATTCCAATTTCGTATAAAGGAACATTTCAGTAACACTACTTCAGAATCCGAACCATTATATTTTTTTGCATAGCTCAGCATGGGAATAAATCCAAGAAAACAATATACCCCTATGTTTCCTATAGAATTAGGCTTATTTAAATTTTATGAAAATTAGACTTCAAAAATAATTTATGTTTTTGAATAAAACTCATTTTTTTGAAGAAAAAGTAATTTTACTTTAAAATTCTTTTGTTTTTTAAAAAAATTGGAAAAGTCATTTTTTCTGTTTTTATATTGCTAATAGGTCTAGATTTAAGATATTATAGCTTTTTTTTAATTATATAGACAAATTTGACCTGGGTTTTTGAGACTTCAAAAAAGACAACTTTTGGACAGGAAATGTTTTGACCAAATTTAAATTATTCTTCAAAAAATAAATTCAAATTTAAGTCTATTACTAATTTTATTCATGCTTAGCTTAATATATGATTGTTATAGTAAAACTATAATTTTATTGATTGAGATTTGGCTTTAAAAATATTAAGTAAATTTTTGAGGGCTTCACTTTTTACTTAGGTCTTTTTCCCTGATTCTCATCTAATTTTGAATAGTTTCGCTAGAATTTAGGAAATCTGTATTTATTAATTAATTTAATATATTTTTTATTTTAATTCATCTACTCAAATAAATTACATCACAGGAGAAGGCAGTGATGGTCCTTGGTTCCGGTGTCTACCGCATTGGCTCATCCGTCGAATTCGATGCTTGCGCCGTTCGTTGTGTCCAAACACTGGACAAATTGGGCTACAAAACAATAATGATCAATTGCAATCCGGAGACCGTCTCCACCGATTATGACATTTGCAATCGACTCTATTTTGAGGAAATTTCACTGGAAGTTGTCTCAACCATTTATGAGTTGGAAATGCCATTGGGCGCAATTCTTGCCTTTGGCGGTCAGGCAGCCAACAATATTGCTCTCGCACTGGACTCGCCTTCATTGACAGTGCCAATCAAGTTGTTTTTTAATTGGAATTTAAAAATTTCTAACAATAAGAATATAGAATAATTTAAATCACAAAAATAAGCACATATAAATGAAAGTACCAAAAATGAAAAATTTTAGATTAATTGTTTAAAAATACGCAGAAAAGAATAAAATTATATTCTTTATTTATTTTTGCCAATTTTAGTAAAAAGCTAAATTTAGTTCGTTATTTTTTTATTATTAAAATTTAAAGTTTTATATAATTTAAATTTAAATCCATTAAAAAATATGATTTTAAATGAATGAAAAGTGTGAAATGTCAATTTAGATAAATTTCCTAGGATCTTTTAAAAAAGAATAAAATTGTATTCGTTTTAATTTTTGATAATTTTATTAAAAATTCCAATTTTTCAAGGAACTTTCACATTTTTAAATGTCTGTATTTCTTGCCATGCTATTAAAAATTTTATTTTTAGCAATCTAATTAGCATAAGAAAATTTTTATTTTGACACATTGAAACAAACAGCAATATTGCCAAAAATTCATTGAAATTATTTTTTAATATTTTAATTTCTAATTTTTAAAGAGTGTTCGGCACATCCCCAATAAGCATTGACGAGGCCGAGGATCGTTACAAATTTAGTCGACAATTGGACAAATTGAACATTTCCCAACCACAATGGAGGAATGCGGCATCCGAAGAGGAAGCAATCGACTTTTGTAAACAAGTCGGATATCCATGCCTTATTCGACCCAGTTATGTACTGTCCGGAGCAGCAATGAAAGTGGCACACAATGAGCGGGACCTGAGGGAATATTTAAAAAAGGCCAAATTCATTGCAAAAGATAAGCCAGTGGTTGTTTCTCAATTCATTGAGGATGCCAAAGAAATTGATGTGGACGTTGTTTGTATTGGAGGCAAAGTGCTGGAAAAGGCCATTTCTGAGCATGTCGAGAATGCTGGTAATCTCATTTTTTAGAATTTATGCTATTCTTTATGTAGTTTTTAAAATTTCAGGCCGGTTTAACCAGTTTTTAAAGTTTGATATTTTTTATAGGCATTAATAGAGGCCTTAATTCTTTTGACCATGATAAACAGAAGAATCTGAATGGCACCTAAAATTCGAAGTTTTTAGGATTTTAGCCCACTTCTAAATCAAAAAATTACAATCTATTTCAAATATTAATCGCAAAATATATTAAATTATATTTAATCAAAAATATTTTCTAAAAAATAATTAAAATAATAAATCATATTCTTAGGTGTCCATTCCGGCGATGCCACTTTGGTGACCCCACCGCAGGATTTGACTACGGCAACAATTTCCAAAATTAGTGAAATTGCCCATAAAATTGCTCATGCTTTCGCCGTCATTGGACCATTCAATTTGCAATTGATTGCCAAAAATGACAATTTATTCGTTATTGAATGCAATTTAAGGTCAACTTTTTTCTTCCTTAATCAAAAAGAAAATAATTAAATAAAAATTTTTCAGAGTGTCTCGCAGTTTTCCATTCGTCAGCAAAACTTTGGACTACGACTTTGTTGAATTAGCCACAAAAGCAATGCTCTACAAGGGCAGCCCTGAACAATTTTTGCAAACGCATGTGCCACCAACAAAACCAACAAAAATTGGCGTAAAGGTATGTTTTTTCAGCAATCTAGAATTGATAATATAAAATTGATTGAAATTCATAAAAAATATTTGAAAATTTAATGTTTAAGAAATGTAAAAGATATAAAAAGAATTTTATTTAATGTATTTGAATCGAAATTTTTATTGTCAATGGAAAGAAAAGCTGCTGTATCAATTTATATAGAAAGTGTGAATAAAAATTGCTATAAAATTCCAAAATATATAAAGAATGTGGGATAAAATTTTAAATTATCGAATTATTAAAAGGAAAGGAACAATTTCAGTTTGATCATTGGTTTTTGGCCAATTTCTGGCTAATATTCAAAAATAATCAATGCTTTTTTATATTATTTTATAGCTAATTTTATGCCCAATTAAATGCTATATAAATTAATTAAGCAACTTTTTCAACATCGACATTAGTTTGCTCAATTTTCGTATAATATTTTTGCAATTTAATTAAAATTTCTTTTTATCACACAAAAGGTTCCACAATTCTCATTTTCCCGTTTGGCCGGTGCCGAAGTGCTGATGGGCGTTGAAATGTTGAGTACCGGGGAAGTGGGATGTTTTGGACGGAATCGCCAGGAGGCATATTTGAAAGGACTTCTATCCACCGGATTTCAGCTGCCCAAACGAGCAATATTCCTTTCAATTGGCGGCGTTTATGTAAGAAGGAATTTTTGAATGATAAAATCTGTTTAATAATATCTGATTTTGATGTTGAAAAAAATCAACATTTTTGGGTCTATTTAATTTGGGAAAATTCAAATTTAGCTCAAATTTATTAGTCATATATTGAAGCTATACGACTTAATCATTCTTATGGCCATGTTTTATGGCCCCAAATTATATTGATTTTTCAACATGAAATTTCATACTGAAAAACATACTGAAAATGCTGAAAAATGTGCCAATAAATGAGCCGAAAAAAATTTATAGAGATTCTGAAATTTGGCTTTTAGTAGATACAAATATCAAATTTACATTTTCCTAGATTCCTTAGAATAGAAACACCAAATATTATAATAATTTGTTATGGTTTAAACCTAAATTAAACAGTATTAAACGGGTTTAAAAAATCTGCAGGTTTTTTTTACAATATTATTTTACGCATTAATTACACCTAAGTAAATCTATAATCAATCAATGATCACTTGAAGATATCTATCAATTCGGTTTAATGTTTTAATTTTTATGTCAAACATCGCTGAATCATAATAGGAATTTTTTTATTTGTCTTTTCTATATTATCAGTATTTTTTTTTGCAAATTATATATTAAATTCATAATAAATAAGTAAATTTAATTTTTTATATTTTTAAGCCAAAAGAAGAAATGCTTCCCCATATCAAAACGTTGAGTGAATTGGGATATTCGCTGTATGGAAGCAAAGGCACCACAGATTACTATGCGCACAATGGAATTGAAATAACCCAATTGGATTGGCCCTTTGATGATGCAGCCGTGTGGAATGGGGATGGCTCCGAAATGTTTCAACAAGGAAAAATGTCAACCGTGAATGCAACCATCACCGAATTCGTTTCCAAAAAGAACATCGATTTTATGGTAATTTGAATGTTTTTTGATTTACTTTTATGTAAACAATTTTTTAAATGTATTCCCTTAAAATAATATTTTATTGGGTTTTTGGTTGAATTTTAGTAAAAAATTTTTAGAAATATTTTTACACAATTTTGTAGGTCTTTTTATTTGATTGGAGTTTTGTTTTGAACCCGAATAATTCCAAAATCTTCAAATAGCCTTAAAACAAATTATCGAAAAAAATTGAAGTGTGAGAATTACTTCGAGTTGCTTGACAATTTTTTTTGTTTCGTAAGATAAAAAATTTTTTAAAAAATTTTGGACTAATAAGTCTAAAACTTAATCTCATTTCATTTTATTAAAATATCCAACCCTAACCTAAACCCTTATTTTATTGCAATATTTAACCAAAGTATTGTTAGTTTTAACTATAACTATATTACTAAAAATACCCGAAGATCTTTTATTTTATGCAACCATAATGGTAAATTAACTATTTTCTGATCTAAAACTTTATCCTAAACTGGTTTATGAACCTCATAGGCAATTTAATAAATTCAAGTTGTCAGGAAAATTTTTAAAAAAAAAATTATTTTCTATTTCGTTTGTAGCTATTTAAAAATTTTTTTACAAATAAATTATTATAATGAACAATTATCACAGATCAACCTTCCAATCCGGAAAAGCGGGTCATACCAAATATCCGCATATCGAACGCACGGATACAAGACACGTAGGATGGCAATTGACAATGGCATCCCATTGATGACCGACATCAAATGCGCCAAATTATTCATCCAAGCATTGAAGGAATTGAGGATTACGCCGACAAATTGCCAGTTGCCTCCAATCAATCCACAATTCGATTGTCTTTCAAATGAATCGCTGATTCGGCTGCCAGGTTTAATTGATATCCATGTGCATATGCGCGAACCGGGTGGCGAACACAAGGAAACATGGCAAACTGGAACGAAGGCTGCGGTGGCCGGAGGCATTACAATGGTCGGTGAAGGGAAGGGGGAAAGGAAGAAGGAAGTAAAAAATTGAACTTGCTAGAGGGTGGAATGAAATTTATGAATCTGAATTTGTACATTAAATTTGCTTCAAATTTGGTAACTCTTTTCTTTGAATTAGAAAGAATGAATGATTAGAAAGAATGAATGATTAGAGAAAAATTAATGAATTTGATTGGAAATTGGCAAAATAATTCTGAACAAAAAGGGTTTAATTAAGCCAAAAATTGAGCAAATTTGCAAATTTTATTTATTTTTTGGCTATTTCTGGTTAATTATGTTTTTGATCAATCATGTTGAAAAAAAGTCTACATAAAGAACAAACATAATGATATAATTCAATCAAATTTTTAATTTTAACTCCACATTCAATTATTTTCATTTTAAAAATCCATAAAAGCAATTTAAATAGAGGAAATATTTAAATTGTAGAAAAAATGACCGAATTTGAAAGAAATTTTTCAAATATTAATCTTTTTAGAGTCAATAACAAAATGTTAGAATTTAGGGATTTTGGTTAGATTTAGTTTAGGATTCGGAGTATAGAAATCTTAAAGAAATGCATAATTTAGCCTATTAATATTAGCCTAAAAAAGATATATTTTGGCATGAAATTTTAGAAAATTCAACAGCCATTTTTTTGCAATTTAATTCACTTCTAATTTGATAAGAAATGTTTCTATCATTGAATTGATTTTTTAGGTTCTTGCAATGCCAAACACCAATCCGGCATTAATCGACATGAATTCATATAATCAAATTAACAATTTGGCCACAAAGAATGCTTTCTGCGACTTTGGTCTTTACATGGGTGCAACAGAAGAAAATGCCGTACTTGGCACACAACTTGGCCCTAAATGTGCTGGCCTAAAAATGTATCTCAATGATACATTCTCAACTTTGAAATTGACAAAAATGGGCCATTGGATACAACATATTCGCCAATTCCCTGCAAATCGTCCAATTGTCTGTCATGCGGAGGCCCAAACACTGGCGGCAGTTCTCTTTTGCGCGAAAAATTGTCAAAGAGCTGGTTGGCGTTTTTTATGTTTATTTTGCCATTATAGGGAAATTCGTTGGCTATTTTTTCAAAAATTAAAAAAAAACAAATTTAATTTTTTTTCAAAATTTTTATGAGTTTGTCTGAAATTTCTGAAATTTATAATTTTTTAATAAAGGTGAAAATTTTTTTAATTCCTATAAAAACACAAAAAAGATTTTTGTTTATTTTTTGTACAATTTTTTAATTTGAATCATCAGTTTAATTGTTTTTATTTTTAATTAAAAATATATATATTATTTTAATCAAATTCACCCATCTTAATAAAAAATTGTTCAGTTCACATTTGTCATGTGTCCAGCGCTGAAGAAATTGAGCTTATTAAAATGGCAAAACAATCTGGCCAACAAGTGACCTGCGAAGTGTGTCCTCATCATTTGTTCCTGACACAAGAAATGTTGGCCCAAGGCGTTCGGGAAGTTCGACCACGGTTGGCCATTAGCAAGGCGGATTGCGATGCACTTTGGCAGAATATGGATTTCATTGATTGTTTTGCCACCGATCATGGTGAGTTAAATGAAATGAATGAAATGAATTTATTATTAAAAGGCTGCAATCTTATAAATCAATTATATTTTTTTTTAAATTTTGACAATTTTTGCTTTTCAAAATTTGCGAAAAATTCAATTTTTACTAAAAAATAAATTTTCGATTTTTTACATCAGTAAATTGCCCTTTTTTAATACATTATTATATTTAAATATGGTGATTTTCAGTGTTAATTAAATATCCTCCAGCTACCCTGACTATGGAAATAGATGCGGATTCTGAAAATATGCCGAAAATATGCGTATCGCAAATCGTATGCCCCAATCCAGATACACCCTTATTTTGAGCATAATTTTGAGAATTTAACATATTTTTGAATTATTTTAGAATGTGGAAATTTTCAAAATTTATTAAATTGATCATATTTTGACAATATCATGAAAATACAGCCAGAAAATATATTTTTAGAATAATCAAATTCTCATAATTATGTTAAGATTTAGAGGTTCTGAAAATTATTTTTAAACACTATTTTCAGTATATATGTCAAGATAGGAGTGGAACAACCAATTTTCAAAATATCCATATTTTCAGCATATGCTCAGAATCTGACTATTATGAAAAATTATTTTTGAGTAAAATTTTTATCCATTATTAGTCAAAATAAGTTCTCGCGCACCCCGGGACCTCGAGAATCCCAGGATCCCGCGCACTCGGGAGTCCCAGGATCTCGCGCACACCGGGAACTCGAGAATCCAAGGATCCCGCGCACTCGGGAGTCCAAGGATCTCGAGAATCCCAAGATCCCGCGCACTCGGGAGTCTTAGGACCTCGCGCGAGTCCAATCCCAAAAGGCTAATACGCCGGAAGCATGCCCCAAAGGGGGCAGCAGCCATGACTTCACCTTATAAATCTGGGTACTATATGGGCTGGAGGGTAAGAAAATTTTATGAGAAGCACACAATAGGAGGAAATAAACAGAGCCCATCTCTGTTCGTCTAACAGAAATAGTACACAATACTAGCATTGCCAATAAAGATCTATTTTAAAAATAATTGTGGAAATTTCTAGAATTCAAAATATATGCTCAGAATATATTTATTTTCAACATAAAAATGAATCATATTTTAAGAATAATTTTAAAATATAAAAAATAAGATATGTTGAGAATTTAGAAATTTTCAGAATTATTTTAATAATTTACTAGATTTCCCTATTATTTTCAGAATAGTCTAATTTCAGTCATATGTTTATAATTCGCATATTTTGCGATATATTTTCATAATGACAAATTTTGCCTATATTTTTGGCTTCATATCTTAGAATAATTTTCATAATTTAAACTTTGTGATATTTTCATAATTTACAATATTTTAACATAATTTTAAGAATAATTAAATTTTGCACTATATTACCGGGATAGTGAAATTTTGGGCATGGATTGGGAGTTGTATCTAGCGTCAGGGTCAGGGTATTCCTATACCCAACACAGAATATTTGGGTCCTCAATGAATCTTTTGCTTTTGCTAATAAATTTATTCCTAAAATTTTTAATTTACTCACAAAATTTAAGTTAAAAAATAAAATTTTTAAATGAAATTACCACAAAAATGGAAATTAAAAGCATTTTATAAATATTATATTTGAATTTTTACTCTTTTCAAAAATTCTTTTTTTCCAAATTCTGCTAAATAAAATTCCATTAATTTTTTAAATTATTTTTTATTTAGCTCCACACACGCTGGAAGAAAAAAAGGCAGAAAACGCTCCTCCAGGCTTTCCCGGAATCGAGATGATGCTACCACTATTGCTCCAGGCGGTTTATGAAGGCAAATTGACGGAAAAGCAATTGCGCGATCGACTCTACACAAATCCGCGTCGAATATTCGGTCTTTCTGAACAGCCAAATACATATATTGAGGTTGAAAAATCAAATTTTATAAAAATTATATAAAATAATTTAAAAAGGAAAGTTTTTTTGAATATTTTTAATTTCAAGAAAGATAATTTTTTTGTAAAATTTCAATTTAGTTTTAAAGATAATAAAATAATTTGTAACCAAAAACCATTCATTTTTAAATAATTTTTATAATTAAACAAACATATGATTTTACTTTAAATATTGAATACTTTTTAGAGAGTTTTTTAAGTAATTGCAAATGTAAAAATTTTATAAAATTTCTTGTTAACAAGTTTTTTTAAATAAAATTTTTAAGAATTTAATTCTTCAAAAAATTTTATAGACATATTTATAAAAGAAAAATCTGTGTGAATTAAAAATATTTCTCTCTTTTAAGTAACAAGAAAATTTGCAAACATTTCAAAAATAGGATTTTAGTAAAAATAATTTTTTTAATAACTAATGCGGCTATTTTTTTTTATTAGCCTCACAATTCTACATATTTCTGACATTTTTTAAAAAATAAATTTCTATGTTTCATTCAGGTCGACATAAATGAAACATGGACAATTCCAAAAGATGGTGGCTGGAGCAAAGCTGGATGGACGCCATTTGAAGGCCGACAAGTCCGCGGGCGAGTCAAAACTGTGGTCATCCGTGGCACAACGGTGTTCATGGATGGTCAGTTCTTGGTGGAACCCGGATATGGAAGAAATATTCGCCAAATGGCTGATGAGGGAAATGTTGGCAATAATGGCCGCGGAGGCAGAGGAGACGGCGGAGACGGTGGAGGTGGAGTAGGTGGTGGAGGCGGAGGAAGTCATGGCGATGGCGGCCCAAACTCTCATCAATTGAGCAGTGAATCACAAGGTGGAATAAATTTTTTTGTTATTATTTGATATATTAATTTTATATAAATTTAATATTAATTTAATATTGATATTAATTTAATATTAATTTAATAATAATTTGATATAAATTTAATATTAATTTTATATAAATTTAATATTAATTTTATTTAATATTAATTTGATATAAATTTAATATTAATTTAATATAAATTTAATATTAATTTGATATAATTTAATATTAATTTGATATTAATTTGATATAAATTTGATATAAATTTAATATTCAATTGTTTTTTAGATTAATTTTAATGCTTAATATATTTTAATTTTAATTCAATTTTTCAACAGAATTTTCATCGTCCAATTTCTCCGCATTGCAATCTACCAGCAACAATATAAATGGTACAACAATTAATGGGCCAATTGGAGGAGTTGGCAACAAAAATCTTTGGTATGGACAACACATCATCCGGGTGGATCAATTCGATCGGGCAATGCTTCGACAATTATTCACATTGGCAAATCAATTTGAAAAGGTCGGTCTGCTGATGATTAGGGGGCGGATTTATATTGATATAGAATTCCGAAATATAGGCATAAAATATTGATATAAAATTGTCAAAATATTGATATAATTTGCAAAAATAGGCAAAATATTGATGAAATATTGATGAAAATTTTTTTAAAAAATCGCTATATTTTATAAAAATTTTGAAAAAAATATTTTTCATTATCCTCAATCAAAAATTGTTCATATTTCAATGTTTTTATTCAAAAAATTTCAAAATCCATTTCCCTTAAATTTTTACGCACATCAATAATTTTTAAAAAAATTTTCCAAAATCAATTTTTCATTAATTATTTTCAAAAAATCGCAAAATGAACTTTTTCCTTAAATTTTTTAAGAAATTCTCAAAATTTTTCTAAAAATTTTCAATATTTTTAAAAAATTTTTTTCGATCTTTT
This sequence comes from Pratylenchus scribneri, assembly GCA_030063045.1. Lineage (NCBI taxonomy): Eukaryota > Metazoa > Nematoda > Chromadorea > Rhabditida > Pratylenchidae > Pratylenchus > Pratylenchus scribneri. Next base: position 490,931 of record JAQSEB010000101.1, on the reverse strand, counting down.
TCAAAAAATTTCAATTTTTTTCTAAAATCTTCAAAATATTGACAAAAATGGCCAAAAAATTGTCAAAAATTGCCGAAATATTGATATCAATATTGATGGCCAAAAAATGGCAAAATATTGATGAATATTGACATAAAAGTTCATGTAAATCAACTAAAACCTTGATAAAAACGTGTTTTATGTTGGTTTAAAGCTATTTTAAGTTCGCAAGAAAAATATTGATATCAATAAAAATCCGCCCCCTACTGATGATATAATAAATTCAATTAATAGAAAAATGATAAAAAATTTTTTTTTAAATTTGATAAAAATTTCTAATAGTTAAATGAGATTATTATTAAAATTTAATTTTCAAAAAATTAAAAAATCTTTTGGCTTTAATGATTTAAATATGAAGACTAATTCTATTTTTTTAAATTATAAAAATATTTTCAAAAATAAAAAAAAAATTAACAAAATTCTATAATTCAATTTCCAAAAATAAAAACTAATATCACTGCCAAAAAATTATTCAAGAATTTATAAAAAAATTCTAGTTAAAAGTATTCTTAAAATTTTTTCTGTTCTAAAAATTCCCTTACCTTATTTTCATTTTAATTATTAATATGATTATCTATAGGATGAGCAGCAAACATATTATGGCCTTTTGCGCAAAACAATCGGTGCACTGGCATTTTTTGAGAATTCCACTCGCACAATGTGCTCATTCAACAATGCAATTTGCAAATTAGGCCAGTGTTTTTCTGACTATTTAATTTTATTTTATTATAAATATTTATATTTTTACTAAGAATTAAAAAAAATTGATTCATGATACATTTTTCCTTTTCTTTTTTAAATTCAAGTATTTTAGTCAATCTATTTAACACCTGTGATAAAATTTTAAACAAATCATTTACCTAAAAACTCATCAATTTAATTTTTATAGAAGGCAAAGTTTGTCAATTACCGCCTCCCGAATTTTCATCGACAAAGAAGGGCGAAACACTTGAGGGTAAAAATACAATTTTTATTAAAATAAATAAAATTAAAAAATATAATAAATTATTAAAAATTACATAAAACAATTAATTTAGACACAATCACAACTCTCTGCCAATTGGGCAATCGCTTCATTGTACTTCGCCATGGCGATATTGGCGCTTGTGACCGGGCCATTCAAGCAGTGCAACAGAGCAAAGGATTGCATGCCAGACAACAAAAATGTTTGATTGTGAATGCTGGGGATGGTGCAGGCGAACATCCAACGCAGGTAAATAAATTCATTTAAAAGATTTTTAACTTTAAAAATTTAGTGAATTTGTTACCAATATTACAATATTCAGATTGGAATTAATTAAAATAATTAGATTAAATAAAAATTAATGGATTTGATTGGAAATTGTCAAAAATTAATGATCAAAAAATCGGCAAAATATGCCAAAATTGTTTTTGTATTTTTGGCCTTTAATCTAAAAAATATTTGGATAGCAAAAAATGGAAAAAATAACATAAATTAATGTGTTTATTCTTTAGGCACTTCTCGATTTGTACACAATTCGTCAAAAATTATCCACAATTAATGGCAAAAAAATTGCCATGGTCGGTGATTTGCGCTACGGACGGACAGGTAAAAATATAAATAATTTAGAATTTTACAGAAAATTAATATAATATTTTGATAAATATAATTTTTTTAGTCCATTCATTGGCAAAAATTCTGTGCCTCTACGGTGACATCACGCTGCATTATGTGTCACCAACAGAGGATTTGGGAATGCCGGAAGAAGTGAAGGAATATGTGGCCAACAAATCTAATATTGTTCAGGTAGAATATTTTTTTGGTTTAAAAATTTTAGTAAATCCATTAGTTAGATAATAAGCAAAATATCTATTTTTTTATGGATTCTTTTTATTACCAAAAATTGAATTCTAAAAGAATATTTGCAGAAGGAATTCACCTCATTGGAGGCGGGCATCTACAATGTGGACGTCATTTATATGACACGAATTCAAGAAGAACGTTTTGCTAGCAAAGAAGCCTTTGAAAATGTGAAAGGCAAATTCATTTTGACTCCTAAAATTTTACGCAAGGCTGTGGTCAATCCACCGGATGAACAGTTGGAATTTTGTGCAACCACTGGTTAGTTTTTTTTAAATTTAGAAATTTTTTATAAAATTGAAAAATTTTTATGAATAAAATTTATACAAATAATATTTAACTAATTTTTTTTATAAATTTTAAAATTTTGATATTTTAATCTTCGGAAAATTTTTATAAAATTCAAAATTTTTTCTTTTTTATCGAATAAATTTCTGATTTTTTTAAAAATTTTAAAAATTAATTCAATAAAATTAAAACTTTTATTAAAAATAAAAAATTATTAATTTAAATTATTTTAATTAAAAAAGCCAACATTTTTTGAACATCATTAACAATCCATAATTTTTAGGCAACAAAGATCGCCGTCGTCCCAGCCCAATCATTATGCATCCATTGCCTCGTGTGGACGAAATCAGTCGGGAATTGGACACGGACGAGCGTGCGGTTTACATGGACCAAATGGAATATGGAGTTTATGTTCGAATGGCTTTGCTCTGTTTGATGTTGCGCCCGGATTTATAAAAGAATATTTTTAAATGATTCAATTTTTGTTAATTCTAAATTATAAAACATTTTGATTTAATTCAACATTTTTATTTGTTAACCCGGATTTATTAATTTTTAAAGTTATTCTTATCAATTTTTAATATAATTTTGAGATAAAGACGAATACCAGATTTTTGGAATTATTTTTTGATTTCCTCCCCCAAATTAGAATTTGCAATTTGGAATTTGCTCTACTCTCTATAATGGGGAATTTGCCTTATGTTAGGGGTACATTTAAAATTGAATATTTTCCATATTGCCTGAGGGACTATCTTATTTGAATAAAATAAAGGTCCAATTTTTATACGATTCTATAGAAAGGTAAGTATTATGGTTGCTTAATGATGAACTGCTATCAAAAATGGAAGCCACCAACTATCTTCTACAAAGCAATACAATTGGTAAATTGATGCTGGAAGAACAGGGTGTAGGCGTTAAATTCGCTGGGATGGTTTGAACAATTGGAAAGAAATGGAAATGGGTTCGTTGAGCCGGCGTGTTTGACCATTCATTGGAATAGAATGTGGAGATGATGAAAATGATGATATAAAGTTAAGATGCAAAAAAAATTTACATAACAAGAAGAAGAAAGATAGACATACAAAAAAGCAAAATGTTATTCATAATATAAGCTATGAATTTCAAAAATAAATGCTTTAATAAAATTAATATTTTGGCGATAATGTTAATAATTTTTCATTAATTTTCTATATATTTATATTTTAGCCTAAACAATAATTGAATTCATCATTCTTATTCTATTTTGCCATTTTCAAAAGAATTGAATTGAAAAAATCCGGCAATATTTCTTTCGGTATCTGTGATTGATTTCCTTTTTCCTTTAAATTCTCCTTATTCTTCCTTAAACTGTTGCTGCACTGCCTGTGGCTGGTTGCACTGGTCTGTCTCACACAGCTTACAGTCCACCAGCATTCCGCCTAGTCGTTCACAATTAATTTTCGCTCTTTCACAACTGCGCTCATTCCCACAGCCGGCAAATTCAGTTGAATTGTTTCCTAAAAAAAGAGTGCGCATTCTTTTGTCGACAAATCGGTCTTTTGAGTATAACTTTTTAGTGTTTGATCCTACACATTTTATAGAGCTCATAGAGACGCATCGATTGATATATAGTTTTCTGGGTTTGGTTCAAAACTAAAAGAGTTATAAACCAAAAACCAAAATATGGTTTAGACAGTTTAATACTTTGAATTTTGGCCAAACCGCGACAAACTATACATCAAACGTTGCATCTCGATGAGCTCTATAAAATGGGTATAAGTTTTATGCGTCTAGGATCAAAGACATATTCAAAAAGTGATTTGTCGACAAAAGAATGTAATTTTGAGAATAACAAATATTTCCTAAAAAAAAATAAAAAAATGGAGATTTATAAAATTTGAATTCACCAATTTTACAAGTTGTCAGGGCGCATCGAGTCTCATCCGGTCCATGGCATTTCATCGTAGTCATTGTCATTGGCGTTTCTGTACTATAATTGCCATTCACTTTACCAACGGATGAACTCAAAGGTTTGGGATCGGCATTTTGTGTTGCCCAACAGTTGAGCCCTAAATCAAATTTGTACGGAAAACATGATAAGGCATTAATAAACCTGATACGCAGTAGCAGGGCATAATCAAAGCAACAATAATCAAAAATAACATATTCATCACACAGACAGTATATTTACTTTGAAGTAATTAATCGACAAATAAAATCTGTTTATCAATTTAAAAATTGTATTATTTAGAAAGAAAAATTTTTGAAGAAATGTGAAAAGAAAACTCATTATAAATCCTCGGGTCTCAGTTGAACACCGGGAGTGGATGGATAGGTATTTTATATTTTCCCCCTTTTTCAACCAAACAAGAACAGCAGGTGTTGCTAATCTCAACTTTATTCATTTTTCATCCTGTCATAGGCCATTAGGAAAAGAGCATAAATCAGAAATCAGAGGCTTGATATATTGTGAAGAAATAGAATCAGGCTTGTGCATACTTTTTTGGGAAGTTTCTTTACGGAAAGTTATTTTCCAGAAAGACTTCTTTTCGGAAAGTTTTCAGTATTGTGCATACTTATTCTAGGGAAAGTTGGAACACTTTCCAGAAAATTTTCTTTCCAAAACTTCCAAAAAGTGAAAAGTTTTTAGAGAAAATTTTTGATTTAGCATACACACTTTTCATTTTACAATTAATCATTTGCCACCATTGGGGTTCAGATCGATGACCTCCATAAAACCCATGCATTTACCAACTGCGCTATAGGTGACTTGTTAAAATTGAATTAAAACGTTCCTTATATTTTCTTTCTGGAAAATTAGTATGCACTGTTGCTTGGAAAATTTCTTTCCGGAAAGAAAACTTTCTGGCAAGTGGAAAGTTTTGGAAAAAGTATGCACGGATTCGGTAAAATTTTTAGGGAAAGAAATTTCTGAAAAGTTTTTAAGGTGAAACTTTCCATAAAGTTTTTAAGCACATGGCATCAGCGATTTTTGGGGAATTAGTGTATATAATTTCAGTTGCATTTAAATGGTATCGCCCAAAATAATGAATAATGAAAAATTTCATCTCAATCACAAATCATCAACACTTTCCAATTTAATAATCGTATTATTTTACTTGAGTCCTCCAATTAAATAAAAATTTGTGTGTATTTTAACAATTAAAATATTGTGCGCAATTTCATTTAGTCGAGTAAACAGCAGGCGGATTAAGGTTCACTGATTATGGAAAAGAACGAGCCAATTAAGTGAGAAAGATTAAATATTCGGAAAAAAATAAAACTAAAGGTAGTAAATTTAAATTTGATAATAAATTTTTTAACATTTAAAAATTATTGTAATACTAAAAATTTAGCTATATTCTTGACGAGATAATCTACATATAATTGTGACGATCAAATGGAAAACGAACTTTACTTTTTTCTGAAAGAAAAAATAGTAATTTTTATGAGTTTCAGCAGCCTACAGCTCTGCTCTGACTTGATACTAACCATATTTTGGAAAATTATTTAAAAATTATTATTACAATATGGAATAAGATAAAGGGATATATAAAGAAAATTGATGAATAGAATATTCTAATCGATTTGAATTTATTATGTTCAAATGTTATTTATTCTATTTTAAAATGCAATTTTTATTATAAAATATATTATCTTTTCAAACATCTCAAATTCTAGAATGCCGTTTTTAGAGATCTTTTTTTTTTTAAATTTTCCTATTCCAATTGTCGAGTGTCATTGATATAGAACAAAGAGCCTTTGCATTTGATTTTTCAATTTGAAATGCTAAAATATGAACGGGGACAATTTAAGCTGGAAATGCTTGAGAAATTGCTCTGGGCTAATAATATTAAAAATTTTAACAATGCTTGTAATTTCCCATTTCCATATTCTACGAAGAACAAAGGACTTGTCAATCACTTGAAGAGCATTGACCCATAGAAATAGAAATAGAATGAATGAAATTTAAAATATTAGCTCGAAGAATTTCCCAGGGCCATCAATCATCCTTTCCCTTCTCTAATAGTTGGATGGGAAAGGGCAGAATACCAATCAGAATTCCGAATTAAACACTATAAATTTGTAGTATTATGCTCTCTTTGTTGTATTTATGATTAAGAATTAAAAAGAATAAGAACCCATTTCAATAAATTTTAACAATTTCAATCTGCATTGGAATTTTAATGTCTACTATTAAAAAAATGAACCTGCATTCCCTTTCCATAAAGTGAATTTACAGTTCTCATTCAAAATTTACCCCATGCCTTCATTTTATTTTGTAAAAAGATTCCAATATAAAGTGTCGAATTTTTCTCTTAACATTTGTCATTTTTTAAGGAAAATAAATTTTTTTCCTTTCCATCTTTTTCAAAATCTTATTAAAATTTTAGAAGAAAAAAAAAGAAAATAAGCCACTGATTTATCAAAAAGAACGACAAATGAATCAAATGAAAGACGACAATTTTGATGAGATGATGGTCAAGAAAGAGATAGCATTAAATAAGATAGTGGAAAATGGGATGGTCGAATTAAATGAGAAAATGAAGAGAGGAATGAATGAATTGAAGGATGAAATTAAAAAAGGATTGGCCGATTTGAAAGCAATGAAAAAGTCAAAATTGGAAGAAGAAAACCGAGAATTGAAGAAAAAAATTGAAAAAATGGCGGTTTATATGAAAGAGGTGGCTTAATTAATCTTTTTTTTATGGATTTTAATATTTTTCTTTTTCCAGCTAAAGTCATCTATTCGGCGTCGTGCATTGCCCAATGAATTGATTAATCATTTATTTAGCTCATTGCCATTTGAAAATGCCTTTGATCTTCTGGCCAAAATGCCAAATGGCCTTTTGGCAAAAATTGTTGAGAAAATGATCAATGGCATGAAAGAGGTGAATTACTAGAATGCCTATAGAAATAAAATAGAATAAATATTAATTTAATTTTTAGGGATTGAGGAAAAACAAATGGAATAAGGATGATTGTGGATCAAAATTGGTCATTTCACAAGGAGGATTAGCCGTTAGGCATAAAGGCCCAGCAGGTAAATTTAAACAGTTGAAAATATTTTTTAATTTAATAAAATTTTTCTTATTTTAGGATGGCATTGCGTTCGAGCAATTCTGCCAATTCCATCATTTAGCTTGAAGGACATCGATAAAACGATAATATCCTCCTATTTTGAAGTGCAAATAATTCACAAATCAAGCCGGTAATTATGAATACGTGTTTGATTAATAATTTATATTGTGTATTATACAGGTATGCCAGTATTGAAATTGGATTTTTTGATAAACAATTTAATTTGGAAAGCGAATATCAAGGACGGGGGGAAGCTAATTCAATTTCACTCTGCCACAAAGAAGAACTATCTATTGAAGGAGCCATTAAATTAACCAAATTAAAAAAAGGCAATGGATGTATATATTTCGAGAAAGGCGATTTTATTGGAATTGGTATAATCCACAAGGCAAATTCTCTAATGGAATGTTTTGCCACTTGGAATGGAAATTTCCTGGGTAAAATAAAATCATAAAATAATTAAAAATACAACAATAGATATAGATAATATAATTTCTGCAGCGAATATATTGGAAATTGGATAATTCCGGAATTATCTAATGATGAGGTTGGATAATTTTGGAAATTTCGGCTTCTAGGAATCATACAGACTCGAGAGTGGGATCATTCCATTCGGCATGGTCGATTTTATCAGACTGTTTTGTGCTGTTTTACTTCAGGCTTCGCGAGATTCCTATGCTCCGAGTCCTAATCCTAACTCTAATCTAAGCATAAATTGGTCTGAAAATGAAATCCTATAAATAAAATCCACAATGCTGAATCAAATGAGCCTACTTTAAAGTCTGTATGCTTCCTAGAAGCCGAGATTTACCAAATTATCCAACCTCCTCATCACTTGGATAATTCCGGATTCCGGAATTATCCAATTTCCAATATTATCCGTAACATAATTATTTAAAAATTTAAAATAATTTAATTTCAGGAAAGCACGAATTGCCTGCAATTTATGCAAATATCCAATTATTTCCGGCAATCAGTATGTCCAACCGTGGCGATTCAATGGGTGCAAATTCTGATGACGATGCAATTCGCGTTAATTTTGGCAAAAATCCATGGCGATTCCAGGATTTCAGATACATACACTAGTAAAAAAAATTGGTTAAACGACGATGAATAGAAATTCAAAAGAAATGAGGCGAATTTCCTCATATCCAAATCAAAATATACTCAACAATTCATTCATTTTTCTCTATCTTTGTTATTTAATTTATATAATTTTCTCCAAGTCCGCATACAATTTATTTATTCATAAAAGCTTTTTCTATTATTAAATGTAGCACAAATTTTTTCAATAAAATTCCACCCTCAAATTCATTTATTTTCTTGATTTTGATAAATTTTTTTAATTTGAATAAATTTTCAAAAATAATTTTAATATAAAACCATTTTAAACTTAAAATGTCGGATTAAACAGTGTTTATTAAATTAAAAATAAATAAGAATTAGCTTCAAACATAACTAATTTATCATATTATGTGAGAAGAGTGTCCAATTATGAATTAAAATGGGGACATCAAAGGCCAATGACATAGGAAAATTTTTGAAATAAATGGGAAATTGCATTAGCCATTTGAATATTATTTGCTCATTATATATTTATAATTCTACACAGACAAAAAGCAGCAGAAAAGCATAGCAATAGAATGCTATTGTTAACCTACCGTCTTCTACCTATTACCGAACACTAATATTATTGGGGGGAGGGGGATGGGCTTGGGAAAATTGTCTCAAGCTTACATTTGAAAATTTTGATGAGTATACTTCGAACTTCAGTCACCATATATTCATTGGGTCCATTTTTGCCTGAGGCAAAATATATTTTCTTCAATTATTCTTCATCTTCAACTACAAAGATTTGTGCCCCCAAAAATTGCCTATTTCCATGGTTTCTTTGCCCATTTTCTTTATTCATCACAATTTTCCCCATTCCACTCCATCCAAGTCAATAAGAAATGCAGCAGAATTCTTTATTTTAACCAATATGTTGAGTCATGTTTGGAAAGGCTTTGGTGCCCAAATTTTAGAACAAAATTTCCATTTACCAAACACACTCCATTAAAAGTCTATTTATGACATGACATACATTCGTCAAGGAAAAATAATTTTCGGAGAATCTTTTTTATATTCTAAAAAATTAAAAAAAAAACAATAAAATTATTACAATTTTTCATCAATCAAATTTATTCTAGATTTGTTGAAATTTAAAAAATCCTGACAGCTAGAAAATCACAAAAAATCAAAATTTTATTCCACCTTTTTCCCTTCTAATATAGCTTAAATTTTTAATCAATTATCAACTATGATTTTTATAATAATATATAATATCATTTATTGTATCATTTCTAATTTTATTAATCCCATAAAATTAATAGAAAACAATTTATTAAATATTTTTGAATTCATCTTAATAATAAAAAGAGCATCATGGCAACAACAAATCGTCAATACACCAATGAAGAATTGAAACATTTGTTCCTGAGTGGTGAAGGTGGGAAGAGTGGAAATTCAAAAATAATGTTATATAAAAATTCGTAAATTAAAATAAATGCAATTTTAAAATTTTTAATTATTCAAAAGCGAATTGAGCGATAGTAACGATACCGATTAAGTATCTGGTCCAATTTTTGGCCATAGAACTAGAAAGAAGCTAATTTTGGAAAGCGATATGCCATTTGAAAGTCCTCAAGATGTCCTTTAAAAGTGGAAATCTTTTAATTATTAAATTTTATCATTTTGTAATATAAGCAATTTTTTCCCGAAAATTCATGTTTTTTTTATTTAAATTCATAAGAAATTATATTAAAAAAAATTATAATTCTTAAAAATTTAAATAGACTAAATTATATAGGAAATTTTGGACAATGGCTTCAAATGATATTGCGCGTTCGCTTTCAAAAATTGGTAATTCTCTTGGTTCAGTAATTGATATAAAAATAATTTCAATGATACTCAATTACGCAAAATATACAATTCAGGTGCTGATGTTGAATTTATGGTTGGAGTTGATGAAGATGACGATGATAATAAGAATAACAGAGAAATGGAGGTGGAGAAGCCAACAGCAATAATGACAAGAAACAAAAAACGTGAGAATTTGTTGAAGGAGACTAAGGAGACAGTGAAGAAAGTATCAGAACAGCGAAAACAAGTGAGCAGAATTTTATTAGATTGAATAAAAAATTTTTTTTAAATAAAAATTGAAGATTTTTAATAGTTATCTTATTTATTATATTATCTCAAATTAAGGAAAAATCAAATTTAAAAATGTTAATATTTACATTTTTTCGCTTATTTTTTGAACTCAAAAATTTTGAGTCAAAATTAAGGAAAATTTAAGCTTAAAATATAATATATATTTTTCACTTAATTTTATCCATCGAAATTTTAAAAAATCTAATTAATTTTTAATCTGAAATTTATTTATTTATATTTAATATTTCATTCCACATTTTTCAAGTTATTCAAAGCCCATCGTTTTGTATTGTCCACCGGTTCGCCTGTCTTCTCAACGCAATTCAATTTTCCAATCCAACAGGAAGGGCCAATTCCAATTGTGGATTTAACACCCGAATCATTCAAAATAATTTTAGCCTATTTATATTTGAAAACATTTGATGGAATTACATCGGAAAATGTTTTGGACGTTTATTCAGCAGGTTTCACTAAAGAAATAAATAAAAAAACCACCGAAAATAATTTGTAATTGGGAATTTTTATAAAAAAATATTTTGGAAAAATTAAAAAATTTATTATATGGAATATTCTTTAGAAATTATTAAAAAACGAATTAATATTTTAAAATTTTATCATTTCCATAAAATTATACACATTTTTAGCCAAGAAATACATGATCAATCCTCTTATGAAATACTGCCTGGAATCACTTTATAACAATGAAAATTTGTCGGAAAAGAATGTATTCTTTGCGCTGGAACATGCAAAATTTCATGATGAAAAGGTTTAGAAAAAAAGAAAATTTTTGAGAAAATGGGCAATTTTATTAAATTTTCATCCATATTTTGAGTTTATTTTTATATGTTAAATTTATTGTTAGATCGGAGTTTATTAGGGCCATAAAACTTGGCCCAATTTGACGGAATTTTAACTAGAAAGTCTATGTTTCTGTCATTTAAATGACTCAATCCTTATGATTATGACCTATTTTAACTTCAAAAATCATTCAACAAAAAATTATTTTTGTCTAATTTATATTATCTCATTTATTAAAGGAATTATTTGACAATTGTTTGTATTTCATCAAAAAGAGACCAGAAGTATTGAATTCTGCGGCCTTTTTACAATTGAATTTGGAGCAAATTGTCGAATTATTCTTGAAATTGAACATTCAAGAAATTATTCTCTTTGAAGCGGTTAGAAAAAAATTTGTTTAAAATAATAATTAATATATTAAAAGTTGTGCAATTGGGCATCAAAGAAAATTGAAAATGATTTGATGTTAATGAATTCTGGCAAGAAAAAGAAAAAGAAACCGAATATCAGCAAACAAATGATCGGTGATGTGATAGGCGATGCAATTTTTGTCATCCAATTCCAATTGATGTCACGTAATGAATTCTTCAATGAAATCGGTTTATTTTTGCATTTTTAATTTATAAATATTTTTTTTTTTAATTTATTTTTATTATAGTTCCGAGCGAATTACTGACCGATAAACAAATTATTGCAATCCATGTGAATTATTTTGAAGAAAGCAATACTGAATTGAAAAAATTATATCCATTACAATTGCCATCGAAAATTGAAAACGAAATTCGCAATAAAATGGACAAGGTAAATAAACAAAATTTTTTAAATTAATTTCTAGAAGTTTTTTCGGCCATAAAATAATTTTTTTAATATTTTATAGTAAATCAACAATTTAAAAATAACAAAATTTTTTTTTAAATTGAAGGATAAAAATTTATTGCTATTTTTATTAAAAGAATGAAGAATTTAATTTTTCAACAAGTATCCGGTAATGCGACGGATTTAATTAATAATTTTTAAATATTCAGAAGATTTGTTTCGGTTGTGATCCTTCAAAACAATTTAACAAATGGAATGCTCAGGATTGTTCAAAATTTTTGATTTTATCTGAAAATGGTTTGGCAGTCAACAAAAATAATGGATGTAATAAAATTTTTTATTCTATTAATAATATAAATATGATATCTCCTAAAAACAGAATTCACTCATAATTTTTCTATCAAAAAATCTGTTTTTTTTTGAAGCCAAAATGTGTTCAAATTTTTTAATAAGCTCTAAAAATTTTTCGAATAAATTAATATTATCCATTCCTTTAAAGTATTTCATGAGAGAGGAACTGTTCGTGCCGAGCATTCGGCTTTCTCCATACATTTGAATAGTTGTGTTGATCGTTTAACTAGCACATATTATGAATTGGAACTTATCAAATTCGAGTTAGTATATTTATATATGTCGGCGGCAAAATTGGAAATCAGGCAAAATTGGAAATGACACACTATTTTCGTCAGAGAATCAGAGAAAGTTCAAAAATCGAAAAACTAGGTATAGGGTTAGGGTTAGGAGCTCGGCAGCATGGGATTAGGGGTAGGGGCTAGGGTTAGGTTTGTACTCTGCTTCTTCGGCGAGATAGTGTATTATTTCCAATTTTGCCTGATTTCCAATTTTGCCGCCAACATATATTATATTAATTATAATATCTTAAATTTATCAAAATAATTATTAGATCGAGAAGTCAATAAAAATCCAAAAATGATTATAATAATTCAATTAAATATTTACCCTAAATACAAATAATTATTTAATCTAAACACATAAACTTCTATCCAATCGATACATTTTTGATTGATTATTTGGTTTGGAATAAGTTTAAAACTAATGCTAAAATAGTTCTGAACAAAATTCCCAAATTGGTTTAAATGGTTTAAAACTCTAAACAGAAAAAAATTATTTATATCATTTGATGGGTTGTTCCAGCTTTATACTTTGCAATATTAAATCACACATATAATATAAAGTCAAAGGATATTTTTTTTGGACATTTAAAATGGACTAATAGTTTTAAAAAATTTTTAAACTAAAATTATTTATAATATAATTCTAATAATTTTTAAGCTATGGAGATTTTACAATAGGATTTTGTGATTCAAAATTTGCATTGGATAATAATAGAGTTGGCAATCAAAAAAATTCTATTGGAATTTTTTCAATGACGGGATCACTTGATGTTAATGGCAAATGTGTTAAAGATAAGAATTACGGACGAGGATTAAGATTTGATAATATGGGATTGTCTAAAGGAAGTGTTATTGGCATTGGATTTGTTAAATTTCGATCAACTCGCCATTTGGAAATTTTCCACACTATCAATGGTTCTTTGAAAGGTAGCTTGAATAATTTTTACTTTTTTTTTATCAAATATTGGGGAAAATTTCTACTGACCCTATGATAAATGGTTTTTTTAAATTTCCAACTTCAAAAATTAATAATACGAAATTAAAAAATTCTATTCCTTCTTTAATAATACATAATATTTATTAAATAGAAGAATATATTTTAGAATTTTAAAATTTGTTTAAAATTTAATTATAGATTTTTTAAAGAATTTATGAATTAAATTTTTTATCGCTCACAAAATTTTTTTAAAGATATTTTTTTAATAAAATAATCCTATAAATATTTTTAGATATTATGTAGAACTTCCTGCTGATAATATCAAATTTATAAATTCATCAACATATTTTTTTTATTAAAAAAAGGATAATAAATACACTTTCGCCTAGCAATTTATACTCATCGATATTATAATTATTTTAACTGATATTTTTGCACAAAAACAGGTAGAACAACAGTTAATGTTGAAAATGCAGCTGAATTGTATCCAGCCATTACAGTCCACTCTCATGGAGTCAAAATGGAAGCAAATTTTGGGCAAAAGCCATTTCGCTATGATTTGAATAATTGGCCAAAGCCTTCGGAAACAACAGAAAATGAAGGATATTATTATTGAATTTATTAATTTTGCTGTATAATATCTTTCATTTATTTAATCATTATTTTAATTTGTTAATCCGGAATAAATAATAACATTTCATTTATTACATTTTTCCAATCAAATTTCTATGCTTAAGGGATTTTTCAATAAGATTATTCCACAAATGGAATTATAACTACCGTATATAACTTTCTTATCACACATTTTTGGAATTTCGGAATCTATTTCTAAAAAGAATTTGGCATATTCCTAAACCATCATGAGGAAAAGTAAAAAAATGGGTGTAAAAAATATATTTTTTCCTTAAAATTTTATCTATTATTTGGTAAATATAATGGCAAAAAAATAAAAACAAGCAATCCACGAGGAGCTAAAAACTGTGTGTGGTCTCCGATAAACAACAATTTTAATTTTAAGGCTAAAAGCAAAGAACTAAAAATTTGGGCGAAATCATCCAAGCATTTACGTTGTTAACGTGTCTCTAAATTCTCTTCAAAAATTTTTTCTTAATCATCATTACATTCGGAAAAAAATGTTATTTAATTTTTCAAAATTTATTCAAATAGCTGAAATTTATTTATGAATGAGAAATAAATTCGCCAATATCGAGAAAATAAATTAAACAAATAACATTTTGAAAATTATTTTGAATAAATTCAGAAACTAAAAAAATTTATGTGAATTAAATTTGATTGTTTAAATGTTTGATAATATGACATATGAGAAAAAACAAATTGAATAAATTAATCAAATTGATATAAAATGAAATGAATAAATGAAGAATTGAAATTATGTGAAATTAATTGTAGAAAATTTAATGGAATAAATTCAATTTAAAATCATCGAAATGTGTTTGACTAATTCTCACTTTTAGGATCTGACCATCATCTCACAAATTCTATTGAAGTAGGCTTTGGAAATCCTTGAATTTCCATTTTTCCTTCCCAAAGTTGGCGCGAATTGAATCCCTTTCATCTAGGGTTGCGCCCCCGCAGTGCGGGGGCGGGTTGTGCGGGGGTCGGGGTTTGCGGGGTTGGCACTTGCGGGGACGGGTTCGGGGGTGACCCCTTGCGGGGGCCCCCGCGGGGATCCCCGCGGGGGCGGGGGTAGCGTAAATTTTTTAAAAAGCCACATTTTTCAAATAAAAAATTTTTTTGAAGAAAAATTTCATCCAAAAATGGCCGCGCAGCGAAAAATTTTACCTAAAAATAGCCTCGCAGAGAAAAATTTTAATAAAAAATTTTAATATCCTACAAAAATTTGGTCAACATTTCCCTATCGAACCCCATTTTCCTTGAAAAATCCAATAATATGGGGTGCATGTTCACCCCCGCGGGGGTGCGGGGGCGCGGGGGTGGCTCTTGCGGGGATGCGGGGGCGCGGGGGTGGCATATGCGGGGGTAGGGTCGGGGGTGAAACCCAAAAAGTGCGGGGATCCCCGTCGGGGGTGGCCCCCGCGGGTGCGGGGGCGCAACCCTACTTTCATCCCACAAATCGACGACTGGGAATAATTGGAGATTGGCAAGCTTTGCTGGTACTTCGGCCTTCCCTGAATTTATATTATTTATTTATTTCATTAATTTACAATTTATTTTACCCATCAATATGCCATTCCAAGTGGCAAAACATTCCACTTTGCCATTTGGGCGATGGACTATTCCGAGCCCAATAATATCATCTTTGTGGAATCCGTGTCCTATTTCGTCAAAACATGTAGGTGATCCATCAATGTACAATTCATTTTTGTTCCCAAGTCCAATGGTATCAGTTTTTGGCTTTCCAAGAACAATTTTTGACGAATTCGATTCCATTGGAAAATCTTGGTGACAAAATCCAATGGTAGTGCCACCAAACCTGAAATAATGTATGAATTATTGGTGGATAAAGAGAAAGACAAAATTTATTATTAAAATTAAAATCAAATTAATTACATACAAAATTCGGGTCATTTGCACTTCATAATAGAGGGCAATCTTTGGTTTGGTGAGGCCTTCCGAATTGAATGCTGGAATTGCCGAAACAGCTCGAACACGATTATTTCCTAAAAATAATTAAAATAAAATTTGTATATTTTAATTTTTGCTGTTCAATTTTTACCATAATTTTCTCCAGCCTTATAGTTTACAGCCAGTCCTTCTTCGAAAATTAACATTTTCGAACCACAATTCGCTGCATCCCATTTGTTGTTCTTCATTTCCTAAAAATATTATTCAATTTTTTATATAAACATTCCAAATTTTTACCTCAAAATTCAAAAATAATTCTTCCATTTCCTTGATTGTCTGAACATTTTCACTCATTTTTTAATACAGTTCACAATTATTTTGCTTATATAATCTTAAAAAAATTAGAATTGTTTAAAATAATAAATAAATAATTATAAATATTGAAAATTGGAAATATGCGCTAATTATAAAATTCGAATGAATAAAGTTTTCAATTTTTGTGAATTGCATTGAAGGAAGGAGAAGAAATACGCAAATTTTAGTCATTGATATTGATAATGCCTTCAAAAAATATGAATGCTTAAATTGAATATTCCAATTTTTATACTATGATTTTGGCTAGCAAAAGCAAAGGATAGGAAGGCATTCTCTATTCACTTGTTCATGATTTTCAAATTTCAACCGATTCTCTCTCAGATTAAAAATCGGGCACGTTTTCTCGAGGCGAACTAATAAAGGTGATTCTTTGATTTTATTTTGCTTCTTTTAACATTCATCATTTATTAATGCCGATTTTCTCATAAAATTTAAAAAGTTATTGCTTATTATAATAAAGAGAATTCACTCTCATCCATTTTGAATTTCAACTAAATTCCTATTCCAAAAATTATTTAATCTGAGAGAGATTGGTTGTTGAAATGAATTCATGAAATTCGGAATTTTGGACAAATGAATAGTATTCTATTATAAAAATATTTCCCATCACTCCATCCAATATAAATAAATTGCCTCAATGCCCACCCATTTCATTTGCCCCATTTGAAAAGAATCGTCCAGGGACAATTCCACATCCACAATAAAGAAGGGGCAGTAAAATGGGGGAGCGATTCCACAAAAGCAAAAAAATGCTATTTTTAATTTTTGTGAATAGATAATGGATTTGGGTTTCAGATATGGAAAATTCAAAAAAAGAAATAAGGCGTCGGCATCGGCATCACAGAGGCGATGAAATATAAACTCGCGCTTTTTGGACTGAACCAAGTTACAATTCATCAATTCATTCCGCAATTAAAAGGATTCACGAACTATTTTAATAATCTAGTATCCAGTGTAATTATTTTCCAATAGATCCCAAAAATTGAGAAAATTTGGGTCTAACTCTTTAATGGATATTTTGAACAAATAGCGGGTTTATAGAGCTTTTGCACTTGCCAAGAGTTATGGAATGGATCCTCAAAGTCGAAGCTGAAGAAATATTATAAAATGGAACATAATTTTATGGAAAATTGCAATTGGACTGTTCCAAAATTGTTCTAACTAAATCCCCCTTCACCAAGGTCAAAACCAACTTGTAAATTCTTCTTTAAAAAAGAAGGAAAAGATAAATATTTTAAAATTTATTATGAAATTGAAAATGCTTTTTCTAAATACATTTGAAAATAAAATTAGAATTGATCAATTCATCAATGCCATTTTGTTCCACTTTCTCATTCCATTTGTTTTCGTCAGCCATTTGGGAATGGAATTCATTTTGTTTTTTGTCGTCAATTACCTGTGGGGAATTATTGAAAAATGCAATCAAAATATTCAAATAGAAATTCACAATTATAATATTTGTAATAGATTGGATTAAATCGGTTTATTTTTCCCCAATAATTTGAATAAAACTCACTGAAATTTGCATAGTTTCTGTGCCATTTCCATTTGATTGTTCTTCATTTTTGGCATTATTTTTTGAATAATGTTGGACTAGATGGAAAAGCAACAAAGCACACAGAGTCATCAGAGCGATGATGGCCAAAAGGAGAAGAAGCAAATTGGCCAATTTTGGCCAAAAGCCATTGACACATTGGGAGCAAGACGAATTCCTATGCAAAAAGGGGATAAATATATCTATTTAAAAATACTCTCACTTTTTCCCATCAATTTCGGCCTCGAATTTTTGTTGCACTTTTCCATCAATTGGAAGCCATCGATGTTGGCACAATTCACCACGGAATCCTGGGGCACAAACGCACCGGAATGCATTGTGTTCATCTCGACATGTGGCACCGTTCATGCATGGAGCCCAACGGCAATCGTCAACACTCATGTTGCACAATTGACCTTCCCAGCCAAGAGGGCATAGGCAACGGTGCCCCGAGGCAATGGTGGAATCCATGAGGCAAAGTGCACCTTATAAAGAGGAGAAGTGATGATCAAAAGGTGGAGTTGCTCAACTTGTCGCGTTTAAAATAACTCATTAGGAATTTAAACCAATTTTTATAATTTTAATATCCAATTAAATAATTGACAATTGGCTATCCAATATAATTAATTTTATTTAAATTGGTTCAGAATTGATTAAGTTGCGCCCAAAATATCTTATAAATGTCCTTTATTTCGGATTTAGCGTAATTTTCAGTTTTTTGGGCATATCTTTGTCCGCTAAAACAATTTAAATAAAATTTAATATTATTAGAGAGCCAACAGTTTTCTCTTCTTAATTTGATAAAAAAAATCATCAAAATTGGTTCAATCCTTAATCAGATATGATAAATGGCAACAAGTTGGGGTTTATCCGATCAAAAAAAAGCGTGGTTCCTATCTTCCTATGCTAACCATTTTTGCATGGATTTGTGCCATTTGGACAAAATTGTTGTTCACAAAATGGACCAGTCCATCCGGTGGCACAATGGCATTTAAATGGAGCGCCAATTGTCCCATCCATTTGACCAATTTGATAGGTAAATGGGCCAACTTGGAAATGGCCTGTCTGTGAACATGTTCCCCCATTTTGGCAAGGATTTGTGCCAGAAAGGCAGCCACGTGTTGCATGAATTTGGCAAAATCGGCCATAAATGTTGGCTGGGCATTTGCATTGGAAACTTTCGCTCTCAATAGCCAAGGGGTCATCCATCTTTTTTGAGGAATTTAAAAGCTGCTTAAAATGCCATTTTTCCACCTGTTTAACACATTTCCCGCCATTTTGACACGGATTCTGACTACATTGGGTGATTGGACGTTCACAGTTGGTCCCTTCGAATCCGGCAGCACATTGGCAAGTATAATTCCCCTCTACATTGTTCAGACAAAGTCCACCATTTTGACAGGGTTGATGCCGAGAGCAATAAATTAAATCTAGGCAAAATAGGGAAATTGCATTTGTTTTTAGCCCAATTTACTATTTTAACGCTGATTAATTCTTAAAAGGAATAATGTTAATTTGCAGAAAAATTTTCATGTCGAAAAATAATCTTTTTGAGGCTATATAATTAGGACATAACAAAAGTGATTTGGGCCTAAAGATTAGGTAGAGGGTTTGAATCTTAAAAAGACAGATTTGACCAAGTAATATTACCTCAAAAAATTTTTTTACATGAAAAGTTTTCGGCAAATTCTATTCATTTTTCTGCAATTTAATACATTTCCTAAACAAATTTCCTATAGGCCCATCGCCGAAAAAATTTCGCCTGAGGCATCCATCAACACACCTTTTTCGCAGAATTGTCCTCCCATTCCCTCAGGACATGCACATTCACCCGGTCTTTGACAATGTCCTTGGCATCTGGATGCGTTTTTGATCATGCATTGTTCACATCTGGCATCGAAAGATATTGCCACCATCTTGCGTACATTTTCCACCATTCAAGCATTCACAGTTCAGTTCATTTTGATTGGTTGCAAATTTGACAGCTGGCAATAATTTGATAATAATTTATTTATTTGAATATAAGGATAGAAATGAAATAACTACCATTTTAAATAGCCAAAAGGCATATTAATATCTTTTCCTTAGATGCTTTTCTTTTATTTATATAGCCATAGGATATCAAAATCCAAGTACAAAAAAATTAAATTGCTTTGTGTGCAATATTCGTTTTTTTAGTTTTAGTGCTTCAGACTTAAACTTTTTTTTCTAATTTATTTTGGTAATCACTCTCTGAAGAATGAAAGTTTTAAAAACGAATTACTCAAAGGATTCACCCTTAATTTATTGTATCATTATCATTATTATCCCAACACAACTAAATCATATATTTATCGATTGAATATCCTCAAAATTAATTGTTTTTCATAAAAAATTAGTTTTTCAATAAATTTATTATTCTAGGATTCCCATATGATCATTTTATAAGGGCCCTATGATTGGATAGAGCCACACACCGAGTTATTTCTTGGGAGTTTTCAGAATCTGAAGCTATAAAACTGATAAATATCTAATACCGTTTAACCTCTTTTAATTCCCCACCCTCTAATAATTCCTCACTCTGCACTCTCGATTTTTGAGGACCCATATCTCCTAGCAAGGTGAACTTTAAAAAACAATTTTTATCGCATTTTCTTAGTTCCCTAAGGCTCTATAAAATCTGCTATAATTTGCTCAAAAATGTCCACAAATTAAAGCGTAAGACCCCAAATTTTCCTAATTTTTGAGGGATTGAAAAATAATTCCCCATGGGGAATTAAAAGAGGTTATACGGTAAATCATTAGGTCCACATTCCTTCTTTTCTTACAGACCTGTTGATGTTTTTGCCTTTATTGATGTTGGAGGGGAAAGAAGGCCTAATTGGAAATGCAGTTGGCCAAAAGCCGAAGTCAATTCAAGGAAATGGCATAAAAGAAGAATGATGAGCAATGGGAATTTGGTGGCATAAAAATGATTTAGGCAGAATTTTTGTTGATGGAGATTGGTGGAATGAAGGCATTGCATTTTCATTTTTGCTTAATCGAATGTAATTCTTTTTGAGCATTCAAAAAAATTTGAAATTAGAATTGTGGAAATGGTTTTTGGGCATTCTAACAAATTGTTCGTTCGATTAATTTTAATTGATTTCGGCCATTTTTGGATGCCATGATCATCTTCAAGTATAATTATTTAAAATGGCAAATTGAGGAGGGAAATTCGATAGAAACGAATTGGTCAATGGGAATTAAATTGAGAAATGGAAATTGAAATAAAAATGTGCCAAAAGATAGGTAGGATTGACATAATCAATAAAAAAAGTGCTATCATAAAATGGCCAAAAAATTTATTCAATTATATTGGGTAGAATAAGTTTATTAATCCATTAGAATCAATTGATTGAGGAAAATGTTTGTCGGCTGCAATCCCATACAAAAGTTGGTTTTGGTTAAAGGTTAATGCCATAATTCGCAATTAAGCACGAAAATAGAGGCATGGTAAAAAAAAGACAAAACATAATAGGTGAATTCACCAATTCAAAGGGGAATGCTGCTAATGTGATTTGTTCGGAATTTCGAGAGGGTTTTGTTAGATTGAATGAGAGGTGGTTTCCTCTTCTTTTTCTTTTGTTGAACGCAAAATGAACCATTTAAGAGGGGAAAGTGCGGGTGGGGGCGTGGCAGGCCGATTGTCCTTCTTTTATCCACTTTTGGGAAGAGGTGGGGAATAGCCATTGATCATGAACAAGATTAGCAAAGAAGCAATTTGGGACAAATTTTAATAATTTGATAAGTGAATTCGGGAATGAAGAAACATTCTCTGCCAAAATATTATGGGGAATATTGGAATTTGATTTGGTCGATGGCATATTTTGGTTAAAATTCAATATAAATTGGCATTTTCCAATATTCGAATTCTGCTTTTTTGCATTTTGCTGTTTTTTTTTCTCTTTACAAAAAATGGCCATAAAATGAAAAATCGTGAATTTCTTTTAAAATAAATTTTAAGTCATACCATTTTCCCTTTTGATATGTTCAAAATAAGTTTACCCGAATATTTTTTAGGCGGGCAAAATGAGGGAAATGGCCTTTTACTGCGTGTGACCCCACATTTGCCCATTTCATTCACATCAATCACATAAAATTAATTTTCAAGAAGGCCGCCTTATCCAATTTCCCCGTTCAAATATTCCCAATTTCCTTGCGCAAATCTTTTTAAATGGGCGCCGCCACAGAAACAGTAGGGGGCCAAGAAAGTCACTCCTTCTCCCTTCACTCCCATATTTGGGGGTTGAGGGTTGAGGCCCATCTTCGCGTTTGAGGTAATTTAGGAAAGGACGTAAACTTATTAGCCTCTTTCCTATGGATTGGCCCCTTATAATTGAAGGAAAGATTGAAAAGAGTGCTCCATCAATTCCTCGGTTTTTTCCAAAAAAAATGTTAATCCAATGAAACCAATTTACCTAGGCTGAATTTCATCACATTTGGACTTAATTTTATATAAATAGGGAAGTGTTTTCTGGCATGGCTAAAGAGGAATTAGGCTATAATTTTTGAAGCTTTTAGTCATAAATGGAAAAATGAATTATAAGTTATAAGTTTATCTTCTTTTGCATAAAAATGGGAATGTGGATCTGTCGATAAAATCAAGATTGGCCAGCAGATAGCACCATTCTTTTCAACAATAAATTTGCCAGGAATGTCGCATTTAATTGCGATGCTGCTAGGAAAAGAGGAATGATAAAATGCATTTGGAAAGAGGAGGGCCAAATCCATTAGCGATTTGTTGCTGCTGGGAGGCAGGTAAATCGCGTGCCGGCTGTCACAGAGAACAATTATATTTTTGAAATTCCAAAATAGATGAACGACGATATTTATATGAAGATTGGGGGAATTGAAGTTATAAAATTCAAATGTTCTTGTACGTGTCGAATACCATCTTTTTGATGGCATAGCTGTGATCCCCTAGAATGAAAAAGATGAGAAAATGAATTAGAAATTTAGTAGATGAATTATATGCTCTTCATTTTCCTCATTCACTCTTTTATTGTTGTTCCTCTTCATCATTTCTTTCAATTCACTTTTTCCGTTCCACCCATTTCCCATTCATCGAATCCGATTTGAATTGCCCGAAAGTTCATTTATAAATTCGGGTCAAGTCAATTCCGTAACAATCAAAATTCACATTTTACGGATTACTACGATTTTTAATATAAAAGAGAGTCTAATTCATCTAATTAATTTTTTCCTGTTCCCTTGGGTGTCAACACAACACCATTATCTAATGGATTAAATTAAATTTTTTTCATTACTTTTTGGTTTTTGCATAAAATTTAAAAAAGTCAAAATTAAAAAGGATACCTTTTATATGCATCATCAATATAGTTTTCTCCGATTGGCTATGCTCATTGAGCTACGGTACAAAACTTATATTAATGTAAGGTATTCAGCCGACACTACAATATCCCTTGTCAATTTTTAGGGATGCGTCATCTTTTTCAATAGTTCTTTTAGACGTTCTTAAGCAAAAACACCCAAATGAAGACCATTTTGTTTTCTATTGAAGCAAGCTTTTCAGGCATTTTCCCTAGGGTCCAACCCTTGGGCACAGCTTCATAATTAAGAAAATGGAAATGGGATATATTAATGTTTGATTTCATAAAATATAAAACATGCCAAATTTTAGAGGACACTTTTGGCTTCCAATTGTGTATCGCTTTCCTAAATTAACACTTCATTGAGCTATGGGCCAAAAATTAATGTATGTACTGTAAAGTATTCAACCGATTGTATCCAATTATCCTCCAATCCAAATCCCTTTATGTGTTGGGGACTCGTCATTTTCCATTCGTTTTCTTAGACGTTTTTTTAACAAAAAACAGAAAAGAACCAAATGAAGCACATTTTGTTTTTTAACCAAACTAACCTTTTACAGCATTTTCCCTAGGGTCCAGCCCTTGGGCACAGTGCCCCCATCATTAAGAAAATGGGAATGGTACATTTTTAATGTTTGATTTTATGAAATATATATAAACAAGCCAAATTTCGTGACACTTTGGGCTTTCCGATGGTATATCAAAATCAGAGATTGGTTATCACCTCATTGAATTATATGGATCAGAAAAACAAGTGGTATTCAACCGAAACAATGGTACTCCCTTTTTGTGCCGGAAATTTGTCATTTTGTCCATTATTTTTTGGGCATTTTGATGGTAGATGGTATACCCAATGTCCCCCTCCCCAAATCCCCACCCCTTTTTGAGTTGAAAATTTGTCATTATATCCATTCATTCTTTTAGGCGTTTTTTAAGCAAAAAACACTCAAACGAAGCCCATTCTGTTTTTTTTTTTCTAAACCCTAGCTTTTATGGGCATTTTCCCTGGGGTCCAACCCCTGGGCAAAGCGCCCCATCATTAAGAAAATGGGAATGGGATGGGATGGATTGGATATTCAATTATCCTCATTCTGCTGCTTCGCCGTTCTTGTTTTTGGTCTCATCCCACTCATCCCCATTCCATTCTCTTCCATCATTAATGCCACAATGCCAATATACCCGGCCTTCTCACTCTATTGGAGAGGGCATAAAAAGGGGCGGGCTGCCGTTCTTATTTTTGTTCATATTAGAGTTGCTCAAAATTTAAACGGAAATTAGGAATTTTTGCACAAAAAAAGAAAGGAGAAACCGGAACCCAAAATCGACGTTTTTTCAAAAACCGAAATCGGGTTTTAAAACCGATATATTCGAAAAACCGATTTTGAACACTCTAGTTCTTATCAAACTCATCCATTCCCGCATTCTCTTTCATCATTAATGCCGCAATTCCAATCCCCTGTCTTTTCCCTCACTTTGTTTGAAAGGCGCATAAAAAGGGGCGGGTTGCCGTTCTTGTTTTTATTCTTATTAGAGTTGCTTAAAGTCGGTTTGAGAAATCGATACAATTTTAAATGGAAATTAGGAATTTTTGCACAAAAAAAACGTAAACATGGAGAAAGCTAAACCGAAAAATACATTTTTCAAAAATCTAAAATAGGAGAAACCGGAACCCAAAACCGGCATTTTTTCAAAAACCCAAAACCGGGTTTTAAAACCGATAAATTCGAAAAACCGATTTTTTGAGCACCCTAGTTCTCGTTCACATCCCACTTTATCCATTCCATTCTCTTTCATCATTAATGCCAATGCCCATATCCCCGGCCTTTTCCCTCTATTGAAGAGCGCATAAAGAAAATACGGGGAGGCTAACTCTCGTCATTGGGCTCTCTATTGGGGAAGGCCGAGAGCGGCGGCCGCGACACATTTTATGCCCAACAGTGCTGCCAGCTTTGCCCCCACACTTATTTTCCATATATCGATTTTTTTATTGTGCCACCACCATGAGCCATGCCACATCCTCCTCTCTCCCTTCCCTATGTATGGACCATGGATGGACCGGCACCCCACTTTTCTTTTCAAAAAGCCCCCATCCGCTTTTCCTTCCGACATTTCCTCTTTTTATTTTTATTATCTGTGATGGGGCTTTGGGCAACGAATAGTAGAGGCGCTTTTGGTGAATCATAAATGAGGATTCAGGATACGTGTGCAATTTTTAGGCTGCAGTTTTTTATTTTCTATCATTCCAAATCCCAATATGAGAGTAAAAATTATTAATGTTATTTAATTGCTTAAATCTGTACATATTTATTTTTATTTAAATGTCAAATTAATTTTACTTTTCCAAAAATTTGAACGTAATTTTTATTTATAATTCCATATAATTGACCTAATTTAACTTATATTCATTTTTCTTTAGGTTATTCTCGGGATGAATTTCAGCTATTATTAATTCGATTAATTTACCTAAAACTAGGTTACTAACATCTTTTATTTCTAATATATGACCACAAAAGATTGGGAATTTAATCTTCATATTTTAGAGCATACTCCCAGTTCCATATCCATATGAAAAATTTGAATAAAATCCATTAGACTAATTAATAAACAATAAATAGGTAATATTTTCTATAATGTAGTTAGCTAAAATATTAAATGATTTTTATTATTTATATTTAATAACCAATATAGTATTTTTTAAAATATTTTTCAATTAAATATATTGAAGTTTATTTGAATAGAATTTAAAATTGATGTGAATTGTGACTAAATAAAAATGTCTTCTGTAAAAGTGGCCGTCCGGGTGCGACCCTTCAATACCCGTGAAATTGGTAAAAATTATTAATAAGAAAATTTAAAAATATTTTTTGATTAATAATATTTATAATAATTATAATTATTAATTTTATATTTCCTGACCAGCTTTAATGAGAATTGTTTTAAAAAAATAAATAAATAATTTATAAAATATAAAAAATAATATTTTAATTTGATTTTCCCTCATTTTCATAGAAATGTCATCGAAATGTGTTATTGATATGCTGGATAAAAAAACATGTAAAATGATAAAATTAATTTCTAAAAACATTTTTAAGTCATTACAAACAATGCCAATCAAACCTACAATTTTGAATTTGATTTCTCCTATTCATCTTTTGATCGAACCAATCCAAAATATGCCAGCCAGGAGCGTGTCTACAAAGAGATTGGTTTGTAATTTGTTTGAATATTTTATTGCAAAAATTTTTGGGTACATCCGAAAATGTGCAGAAAGATAGAGAGAAATTTAAAAGCCTTAGTAAGGCATACTTTTGCCCATAGCATGTCAAAGTAATAACCAATCTCAAATCAGCTCTTGGGAATAATGCTATGGAAAATCCAAAAATGTTCTTGGCCTTTATAAATACTATGAATAGAGGCTTTTAAATAAAAATCTTTTTGATAATAAAAAAAACCAATATTTTAAGTTTATTTTTGCAAATTATCAGAAAAAATTAGAAAGTTACTTTTAAAGGATATATAGAGCTTCCAAAGAGCATATTGCCTTCCCAAATTAATTCATTCCTTGACTAGCCGTGCCCAAAAGAATGGGGCCTCTGAAATTCGTTAATTAAATGTCTGTTTTTCTCTGTTTAATGCTCTTTAAATAGTATTTTGGCGTAAAACACAAGAGAGAAATAATTTTTGCGGACAATAAAAAGAAAAAAAGTCAATGAGAAAATTTTGAATGAAGAAGAAATTCTTCCATAAGGAAAATTCAAAAAATATTAAAATAAATAATAAGAAATTTAATTTTAAGGTACCGAAATGCTTGACCATGCTTTCGATGGGTAAATATTGAAATTATTTAATAATAAAATCATAATTTCTATACTACAGTTACAATGTTTGTATTTTTGCCTATGGTCAAACTGGTTCCGGCAAATCATACACAATGAGTAAGTATCGTCGTTTTTGTGTTTAGATTTATGAATGAATTTTGAGAACTTAACTAGTTTACTTCCACAATTTACAAAAGTTAAGGGAGGACCTTTAGTTTTTCAAATTATTAGATCTCAAAATTAATTCTCGTATTAGTGCTAGTTGGCTATGGTTTATAAAGAAAATTTTACCAAAAAACCATTTATGAACCCTTCACTTTGCAAATTATGGATGTAAATTAGGTAAATTCTAGTCATTGATGAAATTAGAATTCAATGAAATAATATTTAAACTAATCCGCATAATTGTTAAGAGTCTAGAATATTTTTTCGCTTAATTTTTTCTATTTGGAAAAATGATGTCAAAAATTCTTTAACTTAAAGTTTTTATCATATTCCCACTTTTTTTGCAGTGGGCCAACCGAATTGCCCGGATGAAATGGGATTAATTCCACGGCTTTGCCGAAGCTTATTTGCCCGGATCACGGAGAACCAAAAAAATGTGCACTTGAAATATACAGTCGAGGTTAATTTACTAAATATTATTATTGTTTATAAATTAATTTAGATCTCCTATATGGAAATTTACTGTGAAAAGGTCAAAGATTTGTTATGCCCAAAGGATGAGAATTTGAAAGTGCGTGAACATCCAATTCTGGGCCCATATGTGGACAATTTGAAGAAGATGGCCGTTTGCACATATGAAGAGTGAGTTTGCCCTAGGTGAATGAATTATGGATGGTATTCACTTAATTCTGTGCAGAAGAATTTTGTGCATTGAAATAAATTTGCAGTTAAATTTAGCTTTGAATTTTATAAATTTGTTGGAATTTTATGATCCATGATTAAGATGAATTGATTAGATGAAAAATTGGTGAATTTATTTGAAATTGAAAAGAGTAATATGGCAAAATAAGCCAAAATTAGGCAGTATCCTTTTTATTTTACCATAATTTTCTAATTAACTCTATTTTTGATAAAATTTTGATTTAAATTGCTCCAAAAAAGAAGTTAATCTAACTATAAGTGCCGTATTTTTCCTATTAGAAGTCCACCAAAAGGGTTTCTGAAAATTATAAGCTCAAAGGCTTCAAATAGGAAAAAATATGGTAATAAAATTTTAGATTATAGTTTATAAAATGGTTGGGATTTTAACAATTTACAAAATTTGCGTACACAAAATTTAGCTAAAATCTCATAACAAAAATTAATTAAAATATTCTTTTAGCATTTTTGCCTTGATGGATGCTGGCAATAAAGCTAGGTATATAATTTTTCTTTAATTAAGAAATTAAATAATTTCCATAGAACGGTGGCCGCCACTAACATGAATTCCACATCTTCACGATCGCATGCAATTTTCACAATTATTTTGACTCAACGTGAACATGATTTGGGCACCGATCTGGATACTGAAAAAGTTTGAGAGATATGCATAATTTAATTTTTTTAATTTATTTTTCGATTCTTGGATATGAGGCTAGAGAAAAAAAATTAAAGTTAATTAGCTCTTCGATATATTCGACAATCTTTCATCAATAACTCATCAGCAAGGAGGGAATTAATATTAATTTATCTGAAGATCGGATATAATTTTGGAGATCCCAATGTTTCCTCTATAATTTGGCGTATCTTAAATACAATTAAATTTGGTTTTAAAAAAGTTAATTTTCTTTGAATTTGAACTGCATTGAATTCTATTCTTTTGAGGAAAATTTGCTAATTTTTCAAATTATTTTGGCAAGTTTTCAAAAAATCAGTGGACATTTAGGGCATATTTCTTTCAGAGAATTGGTTGTTCCCTTCTTTCAATTATTGTGAAAAAATCTAAGCAGCTATTTAATCGGCACTATCAAATCTGCTTTGATAAATTAATTCGAAATTTAATAATTTAAAAATAAATTCTCTGCTTATGAATTCAAATAATTAATTCATTAGGCCTATTTATGGAAAAACAAAAATAATTTAACTAAAAATTTTAAATAAAAAAAAAACAATTCAGGTGAGCAAAATTTCATTGGTGGATTTAGCCGGTAAATTCTTTTCCTTATTAGGACAATCGAAATAATTTTATTATATATAAAGGCAGTGAAAGGGCGGATTCCACCGGTGCTGAAGGGCAAAGATTGAAGGCAAATCAAATTCGATTTATTCATTTTATCATTTTTATATTTAAGGAAGGTGCCAACATCAATAAAAGTTTGACCACTTTGGGATTGGTTATCAAAAAGGTTCCTTCCATTTTTATATTTTTAATTAATATTTTTAATTTAATTTTTATTTTTAGTTAGCCGAACAGTCGACCAAGAAGAAAGTCAACATACGGGCTGCTGTCATTCCATACAGGGTAAGTGAGAGAGAAAAGACGGTAGGCTTAACGAATTTTGGTCATTTGCCCAATAGATTAAACTCTTCCTGTAGAGCATATTGAGAACATTTTGATAACAAAATAATTAATCAAAATATAATTGGCCAAATATTTTTAGCCAAAAATGAAGTTCTCCAATTTTTTGCCCATTTTGTGGATTTTTTGGTCATAATCTTTTGCCAATTTCCAATCAAAACCATTAATTTTTTTTGTAATCAACATCAAAACTTACATAAAGATAAAAAATTTTCCTAACTTAAAGCTAAAAATTCATTTAAAAATTAGAATTCTCAAATTAATTTATGGTAAATAAAATAATAGCCCATTCCAAATATTGTTTTATAATTCAACAAATTTGTAAAATTTTTCAGGATTCAGTGCTAACCTGGCTTTTGAAAGAATCGTTGGGTGGCAATTCCAAAACTGCAATGATTGCGGCTCTCAGTCCGGCTGATGTAAATTTTGAAGAAACACTCAGCACTTTGAGGTTAGTGACATAATAAATGATGCTGATGGCTAATAGATTAAAAATGGTTATATTATAAATCCTCTATCTGTTGCTATTTAATCCAAATTGGATCGGATGCAATTTCCAATTTGTTGAGGGCTTATTGGGCAATAACTTTTATAAATATAGTGACTAAACCTAAATCATCAATATGACAGTTTTAAAAAAGTGAAGAAAATGGCAAATGAGATTAGCCAATTTATTATAATTTTCAATTATTATTAAATTTTGATTTTATTAAAATATTTTTTAATATTTAGTACGGCTATCAATCTTGCTAAATTAATATATCATTAAATTAGAAATTTACTATTCTTTAAATGGCACATTGACGAATTTCGATTTGTTGTTATATACAAAAGTTTTAGCTGGCCCAAAATCACGTGAATTTATCATAAGATTACTGCTAAATCATATATATTTTTAATTACCAAATTATATAAATCTATTTTCATTTATTTTAAGATATGCTGACAGTGCCAAACAAATAATGTGCCGTGCCAAAGTCAATGAGGATCCGAACGCAAAATTGATCAGAGAATTGAAAGAGGAAGTTCAAAAATTGCGTTCCATCTTGCAGGAACGAAAAATCGAGGCACTTTGAAATTATTTAAAAAATTAATGCAATCAATTTTTTAGTTAAACGAAAATGGCGAAGTAATTTCATCGAATATGCGAATTTATTCAGCTGAGGAAGACACAATTGAACAGCTGAAGACCTCGGAGAAATTGATTGCTGAATTGAATGAGACATGGGATGAAAAATTGCGCAAAACGGAGGCGTTGAAGTAAGTGGGGGTGAAAATTATTATTTCTG
The DNA here is from genome assembly GCA_030063045.1 of Pratylenchus scribneri. Taxonomy (NCBI): domain Eukaryota; kingdom Metazoa; phylum Nematoda; class Chromadorea; order Rhabditida; family Pratylenchidae; genus Pratylenchus; species Pratylenchus scribneri. Next base: position 459,926 of record JAQSEB010000101.1, on the reverse strand, counting down.
GGGTGTTCAAAAGTTATTGTCTTTATATTTTTTTTTAATTTAATTAGAAAATTTAATTTTCGATATTTTGTTTTTGGAAGTTTTATTATCTAATTTTTGTAAAAAAAATTTTTTTTTTTTTGCAATAACTTAGAACTTCTATAAAGAATTAAATTTGTTCGATTATTATAATAGCTTAAACTATATTAATATAATTAATTATGCCTTCTCTCATTATCCCAGAAATGAATAAAAAAATTATAAATAATAAAAAAAATTTTTAAAAAGTTTTTTGGATAAATTAAATAAAAGCATATAAAATACAATATTCTCTAACTTAAATAATTTAATATTTTTCCACTAAAAGTCCTTTTTCCACATATTATCCTTTTGAAGAAACTATGCCTACAGTATTTATTTTCCTTAAATTAGGATATTTTCCCAATAAAAGCATTTTTTTTTTCGTTATGGACTTTACTTTATTCTTTATTACTCTGAAATTTCAATTTTGGATAAAGAATAGTTAAATTAAAAAAATAAATTTTTTATGTAATTTTTAGAATAACTTCATTGCATTTTTAAATAATAACTTTTGACATTTCAGAAAAATCCGTGAAGAGGAACTCCGTGAACTCGGTTTGGCCACATCGGCAGATGGCACAGCACTGGGCGTATTCTCCCCTAAAAAGCTACCGCATTTGGTGAATTTGAATGAAGACCCTTTGATGAGCGAATGTTTACTCTATTATTTAAAAGTTGGAATCACAATGTAAGTATAATCGAATTGGTGGAGATTTTGGCCATTTGCATAGGCAAATTTTTCAACAATGTTTTATATAACTTATAAAGAGTTTTTATTTCTATTGGAATAATCTGTTTCTTTAGAGAATTTAATACTAACGGATTGATCATAGAAAAACCGGCCGGAAAATTATTACCAAAAAAAACGAAAACTCTCCAATTTTTGCCAATTTGTTTGACTTTTTGGCTATAATTTTTTACCCATTTTCAATAAAAAATCCCTCAATCTGATAGCTATAAAATGATAATTGCTAAAAAATTAAAGCTAAAAATTTATTTATTTGCCACCTAAAGAGTTGGACGCGATGACCGTGAGTTGAAAACAATGTCAAAGGACCAGCGGCCGGATATTCTACTCAACGGAGACCATATAAAGAGTCGACATTGCCAATTCGAGAATTCCAATGGACTGGTCAACATTTGTCCAATCCAAGGCGAATGCTTCCTTAATGGCGAGCCAATTGCAGGTTTCGAGTTTTGGATAGGAGTTTGGGCATAATTATAATGGTAATATTTCAGCTGGCCAAACACAGAAATTAACTTCTGGATGTCGAATAATTCTTGGCCGAAGCCATGTGTTCCGCTTCAATGGTGAGTGGTCGTTTTTTTAGGAAAATATAAAAGGGAAAAAAACAATTAAATAGAAAAGGGTCATTTTCTTTTTTATTTTAGACTCTAAAGAAAAAATAGAAAGCAATTTAAATTTTAAACCGAAAAACTATTTTTCAATATTTCCTGGGTGGCTTTATTTGCCACAGTTCTACAAGAAATTAATTAATTTTAGAAGGAAATATGCCATTCAGAAACCCTAAATATCTTCTAAAAATGGTTTTAAAACAATTGCTAAAATTAGTAAATTTTTCTTCAAAAATTCGGTTTATACACTGAAGGATATTAACTATTTTTAATTAGAAATTCATAAAATTTAAATTTTAATAAAATATAGAAGACAATTTTATTGGCTTTATGGTCAATCATCTCCGATTGGTTAATTCCTTGTTAAGTTTTAAAATAGAGTTTGGCCGCATTGAAATGTTAATTAACAAAAATCGGAAAAAATAAAGAAATTAATATTTTTAATGGAGCTAATTTTGATCGGATTTAAAGATCCTCAAGAGGCGAAACAAAGTCGTCATAATTTGGCAGCCCTTGCTTCTTCAAACATTGGCGAACAACAACCAATAATTGATTGGCGTTTTGCGCAACATGAATTATTCCAGCATCAAGGCATTGACCTGAAGCAGGAGATGGACGCAAAATTGTTGGAAATGGAACAACAATTCCGCAAGGAATTGGAATTGATGGAGAGGGAGCATAAAAGGAAGAAAAATGTACGCTAGACAATAGATATTATTTAGTAAAAAATATCTATTTACTAAAACAATTAATTGGAATAGAGGAAAATCTATTTTATCGGGAATTTTTTTGCCATAACTCATCAATTTAACAACAAATTTGGGAGATATATGCTATTCTAAAGCACTGAATATCCTTTAAGAAGTAGTCTCTTAATTTTTCGAAAATACAAGACAATATTTTTATAAAATAAGCTTCTTTTCCTCAAAAAATTCCGGTTTAATAGATTAAAAAGATAAGCAATTTATTTTAGAATTGATATTGCAAATTTATTAAAAGACACTTTAGGCTTTACAAAAGTATTTATGATTTCGCTGAATTATTAATCAAAAATTATAATAGATACTGAATGTTTTCACCAAATTATGCTAAAATAATCTATATTTGAATATAAAAAATTCTGACTAAATTTATTTGAATGTAATTTTAATAAGTAAATTTTCTTTATATCTTAAAAATCTTTATAGGAATATGAAAGTCGTATTGAAAGTCTGCAACGGCAAGTGGACTTGGCCCAAAGTCAGCTGATCTCATCTGGTTGCTCCAGTTGGAATAACAGCGAATTCATTTTGAGTAAAAGTCTGCTGGCAGAAGGTTTATTAATTAAAAATTGAGATTATCAATAATCGCAGTAGAGATAGGGAAAATGGATGAAACGTACTAGCAGCATCGATAGCGATAGTATATGAATTAATTTGGATAGAAATTATTGGGCTTAACTAAATAATGATATCAAAATGCATTAGAATATGAGAAAAAATTTTGTAAATAATTACCGGCTTATCAAATATCTTGCTTTGGCATTTTTTGGGTATAATTTTGCAAATAATCAACATTCGGCCAATGCATTTTGATATCATTTTTAACTGAATTTATGCCCAATAAAATGCTTTACAAATTAATCCACCAGCAGCTTTTTTCACAATTCAAATAATTTCCTTTCGTCTCTGATATTAAAAATACGAAAAACAAATCGAATAATAAAAGGATAATCCATATTGACATACCAATTTTTTGAGGACTTAATTTACTGATGAAAAATGTAAAAAATTTATTTTTCTTTAACAGTTAACAACGATGATTCTTGGACACCAGAATTGGCAATGAAAGTTCAAAAGGCGGCATTCAAATGGCGCTATTATCAGTTCAAATCCGTTCGAGATGATCTATGGATGTTTGCTCACTTATTAAGTAAGTTTATAAAAAAATAATTTAGGAATTTTTTCGAGGAAAATCGGAAAATAATTTTTATTCAAAATAAAACTAATAATACAATCAAAAAATATTTCTTTCAGAGGAAGCGAATATAATTTCCATTGAATTGAAGAAGAGGGTGGAATTCCAATTTGTTTTGCTCACAGATTCAAGTTAGTTGTATGACAAAAATATAAAATAAAATTTCGGATTTAGTGTACAGTCCATTGCCACCAGAATTATTACCGCCTGGCGAAAATCTTAGCATCAGGCCATATCCAAAAACAGGTAAAACTTCATCAGAAATGTTTTGAATTCAATGAAATATAAAACATTTGACCGAAATAATTATTAATTTGTAAAAATTATTATTTATATTTATTAATTTAAACAAAAATTATATACCAAAATTTCAAAAAATCCCATTTTTTATTGTATAAAATGATTATATACCATAAAAAAATGAAATAATTCTTAATGATTTATTAAGGGTAAATAAAAATAAATAATTAAATAATTTTAATCTACCCTTTTTTCCCTTATAAATCGAAAAATAATTTTAAAAAATGATTTAATTTTTATTTAAGTTGTGGCAATTGAAGTGAGGGACCTGAAGAATGGGGCCATCAACCATTGGAGTTTAGAAAAACTAAAGTATTTTTAAATATTAATTATTTATAATTTATTTAATATTCCAACCAGGTCTCGCCTGGAAGATATGCGCAGATTGTACAATGCAAATGCCGATGTGAACATTGCCCCAATGGATCGTTCTGCTGGTGTTGAGGAAATGCGCACTGTTTCGGACTTATTGAATAGAATATTCCCACCACCGCCTGCTGAACTTTCTTCGGCACAAAAGTTAGTTTAATGATTTCTATTGTAAAAATATGATTAAAAAATCATTTCGAGACACTTTTATTATAGAATAAATATTCAAAAAGAATTTTGATTTGAATTTCACTTTATTTTAGGCACAAAATGAAATTTAAATTACATTGTGTGTTTTTTTTACAAGTTATTTTGAATAAATATTACAAAAATTGTAATCAAGATTAGAATAAATACAAAATATTTCATAATAAACAGTTAAAAAAATTTTTTGAAATCTTTGCTTTATTTAAATTTTCCAATGAAAAATTTTATAAATAAATTTGAAAATTTCTTGTAAATAAGCAATTAAGAATTAAATTAATTTTAGAGACTTTCTTGGGATATTAATTTTTAATTTAAAACCATCGATTTAATTTTCAATTTAATCATCAATTTAAATTTAAATATTTTATAAAAATAAAAAAGTTAAGAATTTTCCATCAACTCAATTAATTTAAATTAATAGAAAATTGCCCGGAGAACAAAAAATAGCCCAAATGGAAGAAGAAGGCTCCGGGGCAAATCTCGACGAAGAAAAGGAGGAAGGGAATGAACATTTGGATGACATGTGGCTTGGCGCTGGTATTACATTTTTATCAATTAAAATATTATTCTTTTACCATTATTAGATCCATTTTATGATCGTTTTCCATGGTTTCGTCTGATTGGAAGGTAATTAAAAATATTATCCTGTAAACAATTTTATTTCATTAATATTTCCACAGGGCATTCGTCTATTTGAATAATATTCTTGACAATGTATCGCTCGACCATAAAGTAGCAATTGTTAATGAAAGGGGCGAAGGTATTTATTAAATTATATTAATTTATTTGGGAATAGTCTATATTTAAATGTCACAGATAACCGGAATTAGCTAGGCAATGGGCTGTCTAATTTTGGAAATCTCAACTTCTTAGATGTCGAACAGATTTGCGAGTATGCTCATTTGACTCTTTATGGTCGATTTAGTAGATTAAATTTCAATTTCATTTTCAGACCGGTTTTAGAGTTAGGATTTAGGAATATGAGTCAGGGACCGAAAGCGGTATAGGAATATATCGAAAATGTTACTGAAATTTCATATAATAAATCGACTATGCCGAATCGAATGGCCCTACTTTCGAGTCTTTACAAATTCAAGAAGTCAAGATTCTAAAAATATACTATCCCTAATGCCTAATTCAGTATTTTAGCTAATTTCCAATATTAGTTGCAACATAAATATTATTAACAGAAATTCAGAAATGTTTTTTTTTTGTTTTAAATTTTTAGTTTCTTTTTAGAAGTTTTAAAAATGAAATAATTATTATTGAATTTTCTCTTTCATTTGTTTATTTTTTATAATTTTTTTTTTATTTTATAAAATAATTTATTAAATTAGTCATTGTTAGGAAATATATATTTATGAATTATTAAATCTTTTAACAGTGCTCGGTTTTCTGTATGTGAATGTGGCATTGGTCGAGAAGAATGCAGCGCCTTCATCAATCAGCACAAATCAAATAGCCAAATTGCAATTCCGGAGGGAAGATTTCCAGAATAATGTGCAACGAAGGAATGGCGGTCAAATTGTGGCATCCGCATCAACAATGAATATTGCAGCAATTGCAAAAGGAAATCGACGAAGTCCGGCCGCCGATGAGGACTCTTCCTCTAATGAAAATGGTTTGTATTTTTATTTTAATTTCAAATTAATAATAGGCAATTTATTTACTTGAATTTTGCATACAAAATCGATATTAATACAATGTTTTATGTTTTACAAATTTTTTTAATATTTTATAGTCTTCTTTAACGATTAAAATGAATTGATTATTGAAAAAATTGGTAGATTTGAAAACTAGCGAAAAGTTATGAATGACCAAAAAATGATCAAAATAGGCTAAAATTATGCTCTTTTCTTTTATTTGGTCATAATTTTCGGATTAATTATATTATTAATTATTCATTTTTTTTCGATACTAAAATAGTTTAAAAAGAACTTTAATCTAGTAATATTATATAAAAGTTACTAATTTCAGGATATGAGAAATTTTACACTAGCAAAATTTATTGAAGTCATCCAAATTATTAGCACAAACTTTAATTTAAAAATATTTAAAAAAAAATAAAATTTATATATTTAAATAATAAATTCCTCAAATTTTAGAATGCAAAATGGCCGAAGATATTGAATTTCCTGCTCATTTACCAAAATCTACTTTATTTAATTTTAATGTCACCATTGTGCAAGCTACCGGCATTCCCGATGAATATACCGACATTTTTTGCCAATTCAAGTATTAAAATATTTCTAAAAAATTTTGATAATTATTAATTAAAAATTTTGTAATTTTGAGCAGAAAATTCATATAATTTGTCCAAAAATTTAGTTGAATTTTTTTCAACTTATTAGAAGAGACTTATTAACGGCCAAAAAATTACAATTTTTTCATAAATAATATTTTAAGATTATTTATTTATTGAATTTTCCCATAAACTATTTAGTTTTCTTCATCGACATGACGAGTCATTTTCAACGGAACCAGTGAAAGGTATAATGGCCAAGAATGGGACGAAAACATTGCCCTACAATTATGTTCAGGTCCGCAATTTTTATAAAATATTTATAAAGAGAAAAAATTTCAGGGCCTTCAAACGACAGTGAATTCGGCATTCATCCACTATTTGCAGCATTTCCCAATAATATTCGAAGTTTTTGGCCATTTGGCGAAAGTGAACACACATAGCATGTTTGAACCATCGACGCAAGAAAAGTTTGTTTTTTTTAATATGATGGACTAAAAAATTTTTATTTTTTATTGCAATCTCTTAAGCCGGTAACTAAAAGCACGAATTTTTGTGCATTTAATTACCGGACATTTTTGTGCATTTATTTAACAAAAACGTCCGAACATTTACAATTGAAAATACATTTTTTTCGTATAAAGAAATTACATCGAAAAATCATTTCTATAAATTATCAATAGTGCGATTTTTTTCAATTTTTTGATTTTTTTTTTTGCAATTTTACCAACATTTAATAAGGTCATTAAAATCGAATCGCCTTGGAGGCAACATCAAATCATCTTTGCTGACAGCAACTCCTCTGAAAAGTAGATTCAGCGGTGGGGCTGAAGGCCATTTCAATGCCAAGTAAATTTTTTAATTATTGCCTCAAGAAGCAAATCGCATTTTTTCAGTCAAAATGCAGTGATTGCCAAATATGATTTACTTGTTTGGTTCGAAATTTGCGAATTCGGCAGCAACGGCGAATATCATCCAGCGGTAATTTTTATACATATTTATTAATTTATAAAAAAATATTTAAATAATTAAAAATGGTATTTTTACACAGATTGTGGATCATGCCAATGGATTACCAACACAAGGCATTTTTCTGCTCCATCAAGGCATCCAACGACGAATTAAAGTCACAATTTGCCATGAAAAAGGTGAATAATTTTTTTTATAAATTTTATTATATTTATTAATAAGGAAATTAGGATTCTTTTGATAAAAATATATTTTTTAATTTTTAAATAAATATAATTTTTTCTTATAAGGTGACCACATACAATTGCGCGATTGCCAAGAGGCAAGTGCCCTCTCAAAATTATAAATATTTATTTCTGCTTTTTCCACAGCTTGTGGTTGGCCGCATCCGAAACAAACTGGAATGGGCCGGAGGCGAAGATGATGATGTGCTGAGTTTGGGCCTTTTTCCTGGCACATTTTTGGAATTCACAATGGACGATCGGTAATAATAAAAAATTTATATAATTTTTTCAAATAATAATTATATAGTGTATTTTTCCAATTTGAGGCTGCTTGGGATTCTTCATTGCACAATTCGCCTCTGCTCAATTGCATTTCGGGTTATGGCGAGCATGTTTATATGACAATTTCGGTGAGATTTTTGTAAAATTTATTTATTTGGGGCGAATTATTTAAAAAGAACTGGATATAGAAGTTACAAAAATTTACACTGATAAAAATTTAATAAAAATTAATAAATTAAATTTTGCAAAAATGAAATTAAGGCATATATGGAAATGGCGAATTGTGGTCAACCGGCAATCATTACCAAAGATTTAACAATGCTCATTTATGCTCGTGATTCCAAAATCAGTGCAGCCAGTCGATTTTGTCGTTCCTTGATTGGTGGCATTTCAAAAAGGTAATTGCTTTTTATCATTTATAAATTATAGTAGCAAAATATCAAATTTTTTGCTTGCCAATTTGATTCAGTACTTTTTATAATTCAAAGAATATTTAAGAAATTTATTTTAGGGAAATTTTTATGATCATATTATGGAAAAAAAAATATTTTTGATGTTTATAAATTATTTTATATACCAATTTTTAAATATTATTAATCAGTTCTTAAAAATTTAGAAATTTTTTAAAAATTATTATTAAAACAAATTTTTAATAATCAAAAAGTTCAAAAAATATATGACTTAAAAATTGGACCGAAATTTTTTTCTTATAGGATAGCAAGCAATCAATATTAAACCAATATATTCACTTCAAAGAAATTTTTATAATTATTTAATTAAACAACCACCTCCTTTATTTAGCCCGGAAATGAATCGAGTGCCCGGCATTTATTTGCTCACAATTATGCAAGAATCCGGCAGTCCAGGTCTCAACAAAAGTAAATACAATATTATAATCGAAAAATTTATTATTTTCAGGTGCACTACGCCGGAGAAAACAAATTCAGGACACATCTCTAATTTGTAATTTATTATTTTTAAGTGATTTTATTATATATAATTAATTAAATTTAAGATGTGCGTGGTGAAGAAAATTTAGGAACGTGGAGGTTGGTTTTATTAAAATAATATTGGAAAGAATCGATGAAAATATGATGATTAGTTACTGATAAAAATAAATTTTTTTATGAATTCTTTTACACATCATTTTTTATATTGTAAAAAATGGATGAAAATATGATGATTAGTTTACTGATAATTTTTTATGAATTCTTTTACATATCATTTTTTATACATTGTGTAGATTTTTTTTGTACAGGATTTTTGTACTCAAATCATTTTTTTAGAATATTTGCTAAAATTTTATAGCCTTATTTGGAATTGGGATGAAATTTTATTGAAAAATGGGTCCATTTAAATTTTGGCCATAACTTTCTAGCAAAATATCTAATCACTTTTATGATCAATCTAATATTTATATAAAAAATTCGGATAGCCACCAATATTTTTAATTTTAATTTTGTATTAAATATTTATTAATAGACCACGAGGTGATTCAATCATTTGGGAGCATCATTATGAATTGGAAAAGCTGAGCAAATTGCAACAGGTGGAAAGGATGCGCCTTTACTTGAAATTGAGGAAATCCAAAAAAATTGGCCGAGGCGATACTCCGGTAATTTTTCAAAATTTTTAAAATTATTTAAATGTTTCTATAATTTTTAATTTCCATATTTTAAAAATAATTTTGAAAATTTTATTTAATAAAAATTAATCATTTTTTCAGATCACTCCAACAGCTCCAAAATGTCCAATTCCAAATTCTATTACATTAAATGAAAAGGAAAAACTTTTGGCTGAAAAAGTGATCAACCTGATCAAAATGAAAATTCCAATGAATAAAGAATCGCCTACTGGAAAAAATGTAAATAATTTTTTGAATTTTTACGATAATTGCAAAAATTAAATTTGTAAAAATTCTAATATTATTTTATTTTAAAATTTGCCCTAAGAAATATTTTTCTTTAAAAATTGAAGATTTTATGCAATCAATATTTTACTAGGCAAAGTTGCCAACAGCAAAAAAAATTTTCTGGTTTATTATTTTTGCCTTTTTGAATCCGAATCCAATAAAAATGATATGTCCTTAGGGCAATTGAAATTCTATTTTTTGATGTTTATATTCCATCAGAAGACCAAGATGACAAATGAGAATTTAAATATTCCAATAAATGATAAAAGAGCCAAAAGATAATATTTAAGGTAGAAAAAATATAAAAAATTCACATAAAGTTGGGCTTAATTCTGAGTTTAATTCGTTTTAAATTTATATTTTTTTAACAAATTTTTAAGGGAATTCATAATGAATATACAATAGATTGGGAAATAGTCAGAATTTTTGATGACATTTTTTGAATAAATTGGAAAATTATTTAAAAAATATAAATGAGATCTCTCTAAACTTTTTTGATTTTTTTGCAGACTGACCCAATGAGCAATGAGAGCTCCCAAAGTAGCAGCAACGGCAGTGGAGATGGTAACAGATATGGAGGAAAAGGAGTGCCAACTGCAAGTGGCCACCAACTTTGCCGTAATAAATCTCAATCATATGGTGACCGATTGGATTCGGGCATGTGCGAATCGGCTGCGGGAATAAAGCGTTCAACCTCGGGCAATTGCATGTTCAAGGCTGGCGAAGATGAGTTGGCAAAATTGATTCCGGATGTGAGTGAAAAAATTTAAAATATTGTAATCATAAATTTCATAATACGGAAAAAATTTTTGCCAAAATTAAAATAGTAGAATAAAATATATGGATTAAAAAAATAATTTTAAAAAATATTCTGCATCAGTTTATAAATTTAAGTGAGATGAGATAAATTGATTAGAAGAAACAATTTCTGGATTTGATTGAAAATTGGTAAAAATTTATGATCATAAAACGACAAAATAAGCCAATTTTGGAAAATTTTTTATCATAATGGATAATTATATTTTTGTCAATCATTTTAACATTCAAATACATATTCTACAGAAAGTAATTAGTCAAATGGAATAAGTTATAATAAAATAAATTGAAAATTTGTTAAGATATTGTCCAAATCAGATTATTATACGAAAATTCAAAAATTTTCAATCAAATTTTTTTTGTAAATATTTGCTAATTTTTATAAAATTATTAAGTATTATTACCCGAATATTTAATATGCAATTTTGGTTTTATTTATATTCTGTTCTGACACCATATAAAATTAATTAAAAAAAACATTTTTACCCATCCAATTTCATAAAATAAATTAAAGGTAATTGAAGAGCATGTTGGCTTGGTCGTTTCCAAAAAAGGCTATATGAATTTTTTGGAAGGAATGCATAAAGAATGGTAAAAAGCATTTTATGTGAATTTTTAAAATTTATTTATGAATTTTTGTAGGATTCGAAGATGGGTGATCATCCGAAGGCCATACATCTTGCTTTACAGAGATGACAAAGATTTGGTAAGTTTTTTGAATTTAATTTAAAATTTTATGATTTTATTAATTTAAAATTATTTTAAATTTATTTATTGAAAATTTTTATTTCTCAGGTAATTCGTGGAATTATTAATTTGGCAATTACCAAAATTGAATTTGCCGACGACCAACAACAATGCATTTTTTCAGTATTCACCAAACAAAAAGCTTTTTTGATGCAGCCTTTGCCACCAAATGATGATGTCAGTTTATTATTATTTTTAAATTAAATTAATTTTAAATATATTTTTATAAATTTTATTTTTAGGTTTTTGAATGGATCAATGCATTAAATCCATTGTTGGCTGGACAAATCAGATCGAAAAGATTGAAACTGCAAAAAGCCATTATCAACGCTTAAATTTTGAAAATGCTTTTTAATTAAATTAAAAACAAATTTCATGTTATTTTTATTCAGATTGCATAAATATTAGTTCCTTAAATAAATTATATAAATTTTCATGAATAATAATGTAATAAATTTAGAAATTCCTTTTAAAATTTTTTTTTCTCTAATTGGAATTGCATATGCTTTTTTTACCACAAGCATCCACCAGTGGATTTTAATTCTTTCTCAGCATTATAAAATGAATTTAAAATTTAAATTGAAATTTTCCATTGAATATCGCCTCCTCAAGGATTAATGAAATCAAAATATATTTGCCGAATTGAAATTTCACAGAGCCATTCAAAAAATAAAAAAATTTTATTTTGCTATAGGATATAATTTACGAAACCTAAAAAAGATTTGATGGGCAATATGGTAATTTTTCCCATGATAAATAATTTTTTAATCCTCACTTGGCATTGATTGATAATGTAATTTAATACTCACTTCACAATTTTTAATTTTTTTCTCAATTTACGCTTTACAAAAGTAATTGAGGAATGAGCAAGATAATAAATAAAGAATGAACAAAGTTGGAATGATTGGGAATTGGGATGGATGATTTATGAATGGAAATGGGAAATTCTCATTAGACAAAATAATTTTCGAAATTTTTCATTCATCGGCATAATTCAGTCGAGGATTTTAAGGAATTCTATTGGTTCTATTGTATTGTATAGATATAGAGTGAAATTTTGTGAGGATAAAAATGAATGAATTTTCACATTCTACTATGATAATATCACTCCCTTAAAAAATTAATTAATTTGACTCATCGTCCTTTAATAGACAAAAATATTTAGATTTATCAAGCTTTTTCCATATTACCCAAATTATTTACAAATATCTCCCACAATTATTTTCTTTTTAAATTATAAATTATTTATTATATTTTTGTAATGTTTGTAAAATTTTAACAATTTTTGGAGAAAAAAATTATTTTTTATTTTAAATCTTTAATTTCAGATTTAAGCGAAATTATTTCATTATCATAAATATAAAATGCTTCCACAGATAATGTTCCTTCTCATTATCTTCATCAAAATGGAAATTTCTTTGCCAATTTATCACATTAATTTGGCCGCAACACATGCTACTCCAATTCCAATAAAGGAATTGACAACAAGTAAATTTTTTTAGATTTCGAACATATGTTTCTTTTATAATTCATTTTGAAAACTGAAAATTATGATTTTGATACTTATTTTGAGCCTAACTCAAGATGGGAAATGGAAATTTATTAGCTTTTTATAATTTACTAAAAAATTTGAATCCACATAAGAATATAAAAATTTTAGTAAAAATTTTGATAAAATCGGTCGAACAAAATGAACCATTATGTAAAAAACTAACTTATGATTTTTAGATTAGCTTTTATCAAAAAATATAAAAAAAGATAATATAAAGATTAAAAGAAAAAATTATTAACTAAATTTAGAAGTGAAAATTTGTTTTTTTTTTCACGTATCAATTTTATCAAAAAAATTTGCCTACGTAATTTTGGTTAAATTTTAAATTCCGTTTTTTTATATTATTTGAGATTTTTTCCGAACAAATAAAAAATATATCTGTTTAAAAATTTTTAAAATAAATTTAAAATGAAAATTACTGTAAAAAATATAACAAAGAGAAATTACAATTTTGGACTTATAGGAAAGGAAATATCACATATTTGAAAATCTTCTCTTATTAATTATATATTAAAAATATTATTCTCCGTTAAATTTATACAATAAAAATTGATAAAATGAATTTTTAATTTGTAATTATGATGGATGATTTTGAGTTTTATTTACACGAAAAAATAACTAGCATACTAATTTTAGTAAAGAAATTTCTTTAAAAATACCGAAAAATTAATAAAATATATTTTGATTTTTTTGTAATTTTGCTTAGAATATTTGACAAAAAATTATTTATAAAAGTAAAAATTTATAAATTTTCTTTAAAACACTTGAAATAGGGCAAAAGATAATTTATGTACTCAAAAACCTTTATAGATTTCAGAGAAATGAGAAAATGACAAATAAATCATAGTCCTAATTAATTATTTTCAAAATTTTTTAGCTCCCGATCCCGAGGATGATCTAGGCCCTGCTTATAAATTACCTACAGATTCACCAAACGAAATGGTAAACTTTTGGGAAAAAATGATTGCATTTGTTAGTTAGTTACTTCCAATTTAATAAAAAAAATGATTATACATTTAAATTTGCATCAATAGGATGGTTTTGTGCTATTTTTATAATTTTAAATTGACCTTATGGGGTAATATAGAATTATTCTTAATCAATCTTAATGAATTTTTTGGTTTTAATTAATAAATCTATGCTAATTTCCGTTTCAATTAATTTTCATTCTATTAAATTTCAGAGGGAAATCATCAAAGAAAACGGAACAGAGTGGATCAATTACGATTCGATTGCATATGTTACAGGCAATACTGATTATCAGGCAAAACTGATTATGCCTAGGCAAAACTGATTATGCCTGAAAATCAGGCATAACTGATTATGCCTAGGCAAAACTGATTATGCCTAGGCAAAACTGATTATGCCTAGGCAAAACTGATTATGCCTAGGCAAAACTGATTGGGGCTGAAAATACTAAATAATAACTAAAAAATAACTACAATCAAAAAAGCTAATAAACAAATAATACTAAATAAAAAACCGAAACGTGCTATGCTAATAATAAAATGTTATTTAAAATATTTTTATTGCCATTATTATCATAAAATAAATTATTTATTATTGATTAATTATTTTTTGAAAATTGATGAACAATTTTTACTTTAGAAAACATGAATCTGGAATTCAATGAAAAATTCTCATTATATTTGCAACAAAAATCATTCACTTATATTCCAACAAAAGAAAAATATGATTCTATCATGGAAGCAGTTATGAAGAAAGCAACAGAGGAAAAGCCAATTGTAAAAAATCAACAAGAACGCAATTGGATGGCAAGGTTGATTAATTAATTTATTATTAAATCAAAAAAAATAAATTCTAGATTTTCTGTGAAGATGATTGATGGCAAGCCAGTACTTTACAGAGATGAAAAACTTGTCGTCAAACAGGAAGAAATATTCGATAAACTCCACGAAACGCACATTCGATTGGTCCATCCCGGAAGAGATATTATGGAAAAAGAATTGGGCCACATTTGGGGATTATCAAGGTTTATTAATTTAATTCATCGATTAATAATAATAAAATAAAATCCAGAGAAATCATTTCGATTTATCTTGGGATTTGCAAAGAATGTGAGCTAAAGAAAAGCAAGGTGAAGAAAGGCCTCGTTGTCAAACCGATCCAGACGAAGGAATTCAATGAGCGGGCGCAAGTGGACTTAATCGATCTCCAAGCCAGGCCGGATGGAGATTATAAATTTTTGATGGTCTATCAAGGTTAATTTTTATTGAAAAATTAAATTATTAAAAATTTTTAAGATCATTTGACCAAATTCTGCGTACTCAATGCACTCGAAACAAAAACAGCTTTGGAGGTGGCCGAGCATCTCATCAAAATTTTTGGCACATTTGGCGCGCCCAAAATCCTACATTCTGACAACGGGCGGGAGTTCTCAAACCAAATTGTCCGCGAAGTTGTGCGCAAATGGCCAGGCTGCCGAATTGTGCATGGCAAACCCCGACACAGCCAATCACAAGGCTCGGTGGAGAGGTGCAACAGAGACATTGGGGTTAGTTTATTTTAATTTTTAATTATTAAAAATTCAATTTTAAATCATAGGACATGCTCACAATGTGGCTTCGCGACAACAACACAACCAAATGGGCCAGTGCACTGCCATTCATTCAAGCAGCCAAAAATCGACGACACCATTCGGGCATTGGCCGATCTCCTTTTGAGGCACTTTTTGGGCGCAAGTTGGTCCTTGGATGCGAAAAAGAACCACAATTTTTGCGCGACCCGGATGATGAAGACAAAGAAAATGACGAGGAAGAATCAATTGTATATTTTAGAATAAAGTTAAATAAACCAAAAAAAATTTAGGAAGAATTTATAACAATTGATGGGACCGATTTTGTGATCGATGTGGATGATCGAGTCATTGAGCTGGAATTGGAGGATGAACAAAATGACGAGAATGATTTCAGTGGAATTTTTGATGAGCGCGACCAAAACATTGAGGCAAATCGAGAGGGCGCAAAAATTCAACAGCAACGGCAAGCCAAGAAAATGCTCGAAACATCCGGCAAAAAGTATTTTTAATTTAATTAAAATTCAATATAATTCAAATAATAATTTTTAAAAAGGTTTCCGCCGCTCGATGTTGGCCAAAATGTGCGTGTGCCCGTCCCGGAGTTCGACCGGTCCAAAATCGATCCGCGCAACATGATCGGCATTGTCCAAGAAGTGACTGAAAATGGGCTTTACAAAATCGGAACGAAGAGTGGGACTTTGGACCAATTATACAGCCGCAATCAAATTGAGCCCTTCTCATCAAATAGCCACATGAATACCAATGATGTTCCTGGTTCAAACATCTCGCTTCGAACTGCGGTTGGTGCAGAATCATTAAGTGGCACTCAAGGTTCAATTATTCATTTTTTAAATTTAAAATTAATTTTAAAATTTCTAGGCTATGTCCATTGCTCGTGCACCACCAAATGTGTGAGTATGCGCTGCAAATGCTTGAAACTGGAACGAAAATGCAACAGCCGATGCCATGGAAGCCTCAATTGCAACAATAAATGATTCGAAATTGATTAAATTATGTTTGATAGTATAATGCATTTATGCCAATATTTAATTTGCTCATCCAGTTTTGTTTATTTAGTCTTTACCTACTTTATTTATTTCTTGCAAAATATTCATTTATCATGATAAAAACATGTTTTTATAATCAATTTTTGGTATTTTTTATTGTTTTATATTTAATCCAATTTTGCCTAGGCATAATCAGTTTTGCCTAGGCATAATCAGTTTTGACTAGGCATAATCAGTTTTGACTAGGCATAATCAGTTTTGCCTAGGCATAATCAGTTATGCCTGATTTTCAGGCATAATCAGTTTTGCCTAGGCATAATCAGTTTTGCCTGATAATCAGTATTGCCTGTAACACATATAAATGGAACAAAGCAGATCACGGCCCAAAAATGACAATTTCCGAAGATGGATTTATTTCAAACCATTCTGAACAAAATGGTGAAAATTAAAATGATAAAATAATAATAATAATTTTATTTAAGTGTACAATTGCGTTAGATCTGTCTTGCCAATTCCGGAATTCAGCCTGATGAAAATCAAGAAACCTACATTTGGTTTCTACTATGAAGTTGAAATTCTCGTAAATCGGTAAAATAAAATTGAATAATAACAAATATATTGAAATTTTTCTATTGCTATGTATTTCAAAATTAAAATTATGGGTTGTTCGCGTTGTGTTATATAAGACTAGGAGAAATTTGGAACCGTATCAAAAAATTTTTTTTTGAATTTGACTTCCATTCCAATAAATTAGAAACCAATCTTAAACACTAAAAAGCTTAAATTAAATTTTAGTTATCATCGAAACGCATCGAATGGTATACTGTATAAAATGTCAGAGGTTTTGACCCAAAATTAAAGAGTTTAAAACCAAAACGGGAAGATATGGTTTAGACAGTTTAACTTGCTCTATTTCTGTTTAAATTTAAAAATTTATATATCAAAAGACGTATCTCGATGAGATCTACTAATTGCCTAATTTTTGTTGGATCTAAAACCGGTTAAAGGTTTATTAGAAGTCAAAAACTATATTTGATGCAAAAAATCCTTGGATTTGCTTGATACCAAATCCCCTTTGTTGACTGGGAATAAAGCTGGGAAGATGGAATTAATTAAATGATATTCCCAAAGAATGGGCAACTTATTTTTGCTTAATAAGATCAATATTCATTTTTTTTATTTACAGACATGCTGGCTTCCACATTGGATTTTGTGACAATCAATTTCCATTGGAAGGAAAATTTCTTGGCGAGAAGAATAATTCAATTTCAATTTGGGACAAAGATGGAATATTGATTGATGGCTCCAAAACCAGTTTCGGGAATAAATTTGGTTATTATTTCAAAACTGGTGATTTTGTTGGCATTGGAACAATCCATCATCCAAATTCAAAAATGGAATGTTTTGCCACGTGGAATGGCAAATTGCTGGGTAAACATCATAAATTTTAAAACAAAAAATAATTAAATTAATTATAAATTTTTATTCGAATTCAGGAAAGGTTCAATTGCCTTCGAAATTTGTCGATCTCCAATTATTTCCGGCAATCACTTTGCGCGAAAATGGGGATTCGATTCGTGTGAACTTTGGCAAAGATAAATGGATTTTCAAGGGTTTTAAACAAATCTTTGAAAAACAGAATTAAGTAATTATGATAAAAATGAAAAATGATCGTTCCATCTCTTTTACAATTAATTCGATATATAGAAGCGATGATATTTATTTTTATGATTGCTAGAATATTTAAATTTTTTTTGGATAAATAAAAACAATAAATCTTTTATTTTATTACTTTCTATTTCTACCCTCATTAAAAACCAATGAGAAAATCAAAATCCATTAAAAATAATGCCAAGCTATGTGCCCTATCCAATCCAAATTGATAATTATAGCAAATATTAAAATAATTTTTTTACAAATTTGTAAATAAGTAGAATAAACCGAGGATAAATATAGATTTTAATTTCACCGGCAAAGTTAGTCATAGATTTTATTATCTGCTGGATGTGTTAAGTTTTAAAGCTTTTAGTTTATTTGAGGTAAATTGAGAGCAGAATAGGAACTTTATGAAGTAAAGCATATAATTTGATTGTAATTTTGTCAATAAATCAATAAATTATTTGTATTTTGAAGCCAATGTGCCCTTTACTTTTTTCAAATTTCTTGATATCTTAACTTCCTTGCTTTTACTCTGAAAAAATTTAATTTTATGGCAAATTTTAATGCCAATCAAAATTTTGCAAATTTTCGTACAACATCTTATTTATATTTCATATATAAATGGACAAATTCCCGATATTCTCATAAATGTTTATCCCAATAGGTACTGATTACTGAATACAGCAAAATATTCAAATATAGTTTGAAATATATATTATATAAACATTCTATTAAAATTTAAATATATTTTTTGCGTCAGCTTTCTCAAAGACAGATACAACATATATTAAAAAAATGGTTAACAGTGCAGCAGGATGAATGTCGATAAATTTGGCCATCAAAAAGGACTATGAACCATCCGCGGCCAATGCGCACGCTCCGCGCAGAAGCAGCAGAGTGGCTATTTTTTACATGTCATTCTTTGGAATAGGAATATACATAGATCAAAAAATGAAGAGTGTACCAATCAAAAACGAAAATATATAAACCCTTGGCTACTCTGCTTCTACTGCGAGCAGCATTTTGTTTATGGAAAAACCCAAATCGATCGTTCATTCATTCTGCTGCTTTCTGTACAGCAAAAATGAATGAAATATCGCTATTAATTTTTGCCAAAAATTGGTCAATAGTATTCCAACCATTTTCCACAAATTCTCAACTTTTTTTTCAAATTTTTCTGGCAATTTTCAACCATTATTCTATTACTAAAAATGCTTTTCAATTAAATTTTTTAAATAAATAGTCAATAAACCATCTAAGTATTTAAATTTTTACCAAATTCCAATTAAATTCTATTCAATATTTAATCATTATTTTTTTATTTATTTCCATTTAACCAATGCTTCATTAGATTTATTTTCGTAATTCCATTTTTAATTTTTTAACCCATTCCTGAAAATTTAAAAATCCCAAATTTGGAGGACACTTTAGATTTTAAATTGTAAATATTTTGATTGACCAGGGTTTGGGAAAGGGTGCGCAATTTTTATATGAATTTTACCAAACGGTCCCAGCAAAGACTAAAGAGCAAATTATTCTGAATAATTGTCTACAATTTTGTGTACAAAACTTGGCTGAACATTTCCTTTCATAATAATTTTTGTCTTCAATTTCCTTTTACCTTTTATCCACCCATCAATGAATGTGGTCTTCATTTTCAAACTCACTTCACCAAGAACATATGCAGATTTCCCCTTCCATTATGCTTCTTCCAATTTTTCTCATTCCATCCATTGCCATTCCATATTCATCCATCCACATCCCCATTCATTTTTAGCTTCTAATAAAGATAGGTCAAGTGAATTGGAACCGATCCAATGAGAATGAATGACTTTCGGCCCTAAATCTACGAATCGAAAGAAATGCTTTGGACAGAATCTTCTTTCCCTATATCCAGACAAATTAACCATCCATGGATTATTTATTTTTTCATAATTATTTTTTCTGAGTTTATTGAATCTAAGCCAGACGATGCAAAAAATGAAATATAATTAACAACTCAATTTTCTATTTTTACTTACTATTTTTTTGCCTATGCGTTTTTTACCTTTGTTTGCCAATAATTTCTTGTTCAATAATTTTTTATCCCGCACTTTTATACCATTCTTCCTCCCATCCAAATATGAATGCGGGAATAATGGGCAAATAAAATGTGGAAAGAGGACTTGGATTAGGATAGTTGGTTGTTGGATGGTGCATTTGATTTTTTCCAATCACATCGAAATATTTTTCTACCTCATGTTTTGAATATTCTTTCTGCGCTAATCATCTTTTTATTAAAGCAAATTGAAGATTTTCGCAATTGTAATTTTATAAAAAAATAGTCTTTAAAATCCCCAAGCATAATTTTTTGGACATTTTCAAGCGATTGAAACCTACTATTTTCCTTTGCGCACTCATTTTTCTATTAATTAGATTACAATTAGCCAGCATTTGGGTTTTTGTCAAAAAATACTAAAATAATACATTTTTTCATTGGAGGCCAATATGTAAATTTATTTTAAATTTTGGAAACTTATTTAATTTTATTCATATTTTCATCAGCCTTTTTTAGCCAAATTCATTCCTTCCAAATTTATCAATTTCTTTTTTTGTACACGAAAAATTCATCCCCATTCATTTTCCATGTTACAGAAAAAAGTGGATAATCGGGCAAAAGGAAATCACACACTATTTCGCTGGAGAAGCAACCACAAACCTAACCCTAATCTCTACCCTAATCACATAATGCCACTACCGTAACCCTAATCCTACCTCTAGTTTTCGAAATTACTACTTTTCTGCTCCTCTGACGAAAATAGTTTGTGTAAGTTACAGTTTTGCCTGAATCCCAGTTTTTCCCTTGACATCCTTTGCCTAGAGCAATTCAAAATTCATTTCTCATTTTCCACATTCATTGATCGCTGTATTCTGCCAGCCATCATTTTCTATTTTTTTATCGTTGGGCATTTGAGACACATTGGGGGAATGTGCGAATACTTGGAATAGAAGGAAAAATGTGGAGTGGATGGGATTGATTGGGATTGGGGCCAATTTCTCTTCCCAACAAACTCTATTTTCTTTAGGGCCAATTCCATATTCATTTATATTTTCTTTAAGCAGAATAGCGTCCAAAATGATGAATTCGCACAAAGAACAAACATTTTATATTTTTAATAAAATCGTCCATCGCTTTTCATTTCATTCTATTCCAAATTTATAAATCCAATAACAACATCCCATTCGCATCCTTATTCTTTAATAATTTTTCATTTTATTTTGCTATTTATATTCGTATCTCAAATTCAATTAATCAAAAGAATCTTGATTCAATTCCCAGCATTCCAATTTGCCAATTCGCGCTGCTTTTTCATTTTATCTTCCCCATCCCCAGAGCTTTGCTTCCATTTATCCTCATTTCCATTATACCAATTCAATCCAACTACTTAGCCTTTGGCCACAAACTGCTCTGACTGCTAGGCTTCATTCAACCCATTCCTTCTGTCTCCATCCATCCTCCCACTTCCAATCAACGCACAAAATCGCGTCTTTTTTCCTCCATTCCCCATTTGTCTCACTCCTTTCCCTTCGGGGGCGCGCGTACACCAATCAATTATTCTTTCAACACAACAGTCCACATCCCAAACATAGGCCATGTCCGGGCAATTATAAAATGAACAATTTTTTACCCATAAAATTCTCCATCAAAAACCGCCAAATGCTCTTGCCATATAATAATTCCTCAAAAATTAGGAAAATTAGGGGTCTCTTTCTTTAATTTATGGACACTTTTAAGATTTTTAGCCGATTTTGTAGAGCTTTAGGGAATTAAGAAAAAGAAATAAGAAATTTTTTTTGGGTTTACCATGAGAAGGGCTATGGTTACTCAAAATCAAGACTGGTGGGGGATAAATAGAGGAAGAGGTTTTAAAAGAGATTATATGGTATTTTTTTATTCATTCTACCTTTTTTGGCATAAACTATTCTAAAAAGAGTATAAGATTTCATTCACCCATTTCCCGGCAATCATTTTCTCATCTTATCAAAAGTATTCCAATTTCTCCAAATAATCCAAAATATTGCCCATATTTTTTTGCCCTCATTTTTCTGTCATATTTTTATCCTACTATCTGCGAACAGAATTATTTTGGTAGTGGCACATTTCCCGCAATTTATCTTCAATCCATCAAGAAATAAATCATTTCTATTTCCCATTTTTTTATCCTCTAATTTCACTTTCATTGATCATTCTTTCCATATTCCATTTCCATCCATATCTTCTCAATCTTATCATTCATTATTAAGAAAAAGATTCGATGAGATTTCTGAGAAAATGGAAATAAAAATGATCAAAAAGTGATCAAATTATAATATCGATATTTTAGTGAAAGTTTATCAAATTTAAGAGAAAATTTTCATTCTATTCATTTTATTTAAAAAAAAAATTCTTTATATAGAAAGCTACAATTTTTGATGAATCACACTTTTTTGTTAGTCTAAATTAATGTAAACATGTTTTCCACAAAAATCAAAGTTCATTCCAATCCTATTTAGGCTCATTTTCATTTTCAAACAGACCCCAAACCCTTCCCCAACCCCACTCCCTCTCATTGGCTCATTATTGGTTGTTCCATCCACCAAAAAAAATAAAATATTCGCGCATCGAAATTTTCGATTTTTGGGTCCGCCCATTTTTTACGGTTCCATCACCTCCCTCATTTTCGCCTCATTTCCCCGCCTCCACCCCAACACTCTTTTCCCTCAATCTCAATAATCATTGGTTTCGCTCTTTACTCTACCATACCCCAGCCAATGGTCGTTTTGGGAAGTGCTTATGATAACGGGAGAAACATAAAACATATTTTCCTCCTCCTAATTGATGCCTTATTATTAATTGAATGCGGGAATATGGGGCAAATAAAATGTGGAAAGAGAATGAGGATGGATAATGGATTTGGATGTGGAACATTTCCCGCGTTTATGTCCTATTCTCCAATAACAAATGAATCATCCTTCACAATAAATTTCCCACAATTTTTGATTTAATTCATTTTTCCCCTCCTATTTGGCCATTAGCGTAAACAAGACTTGTAAAAAGTCGTCATTTTTACAAATTTTTATAAGGCCAACAATCATCAATTTATTGTTTACTTCAAAAATTCACGATTAGGTACCATCTGCCCCTTTTTGCACATTTTTTCGTGGCTAGCAAAACAAATCCATTTCCATTTACGTATTTCATTTTCATTTCCGTTCTTATAGGCAGTCGCCCTAAAAAAAACATTTGAACGATCAAAGTTCTTCCTCTCCTCCATTCCCCCATTCTCATTCATCTGTGCCTATCCAATGCCCATCCAAGGCGAATTTTTTGATTTTGTCCTCATCCCCTTCTCCATGTCCACCATCCCATTCATAAATCCAAAATAAAATCGCTTTTTAAAGCGTTAATCAATTCGTCTCTTTCTTTTTAATAATTTTCATTATATTTTAGTAATTTATATTTTTATCATTCTCAAATTCAATTCATTCAAAAGAATTGTGGCTCAATTCACAGCATTCCCATTTGCTAATTCGCGCGCCTCAATCATTTTATTTTTGGTTTTCCCATCCCCAGCTCCTAATGCTAACCCCCAATTTTTGTTTCCATTTTTGCGCACACCAATTCAATCTAACGACTTGGCAATAATAGCTCTGCTAGGCTTTTTCCAAGCCATTCTTTCTGTCTCCACTCTCCATATTCATCCTCCCCCCCCACTTCCAATCAACGCAGAAAATGGCGTCCTACTCCTTCATTCTCCAAAGCTCTCCCGTTCTTTTCCCCTCCGGGGGCGTGCGCCTTGCGCTGACCAATCAATTATTCTTTCCACAGTCCAAATATCCCAAATATCGGCCAAGTCCCCCGAAATAAGTCGAAGGTCTACATTTCGCAGGCAATAAAATAAACAATTTTATCCATCAAATTCTTCATCAAAAACAGCCAAATACTATTACCGTAACCTCTTTTAAAACTTAAAGGGCAAATATTTTAACTCCTTAAAAATTTGGAATTTGGGGTCTCCTTCTTTAATTTATGGACATTTTTAAGATTTATAGAACTTAAGTTAACTAAGAAAATACAATAAAAATTTTTAATTTTACCAAGAGAGGAATTATGGGTATTCAAAATCAAGACTGGGGATTAATAGTGGGAGAGTTTTAAAGGAGATTATTCGGTATTTCTTCTAAATTCCATTTATTCATTCTTCCTTTTTTCGGCATAAGCCATTCTAAAATACCATTTTGATTTAATTCGTCCAATTTCCGCCCCACATTTTCTTATCTTATTAAAAGACTCCATTTTCCCTAAATAATCAAAAATATTCCACATATTCTTTTTGGCCTAAAATTTTCATCCATATATATTTGTTCCATTCCCTGGGAATGGAATTAATTGTGATAGTGGCACATTTCCCGCAATTTATCTTCAATCCATCAAGAAATAAATCATTTCTATTTCCCATTTTCTTATCATCCAATTTCATTTTCATTGATCATTCTTTCCATTTTCCATTCCCATCCATATCTTCTCATTCTATCATTCATTATAGGACAAATACCCGGGGAGGGAATTGTGAGAAAATGGAAATAAAAATAATTAAAAAATGATCAAATTAATGCCCATATTTTAGTTAAATGTTTACGAAATTAAAAAGTAAAATGTTCATTTTATTTAAAAAATTCATCAAAATAATATTGAAAGCTTCCATTTCTGATGAATCATAAATTTTTTGCCATTCCAAAATAAATATAAACATTTCCACAAAAATCAAATTTCATCCCAATTCTATTTGGGCTCATTTTCATTTTCAAAACAGACCAATGACCCAAACTCTTTATCCAATCCTACCACCCCTGTCCGCTCCCTTTGGCTCAACATTGGTTGTTCCATCCACTGAAAAAAACAATATTCCATTTTTATGGAGAGGAATTAGATTGGGGATAATATTACAATTATAATCAGAGGATGATTCATCATATCTCATATTCCATTTTTGCCACATTTTCGTATCAAAATAATTAAAAAATTTTATGTTGAGAGGGAATTATTAAGCTTTTGAATTTGGGAAAATTGAACAAAAGAATTTAAAGAGAAAAAGAATATGATCAATGAGGGATTCTGAAAATAGCTGATTTTCAATTTTAAGTGAAATATTCAATAATATTATTTTGTCATTTAGTAAAAATATGAAAAAAAATGAATTAATTTAAGCAATTAATTGGGGCCTCAATTTTTTCTCCCTTTTTTCTCATTCATTTCTGTGCCATTCGCATTTCTCTTCGACCTCGACCATCTAGAGGTTTTGTCCAATTCCTCATTTGCATTTTGCATTGGCTGCCCCTTTTCCCATAGGCAGAAATGGCTTAGGAAATCGTTATTCTTTTGGTCTTTTCATTGTTCAATCGCAGATTTGCCCAACCATTCTGCCATTTTTACATTCCTTTAATTTATAATTTTTGAATAATTATTGCCTAATAATTGTTAGGAGGAAAATACTACAAAAAAATAGAAAAATGATCAAATTGCTGGCTTTTTTTTTCACAAAAATTCCCCAAAATCCCCATTTAAAATTTTCTTATTTTTTCCAATTCTCAAAAACCAATCCTCCCTTCTTTCATTTGGCCATTTTCATTCGCTTTCGTCCCTACCAATCCAATACCCTTCCCCAACCATCATATTGCCTTAAATGTGTTGTGCGTCCACATTTTCAAATGAAAACAACTTTCGATTCAGAAAATTCCATTAGCTTACCCATCCTTCATCCTTCCCTTCGCATCCATCGTTCATTGCCATCTAATTCACAGATTTCCGAGAATTGAATTTTCAAGTTCAAATTGATTCATCAAAAATTGGCCGATTGAATGAGCGGCTGGTCCAATTAGAGGCTTTCGATGCGGAAGAAGGAGAAAATGGGCAACTTTATTATTCCCTTGCCAAATCATCCTCACATTTTTTTATTGGTAAATTAATAAACATTTTTCATTTTTCATTATTAATTTTTAATTATTTTTCAGAACCAAGGACTGGATGGTTGCGAACATTTTGCCGAATTTTATGCACTGAAAATGCCATCCAATTCCACGTTGGATGTTCGTAACGAGGATCATGCCTCGTCAATTCCATCAAAAATCAACAAATAATGGAGGGAAAGGGAAATTGAAGAGCCATCAAATGAGGCTCAACAAATGTTTGGCATTCGGAAAAGGGCCACCCTGGAAATTGTGGTTTTGGAGGAAAATGAGATGGCCAAAATAAGGAGACAAAAACCAAAGGTTAGGGATTAAATTCAAATATGATTACATTTTTAATTTAAAGCCACAAAAATTGGCTAAGAACTTTTGAATATAGTATCCCTATAGTTGATTGTTAAAGTGTTCTATTTGAATATTTCTTTATCTTTACAGAAAACGAATGAATTTTAAGATAATTTTTTCTTTATAGATTAAAAAATTAATATTTAATCTTAAGCATAATTTTTCTGAAATTGAACTGGAAATTCATTGAATTATAAGGAACTTACACCTGCTGTAAATTAATCAATTCTTGCCGCATTGATTCAAAAATTTTAGAATAGACTAAAAATGTTTTGGAAATGAATTAAAGATAAATAAACAAATTTATTTAAATAATCATTTCGGAATTTGTAATGACCATTTAATTTAAGCTCCTTTTTCGGCAACTCAAATTTATGCCGCCATTCACCCACCCACCAAAGTTGGCACAATACATTTGGCACATGAGGAGTGGAGGATGCCCTCATCCATTTGGAATTGTCTCGTCATAATTCTGAATTTGTTTGGAATTGTGCCCAAATTGAACATCAAAATGTCGCGGAATTTGATCTTTGGTGATGCCCGCCTTTTCCAAAGGATGATTCAGAGGAGAAAACCACTTTGACCATCCGAATTCCGTTTTCCGGTGAATTATAATTAATTAATTTAAAAATATTGGAAATAATTATAAAATTTCCAAATTTGATTGGAGGAGGACGGCATTTGGCGACCGAGAATTCAAAATTAGGGTGGATTCAACAATTGACCAAAAAATTTGACTTGAAGGAGTAAAAGATGCCGAAGAGAATGAAGGACCAACGAAAATTCAAATAAATGAGACATTTCCCACAGACATAGTCCTCTGGCAATTCCACGCAAATTTGAACAATGGAGACAAAAATAAAAATAGGTGAATAAAATACAATGAACATAAATATATTTAACCAAAAAGATTCAAAATTCAACGACCAAGTTACCAGCAATTATCCAAATTTCCATTTGAATTGGACAAATTGAATGGTCAACTTCGCTTCAACAAAATGCCGTCATCCATTGACCAAAGGGAATGGAATATTTCGGTCGTGGCCCAAATCGAAATGGGAACAGCACAGCAATCACTTCGCATTCAATCTGCCGCACAACATTTTCAAATTGTTTTGACCGATTCCAATGATCATTGTCCAGAATTTAGCCAAATCCCCTCGGGCATTTGGTCCAATTGGAGGAAAAGCATTTATTAGCCCCTAAAATGCCAAGTGATGGAATTATTTGGAGGGCAAAAGTATGGGAAGGGGAAATATATTTTATTATTTTAAATTAAATGTAAAATTGATTTGAAGGCAACTGGTCGTGATTTTGCTGAAAATGGCGAAGTTGTTAACAAATTGATGAGAGACAAATATGGAATTTTTGAAATGGATCAAATTAATGGAGAAGTAAAAATTAAAATAAAATATAAATAATATTGTTTTTTTTTCAGATCCACTTGAAGGGCATTTGACCCGCAGAATTGGACCAAATTCAATTGAAAATTTTGGCAATGAACCGAAGATGGCCTCAATCCCAACAAATTCAATTGGAATTAATTATTCAAAGACTTCAACAAGAAAATGGCACAAATCAAATCCAAAGTAAAAGTTAAATAATATAATTTCTATTTATTAAAATTAAAAATTTTTTGGTTAAATTTGATGGCAAATTAAAAATTAATTATTTATTATTATCTTTCTAAAATAATTTTTTCAATTCAGCGGTTGATCACAAAATGTTGCAAAGCACTTGCGTCAAATACAGAATATGTATGCACTCGAATTTTCCAACCCAATTGATTCAATTATTGGCCAAATTGATCAAGAGGCCCCCGAGGAATGGTTAATATTTTTAAAACTAGTTCAATATTAAATATTTTTATTTATTCATTTAGACAATTGGTCATATTTCCGTCTTTGATCGATACGAATTTGGCCCAAATGGAATTGTTCAATATTGGCTTTTGGGCAATAATTCTGACCATCTTTGCATTGATCGAATCGGTGGCCGTCTATTTTTGAGGCGAACTTTGATCAAATTATCGATAGAAAATTTACATGAAATTCATGGAGAATATTTGGATTTGCCAGTGGCCGCTGATTTTGCCGTGGGACAAAATAAAAAAATTACAAAATGCAGATTTCGAGTGAAAATTCGAAGGCAAAATGCACATTTTCTCCGGTATAAAATATTTAATTTTAGCTTAAATATTTTATATAATATTATTTTTTATATATTTATATAAATTAAGATTATTTTTCCACAGATTTTCTCGCATTTTGCCTATCGAATCGCAGTCTTGAAGGAACCAACCTGGCCAAGAATTACTCAAATTAGAGACAAAAGATGCGGATTGGGGCCAAAATGGGCCAAACCGAATTTCGAATGGCTTTGGAAATGGATTGGCTTTCATTGGACCCGGATTCGGGCAAAATTAGGGCAGAAAGGTCGCTGGATAGAGGGCGAATTGGGCGAATAATTCACATTTATTGGTAGGAAATAAATATTATTCAAATAATAGAAATAATTAATATTAATTAAAATTTCATTGAAATTTCAATTTTATTTTAAAATTATGAATTTATATTTTTTGGAATAAAGAAAAAAATCAAGGAAGAGAAAGCAAATATATACAAGAAAGGTTATGCTATTCATTTCTTCCAAATACCTAAGCCATTTATTTTATTAAAAAAAGGGAAAAATTTTAATAAAAAATAAAATTAATTTAATTAACATTTTATATATGTTGATATATTTATCTATTCTGTTTTTTTCATATTTCAGTGATGGCCTTGGACCGTGGGTTCACCTTCGAAAGTAGCATTCGCCAATGTGAACAAAATTTGACATTTTGCGATTTTTAATCAATTTTAAAAATGAATTCAATTTCATTTTTTAATAATTATATTTTTAAGTTCCTATCAAATGAGGATTTGAATTTGCGTATTGCATCTAAGGAATTTTGTGGCCAAATTCAAATTGACAACAAAATTGGAAAAAATTTGAGTTAAATTAAATTAAATTAATATCAATATTACAGTTTCACCAGAATTCAACTTTGGCCCATCTAATTCCATTACATATAATAATTTACCTCCAATTCCCCTCAAATTAAAATTAGCCCCTTTACCCCATTCTAATAAATGGGGCCACCATTCAATTTCGACTGCTTTCTCCAATGGAATCCAAATTTATTTTGGATCAAAATTGTGGACAAATCCGCACAATTTCCAAAATCCATCATTCCTCGCCAATTTATCCAATTATTTGCTTAGGCATTCGTTTCCCATCCCAAATATCCCTAAATATCGACAACAAAAACTGAACTTGCTGAAAATGCCATTGCATTGACCCTTACATTCTATTCCTTTCATTCCCGATTTAATTTTAAAACACCCATATTCATTCATTTATTGAGCCGCTATATCTGAATTCCCTAAAAAATATTTCATTTTTTAAAAATATAATTTTAGCATACAAACGATAAATAATTTTGATACCATAAAACAACAAATTACTGCTATTCCGCTTTTTTGACTCCATTCAAAAATCATTCGCCAATTTGTCGGGCAAATTTCAAGTGAGTTCTAAATTTTGTTTTTTTTTTAATTTGAAAAGGAATAATTGGGATATAATTGAATAATTTGTTTCTATGCATTTTATGCATTTTTATGGAAAAATTTGAAAAATATTGATGGGCAATTAATTTTTTTTTAGATTTTTTTGGAAATTAAATTAATAATTATTATTTTTAATTGCCAATTTATTGTAATTATCATTTTTGGCAAATTCTAAATTTTGTGAAAAAACGGAAGAAATTGACCAAGGAAAATTTTCATCAACAGTTATTGGGAATTTTTCCGAAAAAATAGAAGAGCGATTCTAAATTGATATAGTTGAATTTTTTGGATTTTGGAAAAAATTGGTTAAATTTTCCCAATAGATATTTTGGAATTAATCCTTCTTTATTCATGTATAAAAATTTATTTAACTGATATAAAATGGAATTTATTAAGAAAATTTTTCGTATTTTGTTTTCTCGAGGATTCATTATAATATTTTAATGAATAAAAATTATGATTTAAATTTCGAAAATATTTTTTAATCATATTATTGATTCTTAATATAGGTTTGACAATGGAATGGCTTTATGGAACCAAGGAGGCCGAAATAACCGAAAATGAAATTTATATTTCGAAAATCTACACCAAGGGCGAAATGCTAGGCCAAGGAAATTTTGGAAAGGTGTTCGTTGGAATCAACAAACGAACAAATGGCAAAGTGGCAATCAAGGTGTGTAATCTTCCAACCGATGAAGCTCAGCGGGCCATATGGAAGAAACAAGAAGTGGAAAACCATATTAGCATCGGGCAAAACGAATACATTGTGAATTTGATTGCGGTTGGAATTTTTTTATCCCTTAAAATTTTTTAAAATTATTTTTAATTTTCAGGCATGGATCCAAAACGATCAACTCTTTGTGGTGTTGGAAAAGTATGGGCAAAATCTTCGGGATTACGTGGAAATCAATGGTCGTCAGAACGAAGAATTCCTATGGAATGTCATCATTGATGGCCTTAATGTAAGTATAATTTTTAATATTTTTTTTTTAAAATAAACTAGAAAGTATAAAAAATGAAATATTCAAAATGGCGAAAAATATTAATACTATAAAAGGCGAAAAGAATGCTGATTGGTAGGAAAATTTTAAAGGTTTATAACAGTTCAGAAATTTATCCTAGACCAATAAATCATATGCCCAATCAATAGATCTCATTGATAAGCATCTTAAGATATTGGTAGGTCTGAAGCTTAACAATTTTTAATCAGTTTTGAACAAAAACCGAAAAATAGTTGAAACGATTAATACGCTTAATTTTTGATTAAATCATGAAATTATTTAACATTGGATGTGTCTCTTAAAAAGGATTACGATTGATATCGGGTTTGGGATTTATAACAAACTGCTGAATGTTGTTTTTCGATATTTGCAACATAATTTCGAAATTTTCAGCACTTTTTTTGCCATGTTCAGTAATTTTTTCGCCAATTACAATAATTTTTTCGCTTAATTAAATAGCATTCATTATATTTTCATGAAAATATAAATTCGCCCTTTTAGGGCCTCAACGCCGTTCATAAGCGCCGACTTATCCATGACGATGTACACGCCGCCAACTTCTTATTGAGTGAATCCATGGATCAGTGTATGAAACTTTGCGACTTCGGAAAAGTCAAACAAGGCAATATCCGCGAGGACCTGAGCGCTTTCGGATTGATGGTAATCCAATTGGGATTGAACAGAGAGATGGAGCGTGATGTGGATAAGGCCTATTGGCATCAGCAAATGCTTCGCCATCAAGGATTTATTGGTTAGTATTAAAATTATAATAATTTATAAAAATTTTAATGTTAAAAAATAAATAAATTTAAAATTTAATTATAAAATGACCTAATTTTTCATATTCAGATTGATTTCTTTTATTTTAAAAAATATTTTCTTATTTTTAAATATTATTTAAAAATTTTTTTCTGAAATTTTGGAATTTTTAAATTTTTTACTCCAAAAATCTTTTTATATAAATAGCAAAAACAGTATTTATTTCAGGAAATGCTAGTTAATTTTGTAAATTTCTTTTTTTAAAATGAAAAATTTTAAATTTAAAAATTTTACTTCGATAAATTATGTTTGCTTAGAATTATAAATGTCTTTTAATCTACAATTTTTTTATAATAAGGAAGAATTGGATATTTAATTCTATAAATCAACCGATTATTTGAAATATTTAAATTTTTTTATTGAAAATTAATTTTATTAAACTAATTTTCTCATAAAAATTCATTTTTTATCAGGGATGCCATAATACCAGGAAAACCGTAGATTTTCCCGGTTTTGGGGGTCCCGCCCAGGTTTTTTCCAGATTTTTGTTTTTGCCAGGTTTTCACCAGGTTTTTCATAAATTCCCAGGATTTATCCAATTTTTTTATATTTTACTTTAAAAAGGGTCAAAATTTGTCGCTGAGCGGCCAATTTTGACTAAGAATTTTTTCCTAGCGGGGAAATTTTAATTTATTTTATACTTATTTCTCAAGCAGAATTGATAAAAAATAAGTTCCAAGTTAATGAAAAATAAAAATTTTATATACATTTATTTACTTTTTACTTTTTTTTAAACATGCCAGGTTTTTTGCCAGGTTTTTGAAAAATTTTTCCCGGTTTTTGCCAGGTTTTTGGATGAGTTTTCCAGGTTTTTTAGTTTTTGAGATGGCATCCCTGTTTTTTATTATGAAGAAATTCAATATTTAATTTTGAAAATTTTGATTATTCCAGGATTTGGCCATCCTATGCGCAAATTTCTGGCATGGTTGCTCCACAATACTGCGCCAATTTCAACCCCTCTGATGTTGCACATTGCCGAGAAATTTTGTAATTTTATTTTGTTTGAAAAATTATTTTGAAATATTTTTTTACAGACGGGAGAGAATTCGATGCGCAGCGTAGTTGTGGTTGCAGCCCATATCAGGTTGGATTTTTTAAATTAATTTCTTTGAAATTTATTAATTGAAGGACTACTTTTGCATGCAAAAACACCGATTGTTCTTTCGCTCATTGACCCAATTGCCAACATTTGACATGGCATACGCGGCAAGATCGTGCCACTGGACGGAAGGGCATTCGAACGACATTTTTCGTCAAATTATCCGGGTGGGTATCAATATCAAATGATTAATAATTTACTTTTAACTTTTAAGGACATGTTCCGCAATCAGCAATGAGGCCCGCAATGAGCAATAAGGCCCGCAATGTGCAATAAGGCCCAAAATGAGCAATAAGAAGGGGATGTCTCATTTAATTTCCATTTTGACTCTTTTTTTTTCATTTTTTGTGGGCCTTAAAATTGCTGAATAAAATGTTAATGTTAATGATTATTTGAATTATCATAAAAATTAAATTTTATAATAAGGTAGTTAATTTTTTAATAAAAAAATATAATTTTGGCAATTCTCATCTGTTTTTTTGACCCACCAAATTTCATAATCTTCAAAGCATTGATGCCAGAAGCTAAAATTCATTAAAAATGCGGGGCCAATTTGTACTCATTCTATTTTGTGTCAAATTTTCCTATTTTTACTCATTTGAGTGGTAATCAAAAGGCAAAATTTGGTTGAAAATTTTTTTTTTAAAAATAACAACAAAAATGTAAGTAAAATGTTCGAATATTTAGTTTTTGTTCAAATTTCAAATTGATGATGCCATTTTTTGGGCTTCTCCTCCCTCTGCTCCTCATTATATTCTTCTTCCACATTGATTCCGTCGACTTTCTCCTCATATTCAGCTGCAATTTCTTCCCCTTCCAATGCAAAATTCTTCCTCTTCAAATTTTTCGCCATTTTCTTCATCAATGTTCTCATCGGTGGCCATTGCTTTCTCATTTTTTTGTTTCGTGGGTCGTGGCTTCTCTGAATGAAAATGTTAAAATTAAATTAAAATAATTAAAATTATTATTTTAAAAATATTTTGTGACTTTTTGAAAAGAATGTAAAATCAAATTCATTTTTAAATTAATTAAAAATATTTAAAATGAATCTTAAAATTGTAATAAATTTACAGCTCAATTTGTGTCTTAAAAGTTCATAAAATATTAAATTGCTTAACAATAAAAATAAATTTTTTTATCTACTATTTTATATTAATAAACAGTGGACGTAAGGGAAGCGGGGCGTAAGGGAAGTGGATGTAAGGAATACGTGGGCCTAAGAAATATTTGAGAGAGGATTTTAATTTCATATTTGAATTCTCCATACTCGAAAACCCCCAAATGACAAATTTCAACTCATTCTGACAAAATTTTAATTTTTGAACATGTTTTAAACCGGTTTGCAAACCACCCCTTGCGCATTTCACCAAATTAATTCAATTTTGAATTCCCCATACCCGAAACCCCAATTTCTTTTTATATTGTATATAATTGAACTAACATTGGCATTTTGGGCAGTTTGACCAAGTGCCGAACAGTTTTCCCCGCTTTCATCTTCCGGATCCAAAATGTATTTATGCAATGGCTAAGTTGAAAGCCACATGATCATTCTGAAAAATGTTAGGGAATTAAATTTTAATAATAAATAAATTAATAATTTTTATTAGAATTGACAAAAAAATAATAATTTGTAAAGCTTAGAATCGAATCCAACCCAATTGTGGATTGAATCCATCCTATCGTGTAAACCGTTAGGCCATAAGCTATTCATGCCAAGCTTACTTGAATATTGCTCTTTTTTTAATAATTTTATTTTCTGTCAATTAAAATTTAATTATTTTTTAGTCCCTTTACAAAGTATTGAATAAACACATCAAGGACTGAACTAATTCGGATGATTTTATTATCAAATTAAAGAACAGATTCTTGATTAGGTAAAATACTAGCTGTATGCAAATTAGTTAGATTTGTCGGAATTGTGTACGAAAAAGCACCAAAAATTTCTTTAATCAATTAAATAACTTTATGATTGATTTTTGTCAGCAGAATTTCAATAAATATGAAACAACTTAAAATAATAATTATTAGTAAGCAAAAAATCTGCACTTTAATTTGATTATAAATTCATCGAAATTGCTTCAGATTTTGATGGAATTATTATAAATGGCACCAAGTGAGATTAGAGGTTGTGCCCCCCTAATATTTACGATTGTGTCCGGCATTCCTCGCTGAGAATGCGCTGCATGATCCATTGGTCTCGCCATGCCACAATGTCCTTCTCCACCTCCTCGCTCCAGTCATTCAATGAGCCCTGCGATTGTAAATAGCGCCGCTTTAATCGATCATAGTGTAGACGTTCTACATGAAGTTGAGATGGGTTAAATTTATAAAATTGGTGAATTAATTTTTTGATATAAAATTTGTATAATTAAATTGCAATTTTTACTCCTTTATTTATTTTTACCTTTTTACATCTGTATGTAAAGTAGTTTTTGAATTCTAATAAATTTGAAACCGGTTCTAAACCCTAAAAACTTTATATTCATTTGTTGGTTTCATCGAAATATTTTTCTGTAAAAATTTCTTAGTTAAGATCGAAATTGAGCGATTTAAACCTTTTAAATCATTTCCGGTTTTAAACTCATTTTTGCACTAAACCTAACATTTTAATATATACCATTCGATGCGTCTCAATGAGAACTACAAAATTGTTTAAGGTTTGTTGGGTCTAAAACCGGTTTTTGATTTATTAGAAATAAAAAAACTATTTTGGGATAAAAAAATTGGATAAAAATGTTTTTCCATTAAATAAATTTTTTATTTAATTATTATCTAATTTTTTTGTAAAATTTCACATATCATTTTAAATTATTTAAAAATTTTGAATGGAGGAATCAATTAATTACCAAGCAAAAGACCAAGTCCCGGTGCCCGAGGGATGTCCATTTGCTGCTCCAAAAATGATCGGCTAATGTCATTATTGTGGCAGAAATCGCGCAAAATTGCAATTGAAAAGCCTAAAAAATGGAATAAACCAATCATTTTGCGAATTTGATGAAGGATGAAACTTTGGCCTTTAATATAAATTCGCAAAAATGCCACCTCCTTTTGCCTAATTGGGTCCATGAAAAGGAAAGGCCTGTGAAATTTTTGGAGTTTATTTTCATAAATTTATACATAAAATTTAATTACATATTTATTAATAAAATAATTTATGGAAAACTAACTTTTCCAATCGAATTTCAATTATTTTCCTTCTTACACGTTGATCATTAAATTCCCAGGAAAAAATAAATAATCGATTATTTATTTATTTTTATTTAGTTAAAAAATTTTATGTAATTTATAAATAAAAAAATTATTCCAAAAATTTGTAAAAAATAAAAAATTTACTTAAGATTTTCTAAATACTAACATTATTTTTTTTTAATCATTCTAAAATTAAAAAAAAAAATAAAGAGGATAAATGAATTTTAAAAAATATGTAAAAGTAAAAACAATTTTAGTAATAGTAATTAATAATTATATTGTTTTTAAAAAATTATTAAAAAATAATATAGGAAAAAAAATAAAAATGTGAAGCAAAAAAAAATTTAATAATAATTAAATTTAATTAATTTTAAAAATAAATTTTATCTGTTTACATTCCAGAAGTGTAATTGAAGAAATTGTGTGTGCCAATGAAATAATTGAGCAATTCCCGAATTTTCTCAATTCTTTCCGCCATAATCCGAAATTGATCGGTGGTCAACTGCAAAGCAAAGGAGTGGGAATTTATCCATAAAATTAATTTTTAACCTGATCGCATGCGGCAAATGCAAAAGTGGGCAGCGAGTATGAATATGTTCAACCATCGCAAAATTTTTGTGAATGAAATCCGGGGGTCTGGAGAAAATTTTTTTTAAATATTATTAAATTAATTTTTATTAATTTTATTCCAATTAAAATTGAATTAAAAAAATAGAGAAAAATTAATTACAAAAATTAGTCAAAAAAATAATATTATTAGTAATAAAAAAAATAATTTATAATCATTTAAAAATCCTATGTAATGAAATAAAAATAATAGAAAGATATTTTTCTATAACTAAACAAAAAAAATGGTAAAAAATTCTAAAATTAGTAAAATTTTTTCATAGAATTTTTCATAAATTTTTCATCTTAAAAAAGCAAAAATTGTTTTCGGAATCTTAAATGGTTTAAAATAATAAATAAACATTCAAAATAAGTTTTTTAAATTAATTTTTTGATAAAAAAACTGACCACTCTTCGAATGCCGAACACGCGAATATCTTCGGGCAATGAGCTGTTCAACAATTGGACGCCATTATCGATGAAATGTTTGTTCATTGGCAACACCATTGACAAATCTGTGACAACAATAACAATTTGATTTATTTTTAATTGTCACTAATTTTTTAAAATTTATGATTATGAAAAAAGTTTTTTAAGTGATATATTTTACATTAAGCTAAATAAATTTTAAATAATTGTGAATAATTGAAGGGTTATAATATTTTTTTTAATTTATTTATTATTTCCTTCTATTAAAAGGCATCCATATTTAAAATTAAATCTATGATTATTTAAAAATAATTTAATATGTTTTAATTTTAGCTAAAATCTCTTTTCTCATTTCCGTGTTTACTTAACTCTGATTAATAGGTACACTAATCCCGATTTTGTTAATTTGGCTAATCCATATTCTCATCCAATAATTGATATTTACTTAACCCGAATTAATAATAGAAGAAAGAAAAAATTAGCATTTTTATTTTCATCTTTTGAGGTTAGCTTA
This sequence comes from Pratylenchus scribneri, assembly GCA_030063045.1. Classification (NCBI taxonomy): domain Eukaryota; kingdom Metazoa; phylum Nematoda; class Chromadorea; order Rhabditida; family Pratylenchidae; genus Pratylenchus; species Pratylenchus scribneri. Next base: position 422,133 of record JAQSEB010000101.1, on the reverse strand, counting down.
ATCTGGAATCCGGATAATCGGTTTTTTGGAAAATTTTTCAGCTTAATATTCAGATTAAATGAAGGAGAATTGAATTGCATATAATCAAGTACCAAAAATTAATTATTCCTTAACCCAGCTTACTAGAAGTTGGGTTAAAAAACTACATACAAATGCGGCTTATCAAGCTTCTTTTATCCCGCGGAATTAATGTAACTTCTATAATGGTAACGGAAATGAGAATTAGGGATTTTTTAATCAATGGTTTTCCCTCAAAAATGCATAGTTTTTTATTCTTTCAAAAAAAACCTGTCGAACGGCAGAAACACTTCGATCTGTGCGGGCCGCCCGTTGAAAATGCCAAAGAAACAAATCGTCCATATGCTCTTGGTTGATGAATCCATTGGCCAACATTGCCCTCAACAATTGCGATTCAATCGTTGAGAATTCCGCCTCTCTCCGTTGATACTGAAATGTAAATTTTTCAAATTTTGTTTTTAAAATAGAAATAGCTAACTTAAAAATTTCGACTTAATTGTTAGTTTAGCAAACTTTCACAGTTTAAACGACAATTGAAAAGTTTATGCGACCATTTCCCATTTAAGAGATCAATGTTAATTTTAGGCGAATTAAATACAATCAAAGCTAAAATTAGTCAGAGGATCCAATCCAAACTTGAAAAGTACCCAAAAAATCTAGTGATGTCTTTTCTTTTGCCTCACACTACGAGCCTTAATCCTAGCTTTGTAAAATAAAACCCTTGTATCGAGCATTGAAATGAACTTTTAGTTTTAGCTTTTAGTCAAATTTATTGCTTAATTTGATGACACAAATATCTAATTGGGATAAGAGATTAAGATTAGCCTTCTGAATAAGTAGCATGGGATTTAGGAAAACTAATAATAATAAGTTAAGTTCGTTCAGAATTTATTAAGGTTTAGATTTCAAAGTAGGATGAGCATTTTCTTGCAATAAATCTTTTGAGGAATTTTGTTTAAATTCCCATTTTCTTGTATTTGCCCAACTCTGGAATGTCACCTAAACTTTTCATTGGTCGCTTAAACTATGAAGGGTCGTTTAAACTTGGCTAAACTACAATAGAGCCAAAATTTCAATCAAAAACCACAATTAAAATGTTTAAAAATTTGTTTAATTTTTAGTCTTTTTTAATGAAATTTGTTGAAAATATAAATAAAGTAAACCTGCATTCCAAAATAGTTCTGGCCTTGATAGGAAAGCAACATAGTATATTTAAATATGGAAAAATAATTAAAAATTATTTAAAATTTTTCCTATTAATATAAATTAATATTTGAACAAGCTTAAAATGTGAAACTTTTTTTCAAGAAAAAATGAATAAAATATTTGTTAAAACTGCACATTTAAAGTGCACAAAAAATGTATGTAAAATATTTTAAAAAATTCTTTCATCAATTTCTTTGTTGGGCCAGTGTGGTGGATGCACCAAGATGACCGATGCCGATGCCGATGGAACAGTCTGTGTTGGAATTGGAAAAATAAAAATATTAAAAAAATTTAAGAAGAAATTGCCAATTCATTTTGGATTATATTTTATTTACCGAAAAAAAAACAATGAAATTATTGAAAAAAAGGCAAAATATTTAAAATGGTTTTGGTTTAAAGGTTTATGTTTATCCTAGATTAACAACGAATTTGCTTTCAAGTTGATAGAGCTGATTATACATAAAGAAAAGAGTTAATTTATTAATTAATGGCTTTTGTTTTGGTCAGAATTTGAAAGGTACTAAACTGTTTAAAACCATTTTTTCTGTTCAAAATCAAAGCCATCTTAGTTTAGCATATAAGCTAAACGATAATAAAATAATGTATATTATTGATTGAGGTATAAAGCCTATATGTGTGTTACCGTCTAGGACAAACCAAAACCGGTTTAACTTTTAAGGCAATTTCTATGATTTTTTGGCACATTAATATTTCCTAATTTTCTTTTTTTATTACTAAATTTAGAATTTTAAACCGGAAATATTTTCTGCTGCTGTGGCTGCTGTTGATTATTGTTATTGGATTGTTGTGCAGATTGGGTGGCTCCATGATTAGAAGCATTATTATTATCATAGCTCTGAGAAAAATATAAGGATGTATGCAAATAAAAGTTAATTTTTTAAGCAAAAAAATAGAATGCAAAAATTCCATCATTTCAGTTTAATCGAATAGGAAATAAGTCTAGAAAATAATTAAAAAGATATATTCTCCATGATTGGAAGCATTTTTATTATCATAGCTCTGAGAAAAATATAAGGATATATGCAAATAAAAGTTAATTTTTTAAGCAAAAATAGAATGCACAAATTCCATCATTTCAGTTTATCGAATAGGAAATAGGTCTAGAAAATAATTAAAAGAATATATTTTACTTGATTTGAAGTATTTTATTATCATAGTTCTAAGAAAAATATAAGGATGTATGCAAATAAAAATTAATATTTTAAACAAAAAATAGAATGCAAAAATTCCATCATTTCAGTTCAATCGAATAGGAAATAAGTCTAGAAAATAATTAAAAAGATATATTCTCCATGATTAGAAGCATTATTATTATCATAGCTCTGAGAAAAATATAAGGATGTATGCAAATAAAAATTAATTTTTAAGCAAAAAATAGAATGCAAAAATTCCATCATTTCAGTTCAATCGAATAGGAAATAAGTCTAGAAAATAATTAAAAAGATATTCTCCATGATTAGAAGCATTATTATTATCATAGCTCTGAGAAAAATATAAGGATGTATGCAAATAAAAGTTAATTTTTTAAGCAAAAATAGAATGCAAAAATTCCATCATTTCAGTTTAATCGAATAGGAAATAGGTCTAGAAAATAATAAAAAAAATATATTCTTTATGAATGGAAGCATTTTTATTATCATAGTTCTAAGAAAAATATAAGGATGTATGCAAATAAAAATTAATTTTTTAAACAAAAAATTGAATGCAAAAATTCCATCATTTCAGTTCAATCGAATAGGAAATAAGTCTAGAAAATAATTAAAAAGATATTCTCCATGATTAGAAGCATTATTATTATCATAGCTCTGAGAAAAATATAAGGATGTATGCAAATAAAAGTTAATTTTTTAAGCAAAAATAGAATGCACAAATTCCATCATTTCAGTTTAATCGAATAGGAAATAGGTCTAGAAAATAATTAAAAGAATATATTTTACTTGATTTGAAGCAATTTTATTATCATAGTTCTAAGAAAAATATAAGGATGTATGCAAATAAAAATTAATTTTTTAAACAAAAAATTGAATGCAAAAATTCCATCATTTCAGTTTAATCGAATAGGAAATAGGTCTAGAAAATAATTAAAAGAATATATTTTACTTAATTTGAAGCAATTTTATTATCATAGTTCTAAGAAAAATATAAGGATGTATGCAAATAAAAATTAATTTTTTAAACAAAAAATTGAATGCAAAAATTCCACCATTTCAATTTAATCGAATAGGAAATAGGTCTAGAAAATAATAAAAAAAATATATTCTTTATGAATGGAAGCATTTTTATTATCATAGTTCTAAGAAAAATATAAGGATGTATGCAAATAAAAATTAATTTTTTAAACAAAAAATTGAATGCAAAAATTCCACCATTTCAATTTAATCGAATAGGAAATAGGTCTAGAAAATAATAAAAAAAATATATTCTTTATGAATGGAAGCATTTTTATTATCATAGTTCTAAGAAAAATATAAGGATGTATGCAAATAAAAATTAATTTTTTAAACAAAAAATTGAATGCAAAAATTCCATCATTTCAGTTTAATCGAATAGGAAATAGGTCTAGAAAATAATTAAAAGAATATATTTTACTTAATTTGAAGCAATTTTATTATCATAGTTCTAAGAAAAATATAAGGATGTATGCAAATAAAAATTAATTTTTTAAACAAAAAATTGAATGCAAAAATTCCACCATTTCAATTTAATCGAATAGGAAATAGGTCTAGAAAATAATTAAAAGAATATATTTTACTTAATTTGAAGCAATTTTATTATCATAGTTCTAAGAAAAATATAAGGATGTATGCAAATAAAAATTAATTTATTAAACAAAAAATTGAATGCAAAAATTCCATCATTTCAATTTAATCGAATAGGAAATAGGTCTAGAAAATAATTTAAAAAATATATTCTTTATGAATGGAAGCATTTTTATTATCATAGTTCTAAGAAAAATATAAGGATGTATGCAAATAAAAATTAATTTTTTAAACAAAAATTGAATGCAAAAATTCCACCATTTCAATTTAATCGAATAGGAAATAGGTCTAGAAAATAATTTAAAAAATATATTCTTTATGAATGGAAGCATTTTTATTATCATAGTTCTAAGAAAAATATAAGGATGTATGCAAATAAAAATTAATTTTTTAAACAAAAATTGAATGCAAAAATTCCACCATTTCAATTTAATCGAATAGGAAATAGGTCTAGAAAATAATTAAAAGAATATATTTTACTTAATTTGAAGCAATTTTATTATCATAGTTCTAAGAAAAATATAAGGATGTATGCAAATAAAAATTAATTTTTTAAACAAAAAATTGAATGCAAAAATTCCACCATTTCAATTTAATCGAATAGGAAATAGGTCTAGAAAATAATTTAAAAAATATATTCTTTATGAATGGAAGCATTTTTATTATCATAGTTCTAAGAAAAATATAAGGATGTATGCAAATAAAAATTAATTTTTTAAACAAAAATTGAATGCAAAAATTCCACCATTTCAATTTAATCGAATAGGAAATAGGTCTAGAAAATAATAAAAAAAATCTATTCTTTACGAATGGAAGCATTTTTATTATCATAGTTCTAAGAAAAATATAAGGATGTATGCAAATAAAAATTAATTTTTTAAACAAAAATTGAATGCAAAAATTCCACCATTTCAATTTAATCGAATAGGAAATAGGTCTAGAAAATAATAAAAAAAATCTATTCTTTACGAATGGAAGCATTTTTATTATCATAGTTCTAAGAAAAATATAAGGATGTATGCAAATAAAAATTAATTTTTTAAACAAAAATCGAATGCAAAAATTCCACCATTTCAATTTAATCGAATAGGAAATAGGTCTAGAAAATAATAAAAAAAATCTATTCTTTACGAATGGAAGCATTTTTATTATCATAGTTCTAAGAAAAATATAAGGATGTATGCAAATAAAAATTAATTTTTTAAACAAAAAATTGAATGCAAAAATTCCACCATTTCAATTTAATCGAATAGGAAATAGGTCTTGAAAATAATAAAAAAAATCTATTCTTTACGAATGGAAGCATTTTTATTATCATAGTTCTAAGAAAAATATAAGGATGTATGCAAATAAAAATTAATTTTTTAAACAAAAAATTGAATGCAAAAATTCCACCATTTCAATTTAATCGAATAGGAAATAGGTCTAGAAAATAATTTAAAAAATATATTCTTTATGAATGGAAGCATTTTTATTATCATAGTTCTAAGAAAAATATAAGGATGTATGCAAATAAAAATTAATTTTTTAAACAAAAAATTGAATGCAAAAATTCCACCATTTCAATTTAATCGAATAGGAAATAGGTCTAGAAAATAATTTAAAAAATATATTCTTTATGAATGGAAGCATTTTTATTATCATAGTTCTAAGAAAAATATAAGGATGTATGCAAATAAAAATTAATTTTTTAAACAAAAAATTGAATGCAAAAATTCCACCATTTCAATTTAATCGAATAGGAAATAGGTCTAGAAAATAATTTAAAAAATATATTCTTTATGAATGGAAGCATTTTTATTATCATAGTTCTAAGAAAAATATAAGGATGTATGCAAATAAAAATTAATTTTTTAAACAAAAAATTGAATGCAAAAATTCCACCATTTCAATTTAATCGAATAGGAAATAGGTCTAGAAAATAATAAAAAAAATATATTCTTTATGAATGGAAGCATTTTTATTATCATAGTTCTAAGAAAAATATAAGGATGTATGCAAATAAAAATTAATTTTTTAAACAAAAAATTGAATGCAAAAATTCCACCATTTCAATTTAATCGAATAGGAAATAGGTCTAGAAAATAATTTAAAAAATATATTCTTTATGAATGGAAGCATTTTTATTATCATAGTTCTAAGAAAAATATAAGGATATATGCAAATAAAAATTAATTTTTTAAACAAAAAATTGAATGCAAAAATTCCACCATTTCAATTTAATCGAATAGGAAATAGGTCTTGAAAATAATAAAAAAAATCTATTCTTTACGAATGGAAGCATTTTTATTTTCATAGTTCTAAGAAAAATATAAGGATGTATGCAAATAAAAATTAATTTTTTAAACAAAAAATTGAATGCAAAAATTCCACCATTTCAATTTAATCGAATAGGAAATAGGTCTAGAAAATAATTTAAAAAATATATTCTTTATGAATGGAAGCATTTTTATTATCATAGTTCTAAGAAAAATATAAGGATGTATGCAAATAAAAATTAATTTTTTAAACAAAAAATTGAATGCAAAAATTCCACCATTTCAATTTAATCGAATAGGAAATAGGTCTAGAAAATAATTTAAAAAATATATTCTTTATGAATGGAAGCATTTTTATTATCATAGTTCTAAGAAAAATATAAGGATGTATGCAAATAAAAATTAATTTTTTAAACAAAAAATTGAATGCAAAAATTCCACCATTTCAATTTAATCGAATAGGAAATAGGTCTAGAAAATAATAAAAAAAATCTATTCTTTACGAATGGAAGCATTTTTATTATCATAGTTCTAAGAAAAATATAAGGATGTATGCAAATAAAAATTAATTTTTTAAACAAAAAATTGAATGCAAAAATTCCACCATTTCAATTTAATCGAATAGGAAATAGGTCTAGAAAATAATTTAAAAAATATATTCTTTATGAATGGAAGCATTTTTATTATCATAGTTCTAAGAAAAATATAAGGATGTATGCAAATAAAAATTAATTTTTTAAACAAAAAATTGAATGCAAAAATTCCACCATTTCAATTTAATCGAATAGGAAATAGGTCTAGAAAATAATTTAAAAAATATATTCTTTATGAATGGAAGCATTTTTATTATCATAGTTCTAAGAAAAATATAAGGATGTATGCAAATAAAAATTAATTTTTTAAACAAAAAATTGAATGCAAAAATTCCACCATTTCAATTTAATCGAATAGGAAATAGGTCTAGAAAATAATTTAAAAAATATATTCTTTATGAATGGAAGCATTTTTATTATCATAGTTCTAAGAAAAATATAAGGATGTATGCAAATAAAAATTAATTTTTTAAACAAAAAATTGAATGCAAAAATTCCACCATTTCAATTTAATCGAATAGGAAATAGGTCTAGAAAATAATTTAAAAAATATATTCTTTATGAATGGAAGCATTTTTATTATCATAGTTCTAAGAAAAATATAAGGATGTATGCAAATAAAAATTAATTTTTTAAACAAAAAATTGAATGCAAAAATTCCACCATTTCAATTTAATCGAATAGGAAATAGGTCTAGAAAATAATTTAAAAAATATATTCTTTATGAATGGAAGCATTTTTATTATCATAGTTCTAAGAAAAATATAAGGATGTATGCAAATAAAAATTAATTTTTTAAACAAAAAATTGAATGCAAAAATTCCACCATTTCAATTTAATCGAATAGGAAATAGGTCTAGAAAATAATTTAAAAAATATATTCTTTATGAATGGAAGCATTTTTATTATCATAGTTCTAAGAAAAATATAAGGATGTATGCAAATAAAAATTAATTTTTTAAACAAAAAATTGAATGCAAAAATTCCACCATTTCAATTTAATCGAATAGGAAATAGGTCTAGAAAATAATTAAAAAAATATATTCTTTACGAATGGAAGCATTTTTATTATCATAGTTCTAAGAAAAATATAAGGATGTATGCAAATAAAAATTAATTTTTTAAACAAAAAATTGAATGCAAAAATTCCACCATTTCAATTTAATCGAATAGGAAATAGGTCTAGAAAATAATTAAAAAAATATATTCTTTACGAATGGAAGCATTTTTATTATCATAGTTCTAAGAAAAATATAAGGATGTATGCAAATAAAAATTAATTTTTTAAACAAAAAATTGAATGCAAAAATTCCACCATTTCAATTTAATCGAATAGGAAATAGGTCTAGAAAATAATTTAAAAAATATATTCTTTATGAATGGAAGCATTTTTATTATCATAGTTCTAAGAAAAATATAAGGATGTATGCAAATAAAAATTAATTTTTTAAACAAAAAATTGAATGCAAAAATTCCACCATTTCAATTTAATCGAATAGGAAATAGGTCTAGAAAATAATTTAAAAAATATATTCTTTATGAATGGAAGCATTTTTATTATCATAGTTCTAAGAAAAATATAAGGATGTATGCAAATAAAAATTAATTTTTTAAACAAAAAATTGAATGCAAAAATTCCACCATTTCAATTTAATCGAATAGGAAATAGGTCTAGAAAATAATTTAAAAAATATATTCTTTATGAATGGAAGCATTTTTATTATCATAGTTCTAAGAAAAATATAAGGATGTATGCAAATAAAAATTAATTTTTTAAACAAAAAATTGAATGCAAAAATTCCACCATTTCAATTTAATCGAATAGGAAATAGGTCTAGAAAATAATTTAAAAAATATATTCTTTATGAATGGAAGCATTTTTATTATCATAGTTCTAAGAAAAATATAAGGATGTATGCAAATAAAAATTAATTTTTTAAACAAAAAATTGAATGCAAAAATTCCACCATTTCAATTTAATCGAATAGGAAATAGGTCTAGAAAATAATTTAAAAAATATATTCTTTATGAATGGAAGCATTTTTATTATCATAGTTCTAAGAAAAATATAAGGATGTATGCAAATAAAAATTAATTTTTTAAACAAAAAATTGAATGCAAAAATTCCACCATTTCAATTTAATCGAATAGGAAATAGGTCTAGAAAATAATTTAAAAAATATATTCTTTATGAATGGAAGCATTTTTATTATCATAGTTCTAAGAAAAATATAAGGATGTATGCAAATAAAAATTAATTTTTTAAACAAAAAATTGAATGCAAAAATTCCACCATTTCAATTTAATCGAATAGGAAATAGGTCTAGAAAATAATTTAAAAAATATATTCTTTATGAATGGAAGCATTTTTATTATCATAGTTCTAAGAAAAATATAAGGATGTATGCAAATAAAAATTAATTTTTTAAACAAAAAATTGAATGCAAAAATTCCACCATTTCAATTTAATCGAATAGGAAATAGGTCTTGAAAATAATAAAAAAATCTATTCTTTACGAATGGAAGCATTTTTATTATCATAGTTCTAAGAAAAATATAAGGATGTATGCAAATAAAAATTAATTTTTTAAACAAAAAATTGAATGCAAAAATTCCACCATTTCAATTTAATCGAATAGGAAATAGGTCTAGAAAATAATTAAAAAAATATATTCTTTACGAATGGAAGCATTTTTATTATCATAGTTCTAAGAAAAATATAAGGATGTATGCAAATAAAAATTAATTTTTTAAACAAAAAATTGAATGCAAAAATTCCACCATTTCAATTTAATCGAATAGGAAATAGGTCTAGAAAATAATTTAAAAAATATATTCTTTATGAATGGAAGCATTTTTATTATCATAGTTCTAAGAAAAATATAAGGATGTATGCAAATAAAAATTAATTTTTTAAACAAAAAATTGAATGCAAAAATTCCACCATTTCAATTTAATCGAATAGGAAATAGGTCTAGAAAATAATTTAAAAAATATATTCTTTATGAATGGAAGCATTTTTATTATCATAGTTCTAAGAAAAATATAAGGATGTATGCAAATAAAAATTAATTTTTTAAACAAAAAATTGAATGCAAAAATTCCACCATTTCAATTTAATCGAATAGGAAATAGGTCTTGAAAATAATAAAAAAAATCTATTCTTTACGAATGGAAGCATTTTTATTATCATAGTTCTAAGAAAAATATAAGGATGTATGCAAATAAAAATTAATTTTTTAAACAAAAAATTGAATGCAAAAATTCCACCATTTCAATTTAATCGAATAGGAAATAGGTCTAGAAAATAATTAAAAAAATATATTCTTTACGAATGGAAGCATTTTTATTATCATAGTTCTAAGAAAAATATAAGGATGTATGCAAATAAAAATTAATTTTTTAAACAAAAAATTGAATGCAAAAATTCCACCATTTCAATTTAATCGAATAGGAAATAGGTCTAGAAAATAATTTAAAAAATATATTCTTTATGAATGGAAGCATTTTTATTATCATAGTTCTAAGAAAAATATAAGGATGTATGCAAATAAAAATTAATTTTTTAAACAAAAAATTGAATGCAAAAATTCCACCATTTCAATTTAATCGAATAGGAAATAGGTCTAGAAAATAATTTAAAAAATATATTCTTTATGAATGGAAGCATTTTTATTATCATAGTTCTAAGAAAAATATAAGGATGTATGCAAATAAAAATTAATTTTTTAAACAAAAAATTGAATGCAAAAATTCCACCATTTCAATTTAATCGAATAGGAAATAGGTCTAGAAAATAATTTAAAAAATATATTCTTTATGAATGGAAGCATTTTTATTATCATAGTTCTAAGAAAAATATAAGGATGTATGCAAATAAAAATTAATTTTTTAAACAAAAAATTGAATGCAAAAATTCCACCATTTCAATTTAATCGAATAGGAAATAGGTCTAGAAAATAATTTAAAAAATATATTCTTTATGAATGGAAGCATTTTTATTATCATAGTTCTAAGAAAAATATAAGGATGTATGCAAATAAAAATTAATTTTTTAAACAAAAAATTGAATGCAAAAATTCCACCATTTCAATTTAATCGAATAGGAAATAGGTCTTGAAAATAATAAAAAAAATCTATTCTTTACGAATGGAAGCATTTTTATTATCATAGTTCTAAGAAAAATATAAGGATGTATGCAAATAAAAATTAATTTTTTAAACAAAAAATTGAATGCAAAAATTCCACCATTTCAATTTAATCGAATAGGAAATAGGTCTAGAAAATAATTAAAAAAATATATTCTTTACGAATGGAAGCATTTTTATTATCATAGTTCTAAGAAAAATATAAGGATGTATGCAAATAAAAATTAATTTTTTAAACAAAAAATTGAATGCAAAAATTCCACCATTTCAATTTAATCGAATAGGAAATAGGTCTAGAAAATAATTTAAAAAATATATTCTTTATGAATGGAAGCATTTTTATTATCATAGTTCTAAGAAAAATATAAGGATGTATGCAAATAAAAATTAATTTTTTAAACAAAAAATTGAATGCAAAAATTCCACCATTTCAATTTAATCGAATAGGAAATAGGTCTAGAAAATAATTTAAAAAATATATTCTTTATGAATGGAAGCATTTTTATTATCATAGTTCTAAGAAAAATATAAGGATGTATGCAAATAAAAATTAATTTTTTAAACAAAAAATTGAATGCAAAAATTCCACCATTTCAATTTAATCGAATAGGAAATAGGTCTAGAAAATAATTTAAAAAATATATTCTTTATGAATGGAAGCATTTTTATTATCATAGTTCTAAGAAAAATATAAGGATGTATGCAAATAAAAATTAATTTTTTAAACAAAAAATTGAATGCAAAAATTCCACCATTTCAATTTAATCGAATAGGAAATAGGTCTTGAAAATAATAAAAAAAATCTATTCTTTACGAATGGAAGCATTTTTATTATCATAGTTCTAAGAAAAATATAAGGATGTATGCAAATAAAAATTAATTTTTTAAACAAAAAATTGAATGCAAAAATTCCACCATTTCAATTTAATCGAATAGGAAATAGGTCTAGAAAATAATTTAAAAAATATATTCTTTATGAATGGAAGCATTTTTATTATCATAGTTCTAAGAAAAATATAAGGATGTATGCAAATAAAAATTAATTTTTTAAACAAAAAATAGAATGCAAAAATTCCATCATTTCAGTTTAATCGAATAGGAAATAGGTCTAGAAAATAATTAAAAAAATATATTTTACTTGATTTGAAGCAATTTTATTATTATAGTTCTAAGAAAAATATAAGGATGTATGCAAATAAAAATTAATTTTTTAAACAAAAAATTGAATGCAAAAATTCCACCATTTCAATTTAATCGAATAGGAAATAGGTCTTGAAAATAATAAAAAAAATCTATTCTTTACGAATGGAAGCATTTTTATTATCATAGTTCTAAGAAAAATATAAGGATGTATGCAAATAAAAATTAATTTTTTAAACAAAAAATAGAATGCAAAAATTCCACCATTTCAATTTAATCGAATAGGAAATAGGTCTAGAAAATAATTTAAAAAATATATTCTTTATGAATGGAAGCATTTTTATTATCATAGTTCTAAGAAAAATATAAGGATGTATGCAAATAAAAATTAATTTTTTAAACAAAAAATAGAATGCAAAAATTCCATCATTTCAGTTTAATCGAATAGGAAATAGGTCAAGAAAATAATTAAAAAAATATATTTTACTTGATTTGAAGCAATTTTATTATTATAGTTCTAAGAAAAATATAAGGATGTATGCAAATAAAAATTAATTTTTTAAACAAAAAATTGAATGCAAAAATTCCACCATTTCAATTTAATCGAATAGGAAATAGGTCTAGAAAATAATTTAAAAAATATATTCTTTATGAATGGAAGCATTTTTATTATCATAGTTCTAAGAAAAATATAAGGATGTATGTAAATAAAAATTAATTTTTTAAACAAAAAATTGAATGCAAAAATTCCATCATTTCAGTTTAATCGAATAGGAAATAGGTCTAGAAAATAATTAAAAAAATATATTTTACTTGATTTGAAGCAATTTTATTATTATAGTTCTAAGAAAAATATAAGGATGTATGCAAATAAAAATTAATTTTTTAAACAAAAAATTGAATGCAAAAATTCCACCATTTCAATTTAATCGAATAGGAAATAGGTCTTGAAAATAATAAAAAAAATCTATTCTTTACGAATGGAAGCATTTTTATTATCATAGTTCTAAGAAAAATATAAGGATGTATGCAAATAAAAATTAATTTTTTAAACAAAAAATTGAATGCAAAAATTCCATCATTTCAGTTTAATCGAATAGGAAATAGGTCTAGAAAATAATTAAAAAAATATATTTTACTTGATTTGAAGCAATTTTATTATTATAGTTCTAAGAAAAATATAAGGATGTATGCAAATAAAAATTAATTTTTTAAACAAAAAATTGAATGCAAAAATTCCACCATTTCAATTTAATCGAATAGGAAATAGGTCTTGAAAATAATAAAAAAAATCTATTCTTTACGAATGGAAGCATTTTTATTATCATAGTTCTAAGAAAAATATAAGGATGTATGCAAATAAAAATTAATTTTTTAAACAAAAAATAGAATGCAAAAATTCCATCATTTCAGTTTAATCGAATAGGAAATAGGTCTAGAAAATAATTAAAAAAATATATTTTACTTGATTTGAAGCAATTTTATTATTATAGTTCTAAGAAAAATATAAGGATGTATGCAAATAAAAATTAATTTTTTAAACAAAAAATTGAATGCAAAAATTCCACCATTTCAATTTAATCGAATAGGAAATAGGTCTAGAAAATAATTTAAAAAATATATTCTTTATGAATGGAAGCATTTTTATTATCATAGTTCTAAGAAAAATATAAGGATGTATGCAAATAAAAATTAATTTTTTAAACAAAAAATAGAATGCAAAAATTCCATCATTTCAGTTTAATCGAATAGGAAATAGGTCTAGAAAATAATTAAAAAAATATATTTTACTTGATTTGAAGCAATTTTATTATTATAGTTCTAAGAAAAATATAAGGATGTATGCAAATAAAAATTAATTTTTTAAACAAAAAATTGAATGCAAAAATTCCACCATTTCAATTTAATCGAATAGGAAATAGGTCTAGAAAATAATTTAAAAAATATATTCTTTATGAATGGAAGCATTTTTATTATCATAGTTCTAAGAAAAATATAAGGATGTATGCAAATAAAAATTAATTTTTTAAACAAAAAATAGAATGCAAAAATTCCATCATTTCAGTTTAATCGAATAGGAAATAGGTCTAGAAAATAATTTAAAAAATATATTTTACTTGATTTGAAGCAATTTTATTATTATAGTTCTAAGAAAAATATAAGGATGTATGCAAATAAAAATTAATTTTTTAAACAAAAAATTGAATGCAAAAATTCCACCATTTCAATTTAATCGAATAGGAAATAGGTCTTGAAAATAATAAAAAAAATCTATTCTTTACGAATGGAAGCATTTTTATTATCATAGTTCTAAGAAAAATATAAGGATGTATGCAAATAAAAATTAATTTTTTAAACAAAAAATAGAATGCAAAAATTCCACCATTTCAATTTAATCGAATAGGAAATAGGTCTAGAAAATAATAAAAAAAATCTATTCTTTACGAATGGAAGCATTTTTATTTTCATAGTTCTAAGAAAAATATAAGGATGTATGCAAATAAAAATTAATTTTTTAAACAAAAAATTGAATGCAAAAATTCCACCATTTCAATTTAATCGAATAGGAAATAGGTCTAGAAAATAATTTAAAAAATATATTCTTTATGAATGGAAGCATTTTTATTATCATAGTTCTAAGAAAAATATAAGGATGTATGCAAATAAAAATTAATTTTTTAAACAAAAAATAGAATGCAAAAATTCCATCATTTCAGTTTAATCGAATAGGAAATAGGTCTAGAAAATAATTAAAAAAATATATTTTACTTGATTTGAAGCAATTTTATTATTATAGTTCTAAGAAAAATATAAGGATGTATGCAAATAAAAATTAATTTTTTAAACAAAAAATTGAATGCAAAAATTCCACCATTTCAATTTAATCGAATAGGAAATAGGTCTAGAAAATAATTAAAAAAATATATTTTACTTGATTTGAAGCAATTTTATTATCATAGTTCTAAGAAAAATATAAGGATGTATGCAAATAAAAATTAATTTTTTAAACAAAAAATAGAATGCAAAAATTCCATCATCTCAGTTTAATCGAATAGGAAATAGGTCTAGAAAATTATTAAAAAAATATATTTTACTTGATTTGAAGCAATTTTATTATCATAGTTCTAAGAAAAATATAAGGATGTATGCAAATAAAAATTAATTTTTTAAACAAAAAATAGAATGCAAAAATTCCACCATTTCAATTTAACCGAATAGGAAATAGGTCTAGAAAATAATTAAAAAAATATATTTTACTTGATTTGAAGCAATTTTATTATCATAGTTCTAAGAAAAATATAAGGATGTATGCAAATAAAAATTAATTTTTTAAACAAAAAATAGAATGCAAAAATTCCACCATTTCAATTTAATCGAATAGGAAATAGGTCTACAAAATAATTAAAAGAATATATTTTACTTGATTTGAAACATTTTTATTATCATAGTTCTAAGAAAATTATAAGGATGTATGCAAATAAAAATTAATTTTTTAAACAAAAAATAGAATGCAAAAATTCCACCATTTCAATTTAATCGAATAGGAAATAGGTCTAGAAAATAATAAAAAAAATATATTCTTCATGAATGGAAGCATTTTTATTATCATAGTTCTAAGAAAAATATAAGGATGTATGCAAATAAAAATTAATTTTTTAAACAAAAAATAGAATGCAAAAATTCCACAATTTCACGGCGGCATCGCTTCCTTACGCACGCGTGCAAATACGGAATGCCAAATTTATAATAAATTTAGCCAAAAGGCGGAAATTTAAAAATAAATGAATTGCTCTTCTAAAATTATAAATGGAATTTGTTGGAAATAATAATAAATTTATGTATTGAATGGCATAAAAAATGTTTATTTTATTAACAAAAATAATAACAAAAAATTAGTTCATTAAAATAATGAAAAATGATATGGAAATAAATGAAAATTTTGAATAAATATTAAAATTCATCAATTAATACATTTTCTTCATTTTCATCTTGATTAATTTCAATTTCTTCGTCTTCTTCAATTCTTTGCTGGCTAATTTCAAGGCAATCGACCCATTGATCTCCAATTCCTGTTGTTTCTTCGAGGCCAAAATCGTGTAGTCCATTCAGCATTGATTGGAATTCGGCCAGTTTGTGCAGAATTTTGTGCTTTTCTCCTTGATTTTGATATCTCGGCAACTGGAAATTATTTACAATTAATGCTTAAAAATAAAATAAAAACCAAATTATTCAGTTTTGAGTGAATCACCAATGATGCCGCATCAAAAAAGCGGGTGCATGATGCCAAAGCCAATGATGTTTTGGCGTAACTTTTTGCAATTTTTCCGCCATTGATGGGATGTGTTCAGCCAAATCCTTTATTTTAGTGAATGGATTTTTAATTAATTTTAACATTTAACCTGAAATTGATGCCGAAGTAATTTGCATTCAGTTGGCAATTTGGCGAGTTTTTGCGGTGTGCATTGTTGTCTTTTGGCCCGCGATGATCTGTAGAGTTCTCTGACCGTTCGCCATAGATCCCACCATTTTTTTCTTGCCACTTCGTCGGGGATGAATTCAGCGAGTTCGTCGCTAAATCTGAGCAATTTTTTGATCCCTTCGCCTTAAAATGGATTTTATTTTTGTCTTCCCAATTGCAAACCTGTAAAATTTTGTTTCCTTTCATCCTTTTTTGCATTTTTGCTTGCACAAAATTGGTCCAATGCCTCGATGTTCTCCAACAGATTTTCCAAACATTTGAATGCGCGCATTGCAATTCCATGAAGGCAATGGAAGGATGGGGCGACAACATTTCGAAGTGGGATTGGTAAAATTGGCTCTTCTTTGTACGAATTTGGATGGGCTTCATCGGCGGCATCTTCTTTGATCGATTCCATTGTTCGCATTTCTCCGATTTCTTCCAAAGAATCCTTGTGGGTAAGGCAAATGCTGCAAGGTAATCGGGCCGCACATCCCATATGTCCGTTCATGGCAGAAAGGAATTTTAAATTGCCAATCAGGAACCTGAATATCTTGAATTATAAAATAATTTAAAATTTATTACCATTCAATAATCAAGTTTACTTCTTCGCCTTCATCGGATTGCATTGTTATAAAATTTCCATTATTTTGTTCTTCGTTTATTTGGGCAATTTGATGCACAATTTGTTCCAAATGTCGTTTCAAATTTTCTCGCGAATCAGTGGCCGGGAAAACGGCGAACAATGTAAAGTTTGCTGGTCGGTTTGGATGTTGCAAATTGATTATTTGCATCCCAAATTTTGTGCTCGCTGCTTTGCCCTTTCCGCCGAAGGCTCCCGCAAGGGCAATTTGAATTTGTCTATGACTTCCTTGCTGCCCAGGCCAAATGATCATGTCCTTACCGCTGCGCTCCAAGACTTCAATTCTTCGTACAATGACCTTTAAAATTCACAAAATTTATGTAAAAATGCAAATTTTACCTCTTTTATATTTATGCAATAAATGCACTCCCCATCCTCTGTCCAATCATATTTGGTCAAGCCGGCCAATTTTTTTTTTGCTTTTTCAAATTACCTTACAGATGCAAATGGGTCGAGCCTACCCATCAACATTTTCAGTTTTCGCATTTGTTTGAACGAAATTCCTGCATGCAGGACAACTCCTAAGCCCTCTTGTGGTGACATTTTGGTTGGCCGTTCTTTTGGCTTGTCCGGCGATGGCGTCATAATTTTGGCATAGGAATTTTTTATAATCACTCTTCTTTTATTTTTTGCATTTGGTGTACCTATTCTCCAAAACAATTAACAAACATTGCAAATTTTGCTGCAAAATGTCAACCAATTCATTGGTCCGCCTTCGAATTGTTGATTCACAGATTCCTCCTTTGATTGCGATTTTTGCAGGCGCCGATTTTCGACGTTCTCTTTCGGATTCGGCTTTCCCCAAATTCTTTTCTTTTTCATAAACTAAAAATGTTTGATTGGAAATTTACTTAAATTTTTATAAACCTTGGTCAAGATTCAGCGAAGTTCCCTGCCTCAGCCGTTGATTTTCGAGCATCAATTTGGCGGCCAAAGAATTCAAATTTTGGTTTTCTTCTGTCAATTTTTCAATTTCTTCACTCAATTTGGCACAGGCTATGAATTTTAACAAATATAATTTTATTAAATTTAATTTAACCGTTGGAATAGTCCAGATAAAGGTCCATCACCCTTTGGACTTCCTCGGCCATAGCCTTGTTTTGGCCTTCCAGTGACAATTCCTGCAGTTCTTGGGCGGCTTCATCATTTTCTGTCCAATCAGTTTGGCACCCTGCATCATTTGTTCCTCTCAATTGCCATTGTTTTGCTGTTTTTTTCGGTGAAATCTCCATTGGTTCGGCCATTTTTGCTGGAAAAATAGTTTAAAATTATTGGGACATAAATATTACCTTTTTTGGCTGCTTCTGATGCTTTCGTTGCCTTCTCCCGGGCCAAATCCCTTTTCTTTTGTTTGTTTGCGATAATTTTTTCATATTTTTTCTGCTTTTCCGCTGCCATTTTTCGGCTTATTGGCATTTTTCTCTGTAAAATTACAATAATTTTCAAACAATAGCCATTTCCTTAAAAGAATAAATTTTATAATGAAACCTAGCCTATCTTATAGAGAAAAAAATTCTGCACAAAATTGGAGGTGGAATTTTAAAACTGTAGGTTTGGAACCGAGTTATGGTTTGGTTTGCAAACCTACTCGCTAATGCGTAATTTTGGGATGAAAATATAATTGTTTTTGAGTAGTGCATACGAGAGAAAAAAAGAAAAAGAGAAAATATAATGTGAAGGAAAAGAGCTAGCTTAATTTGCACGCGTGCGTAAGGGAGCGATGCCACCGTGAATTTCAATTTAATCGAATAGGAAATAGGTCTAGAAAATAATAAAAAAAATATATTCTTCATGAATGGAAGCATTTTTATTATCATAGTTCTAAGAAAAATATAAGGATGTATGCAAATAAAAATTAATTTTTTAAACAAAAAATTGAATGCAAAAATTCCACCATTTCAATTTAATCGAATAGGAAATAGGTCTAGAAAATAATTAAAAGAATATATTTTACTTGATTTGAAACATTTTTATTATCATAGTTCTAAGAAAAATATAAGGATGTATGCAAATAAAAATTAATTTTTTAAACAAAAAATAGAATGCAAAAATTCCACCATTTCAATTTAACCGAATAGGAAATAGGTCTAGAAAATAATAAAAAAAATATATTCTTCATGAATGGAAGCATTTTTATTATCATAGTTCTAAGAAAAATATAAGGATGTATGCAAATAAAAATTAATTTTTTAAACAAAAAATTGAATGCAAAAATTCCACCATTTCAATTTAATCGAATAGGAAATAGGTCTAGAAAATAATAAAAAAAAATCTATACTTTACGAATGGAAGCATTTTTATTTTCATAGTTCTAAGAAAAATATAAGGATGTATGCAAATTAAAATTAATTTTTTAAACAAAAAATAGAATGCAAAAATTCCACCATTTCAATTTAATCGAATAGGAAATAGGTCTAGAAAATAATTAAAAAAATATATTCTTTATGAATGGAAGCATTTTTATTATCATAGTTCTAAGAAAAATATAAGGATGTATGCAAATAAAAATTAATTTTTTAAACAAAAAATAGAATGCAAAAATTCCACCATTTCAATTTAATCGAATAGGAAATAGGTCTAGAAAATAATTAAAAAAATATATTTTATTTGATTTGAAGCAATTTTATTATCATAGTTCTAAGAAAAATATAAGGATGTATTGCAAATAAAAATTAATTTTTTTAAACAAAAAATTGAATGCAAAAATTCCACCATTTCAATTTAATCGAATAGGAAATAGGTCTAGAAAATAATTAAAAAAATATATTCTTTATGAATGGAAGCATTTTTATTATCATAGTTCTAAGAAAAATATAAGGATGTATGCAAATAAAAATTAATTTTTTAAACAAAAAATTGAATGCAAAAATTCCACCATTTCAGTTTAATCGAATAGGAAATAGGTCTAGAAAATAATTAAAAGAATATATTTTACTTGATTTGAAGCAATTTTATTATCATATTTCTAAGAAAAATATAAGGATGTATGCAAATAAAAATTAATTTTTTAAATAAAAAATTGAATGCAAAAATTCCACCATTTCAATTTAATCGAATAGGAAATAGGTCTAGAAAATAATTAAAAGAATATATTTTACTTGATTTGAAGCAATTTTATTATCATAGTTCTAAGAAAAATATAAGGATGTATGCAAATAAAAATTAATTTTTTAAACATAAAATTGAATGCAAAAATTCCACCATTTCAATTTAATCGAATAGGAAATAGGTCTAGAAAATAATTAAAAGAATATATTTTACTTGATTTGAAGCAATTTTATTATCATAGTTCTAAGAAAAATATAAGGATGTATGCAAATAAAAATTAATTTTTTAAACAAAAAATTGAATGCAAAAATTCCATCATTTCAATTTAATCGAATAGGAAATAGGTCTAGAAAATAATTAAAAGAAGATATTTTACTTGATTTGAAGCAATTTTATTATCATAGTTCTAAGAAAAATATAAGGATGTATGCAAATAAAAATTAATTTTTTAAACAAAAAATTGAATGCAAAAATTCCATCATTTCAATTTAATCGAATAGGAAATAGGTCTAGAAAATAATTAAAAGAAGATATTTTACTTGATTTGAAGCAATTTTATTATCATAGTTCTAAGAAAAATATAAGGATGTATGCAAATAAAAATTAATTTTTTAAACAAAAATTGAATGCAAAAATTCCATCATTTCAATTTAATCGAATAGGAAATAGGTCTAGAAAATAATTAAAAGAAGATATTTTACTTGATTTGAAGCAATTTTATTATCATAGTTCTAAGAAAAATATAAGGATGTATGCAAATAAAAATTAATTTTTTAAACAAAAATTGAATGCAAAAATTCCACCATTTCAGTTTAATCGAATAGGAAATAGGTCTAGAAAATAATTAAAAGAATATATTTTACTTGATTTGAAGCAATTTTATTGTCATAGTTCTAAGAAAAATATAAGGATGTATGCAAATAAAAATTAATTTTTTAAACATAAAATTGAATGCAAAAATTCCATCATTTCAATTTAATCGAATAGGAAATAGGTCTAGAAAATAATTAAAAGAATATATTTTACTTGATTTGAAGCAATTTTATTATCATAGTTCTAAGAAAAATATAAGGATGTATGCAAATAAAAATTAATTTTTTAAACAAAAAATTGAATGCAAAAATTCCATCATTTCAATTTAATCGAATAGGAAATAGGTCTAGAAAATAATTAAAAGAATATATTTTACTTGATTTGAAGCAATTTTATTATCATAGTTCTAAGAAAAATATAAGGATGTATGCAAATAAAAATTAATTTTTTAAACAAAAAATTGAATGCAAAAATTCCACCATTTCAGTTTAATCGAATAGGAAATAGGTCTAGAAAATAATTAAAAGAATATATTTTACTTGATTTGAAGCAATTTTATTATCATAGTTCTAAGAAAAATATAAGGATGTATGCAAATAAAAATTAATTTTTTAAACAAAAAATTGAATGCAAAAATTCCACCATTTCAATTTAATCGAATAGGAAATAGGTCTAGAAAATAATTAAAAAAATATATTTTACTTGATTTGAGGCAATTTTATTATCATAGTTCTAAGAAAAATATAAGGATGTATGCAAATAAAAATTAATTTTTTAAACAAAAAATTGAATGCAAAAATTCCACCATTTCAGTTTAATCGAATAGGAAATAGGTCTAGAAAATAATTAAAAGAATATATTTTACTTGATTTGAAGCAATTTTATTATCATAGTTCTAAGAAAAATATAAGGATGTATGCAAATAAAAATTAATTTTTTAAACAAAAAATTGAATGCAAAAATTCCACCATTTCAGTTTAATCGAATAGGAAATAGGTCTAGAAAATAATTAAAAGAATATATTTTACTTGATTTGAAGCAATTTTATTATCATAGTTCTAAGAAAAATATAAGGATGTATGCAAATAAAAATTAATTTTTTAAACAAAAAATTGAATGCAAAAATTCCACCATTTCAGTTTAATCGAATAGGAAATAGGTCTAGAAAATAATTAAAAGAATATATTTTACTTGATTTGAAGCAATTTTATTATCATAGTTCTAAGAAAAATATAAGGATGTATGCAAATAAAAATTAATTTTTTAAACATAAAATTGAATGCAAAAATTCCATCATTTCAATTTAATCGAATAGGAAATAGGTCTAGAAAATAATTAAAAGAATATATTTTACTTGATTTGAAGCAATTTTATTATCATAGTTCTAAGAAAAATATAAGGATGTATGCAAATAAAAATTAATTTTTTAAACAAAAAATTGAATGCAAAAATTCCACCATTTCAATTTAATCGAATAGGAAATAGGTCTAGAAAATAATTAAAAGAATATATTTTACTTGATTTGAAGCAATTTTATTATCATAGTTCTAAGAAAAATATAAGGATGTATGCAAATAAAAATTAATTTTTTAAACAAAAAATTGAATGCAAAAATTCCATCATTTCAATTTAATCGAATAGGAAATAGGTCTAGAAAATAATTAAAAGAATATATTTCACTTGATTTGAAGCAATTTTATTATCATAGTTCTAAGAAAAATATAAGGATGTATGCAAATAAAAATTAATTTTTTAAACAAAAAATTGAATGCAAAAATTCCACCATTTCAGTTTAATCGAATAGGAAATAGGTCTAGAAAATAATTAAAAGAATATATTTTACTTGATTTGAAGCA
Source organism: Pratylenchus scribneri (assembly GCA_030063045.1). Taxonomy (NCBI): domain Eukaryota; kingdom Metazoa; phylum Nematoda; class Chromadorea; order Rhabditida; family Pratylenchidae; genus Pratylenchus; species Pratylenchus scribneri. The sequence continues at coordinate 399,171 of JAQSEB010000101.1, read as the reverse complement.
ATTTTATTATCATAGTTCTAAGAAAAATATAAGGATGTATGCAAATAAAAATTAATTTTTTAAACAAAAAATTGAATGCAAAAATTCCATCATTTCAATTTAATCGAATAGGAAATAGGTCTAGAAAATAATTAAAAGAATATATTTCACTTGATTTGAAGCAATTTTATTATCATAGTTCTAAGAAAAATATAAGGATGTATGCAAATAAAAATTAATTTTTTAAACAAAAAATTGAATGCAAAAATTCCACCATTTCAGTTTAATCGAATAGGAAATAGGTCTAGAAAATAATTAAAAGAATATATTTTACTTGATTTGAAGCAATTTTATTATCATAGTTCTAAGAAAAATATAAGGATGTATGCAAATAAAAATTAATTTTTTAAACAAAAAATTGAATGCAAAAATTCCATCATTTCAATTTAATCGAATAGGAAATAGGTCTAGAAAATAATTAAAAAAATATATTTTACTTGATTTGAAGCAATTTTATTATCATAGTTCTAAGAAAAATATAAGGATGTATGCAAATAAAAATTAATTTTTTAAACAAAAAATTGAATGCAAAAATTCCACCATTTCAATTTAATCGAATAGGAAATAGGTCTAGAAAATAATAAAAGAATATATTTTACTTGATTTGAAGCAATTTTATTATCATAGTTCTAAGAAAAATATAAGGATGTATGCAAATAAAAATTAATTTTTTAAACAAAAAATTGAATGCAAAAATTCCATCATTTCAGTTTAATCGAATAGGAAATAGGTCTAGAAAATAATTAAAAGAATATATTTTACTTGATTTGAGACAATTTTATTATCATAGTTCTAAGAAAAATATAAGGATGTATGCAAATAAAAATTAATTTTTTAAACAAAAAATTGAATGCAAAAATTCCATCATTTCAATTTAATCGAATAGGAAATAGGTCTAGAAAATAATTAAAAGAATATATTTTACTTGATTTGAGACAATTTTATTATCATAGTTCTAAGAAAAATATAAGGATGTATGCAAATAAAAATTAATTTTTTAAACAAAAAATTGAATGCAAAAATTCCATCATTTCAGTTTAATCGAATAGGAAATAGGTCTAGAAAATAATTAAAAGAATATATTTTACTTGATTTGAAGCAATTTTATTATCATAGTTCTAAGAAAAATATAAGGATGTATGCAAATAAAAATTAATTTTTTAAACAAAAAATTGAATGCAAAAATTCCACCATTTCAATTTAATCGAATAGGAAATAGGTCTAGAAAATAATTAAAAGAATATATTTTACTTGATTTGAGACAATTTTATTATCATAGTTCTAAGAAAAATATAAGGATGTATGCAAATAAAAATTAATTTTTTAAACAAAAAATTGAATGCAAAAATTCCATCATTTCAATTTAATCGAATAGGAAATAGGTCTAGAAAATAATTAAAAAAATATATTTTACTTGATTTGAAGCAATTTTATTATCATAGTTCTAAGAAAAATATAAGGATGTATGCAAATAAAAATTAATTTTTTAAACAAAAAATTGAATGCAAAAATTCCACCATTTCAATTTAATCGAATAGGAAATAGGTCTAGAAAATAATAAAAGAATATATTTTACTTGATTTGAAGCAATTTTATTATCATAGTTCTAAGAAAAATATAAGGATGTATGCAAATAAAAATTAATTTTTTAAACAAAAAATTGAATGCAAAAATTCCATCATTTCAGTTTAATCGAATAGGAAATAGGTCTAGAAAATAATTAAAAGAATATATTTTACTTGATTTGAGACAATTTTATTATCATAGTTCTAAGAAAAATATAAGGATGTATGCAAATAAAAATTAATTTTTTAAACAAAAAATTGAATGCAAAAATTCCATCATTTCAATTTAATCGAATAGGAAATAGGTCTAGAAAATAATTAAAAGAATATATTTTACTTGATTTGAGACAATTTTATTATCATAGTTCTAAGAAAAATATAAGGATGTATGCAAATAAAAATTAATTTTTTAAACAAAAAATTGAATGCAAAAATTCCATCATTTCAGTTTAATCGAATAGGAAATAGGTCTAGAAAATAATTAAAAGAATATATTTTACTTGATTTGAAGCAATTTTATTATCATAGTTCTAAGAAAAATATAAGGATGTATGCAAATAAAAATTAATTTTTTAAACAAAAAATTGAATGCAAAAATTCCACCATTTCAATTTAATCGAATAGGAAATAGGTCTAGAAAATAATTAAAAGAATATATTTTACTTGATTTGAAGCAATTTTATTATCATAGTTCTAAGAAAAATATAAGGATGTATGCAAATAAAAATTAATTTTTTAAACAAAAAATTGAATGCAAAAATTCCACCATTTCAGTTTAATCGAATAGGAAATAGGTCTAGAAAATAATTAAAAGAATATATTTTACTTGATTTGAAGCAATTTTATTATCATAGTTCTAAGAAAAATATAAGGATGTATGCAAATAAAAATTAATTTTTTAAACAAAAAATTGAATGCAAAAATTCCACCATTTCAATTTAATCGAATAGGAAATAGGTCTAGAAAATAATTAAAAGAATATATTTTACTTGATTTGAAGCAATTTTATTATCATAGTTCTAAGAAAAATATAAGGATGTATGCAAATAAAAATTAATTTTTTAAACAAAAAATTGAATGCAAAAATTCCACCATTTCAGTTTAATCGAATAGGAAATAGGTCTAGAAAATAATTAAAAGAATATATTTTACTTGATTTGAAGCAATTTTATTATCATAGTTCTAAGAAAAATATAAGGATGTATGCAAATAAAAATTAATTTTTTAAACAAAAAATTGAATGCAAAAATTCCACCATTTCAATTTAATCGAATAGGAAATAGGTCTAGAAAATAATTAAAAGAATATATTTTACTTGATTTGAAGCAATTTTATTATCATAGTTCTAAGAAAAATATAAGGATGTATGCAAATAAAAATTAATTTTTTAAACAAAAAATTGAATGCAAAAATTCCACCATTTCAGTTTAATCGAATAGGAAATAGGTCTAGAAAATAATTAAAAGAATATATTTTACTTGATTTGAAGCAATTTTATTATCATAGTTCTAAGAAAAATATAAGGATGTATGCAAATAAAAATTAATTTTTTAAACAAAAAATTGAATGCAAAAATTCCACCATTTCAGTTTAATCGAATAGGAAATAGGTCTAGAAAATAATTAAAAGAATATATTTTACTTGATTTGAGACAATTTTATTATCATAGTTCTAAGAAAAATATAAGGATGTATGCAAATAAAAATTAATTTTTTAAACAAAAAATTGAATGCAAAAATTCCATCATTTCAATTTAATCGAATAGGAAATAGGTCTAGAAAATAATTAAAAGAATATATTTTACTTGATTTGAGACAATTTTATTATCATAGTTCTAAGAAAAATATAAGGATGTATGCAAATAAAAATTAATTTTTTAAACAAAAAATTGAATGCAAAAATTCCATCATTTCAGTTTAATCGAATAGGAAATAGGTCTAGAAAATAATTAAAAGAATATATTTTACTTGATTTGAGACAATTTTATTATCATAGTTCTAAGAAAAATATAAGGATGTATGCAAATAAAAATTAATTTTTTAAACAAAAAATTGAATGCAAAAATTCCATCATTTCAGTTTAATCGAATAGGAAATAGGTCTAGAAAATAATTAAAAGAATATATTTTACTTGATTTGAAGCAATTTTATTATCATAGTTCTAAGAAAAATATAAGGATGTATGCAAATAAAAATTAATTTTTTAAACAAAAAATTGAATGCAAAAATTCCACCATTTCAATTTAATCGAATAGGAAATAGGTCTAGAAAATAATTAAAAGAATATATTTTACTTGATTTGAAGCAATTTTATTATCATAGTTCTAAGAAAAATATAAGGATGTATGCAAATAAAAATTAATTTTTTAAACAAAAAATTGAATGCAAAAATTCCACCATTTCAGTTTAATCGAATAGGAAATAGGTCTAGAAAATAATTAAAAGAATATATTTTACTTGATTTGAAGCAATTTTATTATCATAGTTCTAGGAAAAATATAAGGATGTATGCAAATAAAAATTAATTTTTTAAACAAAAAATTGAATGCAAAAATTCCACCATTTCAGTTTAATCGAATAGGAAATAGGTCTAGAAAATAATTAAAAGAATATATTTTACTTGATTTGAAGCAATTTTATTATCATAGTTCTAAGAAAAATATAAGGATGTATGCAAATAAAAATTAATTTTTTAAACAAAAAATTGAATGCAAAAATTCCACCATTTCAATTTAATCGAATAGGAAATAGGTCTAGAAAATAATTAAAAGAATATATTTTACTTGATTTGAAGCAATTTTATTATCATAGTTCTAAGAAAAATATAAGGATGTATGCAAATAAAAATTAATTTTTTAAACAAAAAATTGAATGCAAAAATTCCACCATTTCAGTTTAATCGAATAGGAAATAGGTCTAGAAAATAATTAAAAGAATATATTTTACTTGATTTGAAGCAATTTTATTATCATAGTTCTAAGAAAAATATAAGGATGTATGCAAATAAAAATTAATTTTTTAAACAAAAAATTGAATGCAAAAATTCCACCATTTCAGTTTAATCGAATAGGAAATAGGTCTAGAAAATAATTAAAAGAATATATTTTACTTGATTTGAGACAATTTTATTATCATAGTTCTAAGAAAAATATAAGGATGTATGCAAATAAAAATTAATTTTTTAAACAAAAAATTGAATGCAAAAATTCCATCATTTCAATTTAATCGAATAGGAAATAGGTCTAGAAAATAATTAAAAGAATATATTTTACTTGATTTGAAGCAATTTTATTATCATAGTTCTAAGAAAAATATAAGGATGTATGCAAATAAAAATTAATTTTTTAAACAAAAAATTGAATGCAAAAATTCCACCATTTCAGTTTAATCGAATAGGAAATAGGTCTAGAAAATAATTAAAAGAATATATTTTACTTGATTTGAAGCAATTTTATTATCATAGTTCTAAGAAAAATATAAGGATGTATGCAAATAAAAATTAATTTTTTAAACAAAAAATTGAATTCAAAAATTCCACCATTTCAATTTAATCGAATAGGAAATAGGTCTAGAAAATAATTAAAAAAAATATATTTTACTTGATTTGAGGCAATTTTATTATCATAGTTCTAAAAAAAATATAAGAATGTATGCAAATAAAAATTAATTTTTTAAACAAAAAATTGAATGCAAAAATTCCATCATTTCAATTTAATCGAATAGGAAATAGGTCTAGAAAATAATTAAAAGAATATATTTTACTTGATTTGAGACAATTTTATTATCATAGTTCTAAGAAAAATATAAGGATGTATGCAAATAAAAATTAATTTTTTAAACAAAAAATTGAATGCAAAAATTCCATCATTTCAATTTAATCGAATAGGAAATAGGTCTAGAAAATAATTAAAAGAATATATTTTACTTGATTTGAGACAATTTTATTATCATAGTTCTAAGAAAAATATAAGGATGTATGCAAATAAAAATTAATTTTTTAAACAAAAAATTGAATGCAAAAATTCCATCATTTCAATTTAATCGAATAGGAAATAGGTCTAGAAAATAATTAAAAGAATATATTTTACTTGATTTGAAGCAATTTTATTATCATAGTTCTAAGAAAAATATAAGGATGTATGCAAATAAAAATTAATTTTTTAAACAAAAAATTGAATGCAAAAATTCCACCATTTCAGTTTAATCGAATAGGAAATAGGTCTAGAAAATAATTAAAAGAATATATTTTACTTGATTTGAAGCAATTTTATTATCATAGTTCTAAGAAAAATATAAGGATGTATGCAAATAAAAATTAATTTTTTAAACAAAAAATTGAATGCAAAAATTCCACCATTTCAATTTAATCGAATAGGAAATAGGTCTAGAAAATAATTAAAAAAAATATATTTTACTTGATTTGAGGCAATTTTATTATCATAGTTCTAAAAAAAATATAAGAATGTATGCAAATAAAAATTAATTTTTTAAACAAAAAATTGAATGCAAAAATTCCATCATTTCAATTTAATCGAATAGGAAATAGGTCTAGAAAATAATTAAAAGAATATATTTTACTTGATTTGAGACAATTTTATTATCATAGTTCTAAGAAAAATATAAGGATGTATGCAAATAAAAATTAATTTTTTAAACAAAAAATTGAATGCAAAAATTCCATCATTTCAATTTAATCGAATAGGAAATAGGTCTAGAAAATAATTAAAAGAATATATTTTACTTGATTTGAAGCAATTTTATTATCATAGTTCTAAGAAAAATATAAGGATGTATGCAAATAAAAATTAATTTTTTAAACAAAAAATTGAATGCAAAAATTCCACCATTTCAGTTTAATCGAATAGGAAATAGGTCTAGAAAATAATTAAAAGAATATATTTTACTTGATTTGAAGCAATTTTATTATCATAGTTCTAAGAAAAATATAAGGATGTATGCAAATAAAAATTAATTTTTTAAACAAAAAATTGAATGCAAAAATTCCACCATTTCAATTTAATCGAATAGGAAATAGGTCTAGAAAATAATTAAAAAAAATATATTTTACTTGATTTGAGGCAATTTTATTATCATAGTTCTAAAAAAAATATAAGAATGTATGCAAATAAAAATTAATTTTTTAAACAAAAAATTGAATGCAAAAATTCCACCATTTCAATTTAATCGAATAGGAAATAGGTCTAGAAAATAATTAAAAGAATATATTTTACTTGATTTGAAGCAATTTTATTATCATAGTTCTAAGAAAAATATAAGGATGTATGCAAATAAAAATTAATTTTTTAAACAAAAAATTGAATGCAAAAATTCCTTCATTTCAGTTTAATCGAATAGGAAATAGGTCTAGAAAATAATTAAAAGAATATATTTTACTTGATTTGAAGCAATTTTATTATCATAGTTCTAAGAAAAATATAAGGATGTATGCAAATAAAAATTAATTTTTTAAACAAAAAATTGAATGCAAAAATTCCACCATTTCAATTTAATCGAATAGGAAATAGGTCTAGAAAATAATTAAAAGAATATATTTTACTTGATTTGAGACAATTTTATTATCATAGTTCTAAGAAAAATATAAGGATGTATGCAAATAAAAATTAATTTTTTAAACAAAAAATTGAATGCAAAAATTCCACCATTTCAGTTTAATCGAATAGGAAATAGGTCTAGAAAATAATTAAAAGAATATATTTTACTTGATTTGAAGCAATTTTATTATCATAGTTCTAAGAAAAATATAAGGATGTATGCAAATAAAAATTAATTTTTTAAACAAAAAATTGAATGCAAAAATTCCACCATTTCAGTTTAATCGAATAGGAAATAGGTCTAGAAAATAATTAAAAGAATATATTTTACTTGATTTGAAGCAATTTTATTATCATAGTTCTAAGAAAAATATAAGGATGTATGCAAATAAAAATTAATTTTTTAAACAAAAAATTGAATGCAAAAATTCCACCATTTCAGTTTAATCGAATAGGAAATAGGTCTAGAAAATAATTAAAAGAATATATTTTACTTGATTTGAAGCAATTTTATTATCATAGTTCTAAGAAAAATATAAGGATGTATGCAAATAAAAATTAATTTTTTAAACAAAAAATTGAATGCAAAAATTCCACCATTTCAATTTAATCGAATAGGAAATAGGTCTAGAAAATAATTAAAAGAATATATTTTACTTGATTTGAAGCAATTTTATTATCATAGTTCTAAGAAAAATATAAGGATGTATGCAAATAAAAATTAATTTTTTAAACAAAAAATTGAATGCAAAAATTCCACCATTTCAGTTTAATCGAATAGGAAATAGGTCTAGAAAATAATTAAAAGAATATATTTTACTTGATTTGAAGCAATTTTATTATCATAGTTCTAAGAAAAATATAAGGATGTATGCAAATAAAAATTAATTTTTTAAACAAAAAATTGAATGCAAAAATTCCATCATTTCAATTTAATCGAATAGGAAATAGGTCTAGAAAATAATAAAAAAAATATATTCTTTATGAATGGAAGCAATTTTATTATCATAGTTCTAAGAAAAATATAAGGATGTATGCAAATAAAAATTAATTTTTTAAACAAAAAATTGAATGCAAAAATTCCACCATTTCAATTTAATCGAATAGGAAATAGGTCTAGAAAATAATTAAAAGAATATATTTTACTTGATTTGAAGCAATTTTATTATCATAGTTCTAAGAAAAATATAAGGATGTATGCAAATAAAAATTAATTTTTTAAGCAAAAAATTGAATGCAAAAATTCCACCATTTCAATTTAATCGAATAGGAAATAGGTCTAGAAAATAATTAAAAGAATATATTTTACTTGATTTGAAGCAATTTTATTATCATAGTTCTAAGAAAAATATAAGGATGTATGCAAATAAAAATTAATTTTTTAAACAAAAAATTGAATGCAAAAATTCCACCATTTCAGTTTAATCGAATAGGAAATAGGTCTAGAAAATAATTAAAAGAATATATTTTACTTGATTTGAAGCAATTTTATTATCATAGTTCTAAGAAAAATATAAGGATGTATGCAAATAAAAATTAATTTTTTAAACAAAAAATTGAATTCAAAAATTCCACCATTTCAATTTAATCGAATAGGAAATAGGTCTAGAAAATAATTAAAAAAAATATATTTTACTTGATTTGAGGCAATTTTATTATCATAGTTCTAAAAAAAATATAAGAATGTATGCAAATAAAAATTAATTTTTTAAACAAAAAATTGAATGCAAAAATTCCATCATTTCAATTTAATCGAATAGGAAATAGGTCTAGAAAATAATTAAAAGAATATATTTTACTTGATTTGAGACAATTTTATTATCATAGTTCTAAGAAAAATATAAGGATGTATGCAAATAAAAATTAATTTTTTAAACAAAAAATTGAATGCAAAAATTCCATCATTTCAATTTAATCGAATAGGAAATAGGTCTAGAAAATAATTAAAAGAATATATTTTACTTGATTTGAGACAATTTTATTATCATAGTTCTAAGAAAAATATAAGGATGTATGCAAATAAAAATTAATTTTTTAAACAAAAAATTGAATGCAAAAATTCCATCATTTCAATTTAATCGAATAGGAAATAGGTCTAGAAAATAATTAAAAGAATATATTTTACTTGATTTGAAGCAATTTTATTATCATAGTTCTAAGAAAAATATAAGGATGTATGCAAATAAAAATTAATTTTTTAAACAAAAAATTGAATGCAAAAATTCCATCATTTCAATTTAATCGAATAGGAAATAGGTCTAGAAAATAATTAAAAGAATATATTTTACTTGATTTGAAGCAATTTTATTATCATAGTTCTAAGAAAAATATAAGGATGTATGCAAATAAAAATTAATTTTTTAAACAAAAAATTGAATGCAAAAATTCCATCATTTCAATTTAATCGAATAGGAAATAGGTCTAGAAAATAATTAAAAGAATATATTTTACTTGATTTGAAGCAATTTTATTATCATAGTTCTAAGAAAAATATAAGGATGTATGCAAATAAAAATTAATTTTTTAAACAAAAAATTGAATGCAAAAATTCCATCATTTCAATTTAATCGAATAGGAAATAGGTCTAGAAAATAATTAAAAGAATATATTTTACTTGATTTGAAGCAATTTTATTATCATAGTTCTAAGAAAAATATAAGGATGTATGCAAATAAAAATTAATTTTTTAAACAAAAAATTGAATGCAAAAATTCCATCATTTCAATTTAATCGAATAGGAAATAGGTCTAGAAAATAATTAAAAGAATATATTTTACTTGATTTGAAGCAATTTTATTATCATAGTTCTAAGAAAAATATAAGGATGTATGCAAATAAAAATTAATTTTTTAAACAAAAAATTGAATGCAAAAATTCCATCATTTCAATTTAATCGAATAGGAAATAGGTCTAGAAAATAATTAAAAGAATATATTTTACTTGATTTGAAGCAATTTTATTATCATAGTTCTAAGAAAAATATAAGGATGTATGCAAATAAAAATTAATTTTTTAAACAAAAAATTGAATGCAAAAATTCCATCATTTCAATTTAATCGAATAGGAAATAGGTCTAGAAAATAATTAAAAGAATATATTTTACTTGATTTGAAGCAATTTTATTATCATAGTTCTAAGAAAAATATAAGGATGTATGCAAATAAAAATTAATTTTTTAAACAAAAAATTGAATGCAAAAATTCCACCATTTCAGTTTAATCGAATAGGAAATAGGTCTAGAAAATAATTAAAAGAATATATTTTACTTGATTTGAAGCAATTTTATTATCATAGTTCTAAGAAAAATATAAGGATGTATGCAAATAAAAATTAATTTTTTAAACAAAAAATTGAATGCAAAAATTCCACCATTTCAATTTAATCGAATAGGAAATAGGTCTAGAAAATAATTAAAAAAAATATATTTTACTTGATTTGAGGCAATTTTATTATCATAGTTCTAAAAAAAATATAAGAATGTATGCAAATAAAAATTAATTTTTTAAACAAAAAATTGAATGCAAAAATTCCACCATTTCAATTTAATCGAATAGGAAATAGGTCTAGAAAATAATTAAAAGAATATATTTTACTTGATTTGAAGCAATTTTATTATCATAGTTCTAAGAAAAATATAAGGATGTATGCAAATAAAAATTAATTTTTTAAACAAAAAATTGAATGCAAAAATTCCACCATTTCAATTTAATCGAATAGGAAATAGGTCTAGAAAATAATTAAAAAAAATATATTTTACTTGATTTGAGGCAATTTTATTATCATAGTTCTAAAAAAAATATAAGAATGTATGCAAATAAAAATTAATTTTTTAAACAAAAAATTGAATGCAAAAATTCCATCATTTCAATTTAATCGAATAGGAAATAGGTCTAGAAAATAATTAAAAGAATATATTTTACTTGATTTGAGACAATTTTATTATCATAGTTCTAAGAAAAATATAAGGATGTATGCAAATAAAAATTAATTTTTTAAACAAAAAATTGAATGCAAAAATTCCACCATTTCAATTTAATCGAATAGGAAATAGGTCTAGAAAATAATTAAAAAAAATATATTTTACTTGATTTGAGGCAATTTTATTATCATAGTTCTAAAAAAAATATAAGAATGTATGCAAATAAAAATTAATTTTTTAAACAAAAAATTGAATGCAAAAATTCCACCATTTCAATTTAATCGAATAGGAAATAGGTCTAGAAAATAATTAAAAGAATATATTTTACTTGATTTGAAGCAATTTTATTATCATAGTTCTAAGAAAAATATAAGGATGTATGCAAATAAAAATTAATTTTTTAAACAAAAAATTGAATGCAAAAATTCCTTCATTTCAGTTTAATCGAATAGGAAATAGGTCTAGAAAATAATTAAAAGAATATATTTTACTTGATTTGAAGCAATTTTATTATCATAGTTCTAAGAAAAATATAAGGATGTATGCAAATAAAAATTAATTTTTTAAACAAAAAATTGAATGCAAAAATTCCACCATTTCAATTTAATCGAATAGGAAATAGGTCTAGAAAATAATTAAAAGAATATATTTTACTTGATTTGAGACAATTTTATTATCATAGTTCTAAGAAAAATATAAGGATGTATGCAAATAAAAATTAATTTTTTAAACAAAAAATTGAATGCAAAAATTCCACCATTTCAGTTTAATCGAATAGGAAATAGGTCTAGAAAATAATTAAAAGAATATATTTTACTTGATTTGAAGCAATTTTATTATCATAGTTCTAAGAAAAATATAAGGATGTATGCAAATAAAAATTAATTTTTTAAACAAAAAATTGAATGCAAAAATTCCACCATTTCAGTTTAATCGAATAGGAAATAGGTCTAGAAAATAATTAAAAGAATATATTTTACTTGATTTGAAGCAATTTTATTATCATAGTTCTAAGAAAAATATAAGGATGTATGCAAATAAAAATTAATTTTTTAAACAAAAAATTGAATGCAAAAATTCCACCATTTCAGTTTAATCGAATAGGAAATAGGTCTAGAAAATAATTAAAAGAATATATTTTACTTGATTTGAAGCAATTTTATTATCATAGTTCTAAGAAAAATATAAGGATGTATGCAAATAAAAATTAATTTTTTAAACAAAAAATTGAATGCAAAAATTCCACCATTTCAATTTAATCGAATAGGAAATAGGTCTAGAAAATAATTAAAAGAATATATTTTACTTGATTTGAAGCAATTTTATTATCATAGTTCTAAGAAAAATATAAGGATGTATGCAAATAAAAATTAATTTTTTAAACAAAAAATTGATTGCAAAAATTCCACCATTTCAGTTTAATCGAATAGGAAATAGGTCTAGAAAATAATTAAAAGAATATATTTTACTTGATTTGAAGCAATTTTATTATCATAGTTCTAAGAAAAATATAAGGATGTATGCAAATAAAAATTAATTTTTTAAACAAAAAATTGAATGCAAAAATTCCACCATTTCAATTTAATCGAATAGGAAATAGGTCTAGAAAATAATTAAAAAAAATATATTTTACTTGATTTGAGGCAATTTTATTATCATAGTTCTAAAAAAAATATAAGAATGTATGCAAATAAAAATTAATTTTTTAAACAAAAAATTGAATGCAAAAATTCCATCATTTCAATTTAATCGAATAGGAAATAGGTCTAGAAAATAATTAAAAGAATATATTTTACTTGATTTGAGACAATTTTATTATCATAGTTCTAAGAAAAATATAAGGATGTATGCAAATAAAAATTAATTTTTTAAACAAAAAATTGAATGCAAAAATTCCACCATTTCAATTTAATCGAATAGGAAATAGGTCTAGAAAATAATTAAAAAAAATATATTTTACTTGATTTGAGGCAATTTTATTATCATAGTTCTAAAAAAAATATAAGAATGTATGCAAATAAAAATTAATTTTTTAAACAAAAAATTGAATGCAAAAATTCCACCATTTCAATTTAATCGAATAGGAAATAGGTCTAGAAAATAATTAAAAGAATATATTTTACTTGATTTGAGACAATTTTATTATCATAGTTCTAAGAAAAATATAAGGATGTATGCAAATAAAAATTAATTTTTTAAACAAAAAATTGAATGCAAAAATTCCACCATTTCAGTTTAATCGAATAGGAAATAGGTCTAGAAAATAATTAAAAGAATATATTTTACTTGATTTGAAGCAATTTTATTATCATAGTTCTAAGAAAAATATAAGGATGTATGCAAATAAAAATTAATTTTTTAAACAAAAAATTGAATGCAAAAATTCCACCATTTCAATTTAATCGAATAGGAAATAGGTCTAGAAAATAATTAAAAAAAATATATTTTACTTGATTTGAGGCAATTTTATTATCATAGTTCTAAAAAAAATATAAGAATGTATGCAAATAAAAATTAATTTTTTAAACAAAAAATTGAATGCAAAAATTCCATCATTTCAATTTAATCGAATAGGAAATAGGTCTAGAAAATAATTAAAAGAATATATTTTACTTGATTTGAGACAATTTTATTATCATAGTTCTAAGAAAAATATAAGGATGTATGCAAATAAAAATTAATTTTTTAAACAAAAAATTGAATGCAAAAATTCCACCATTTCAATTTAATCGAATAGGAAATAGGTCTAGAAAATAATTAAAAAAAATATATTTTACTTGATTTGAGGCAATTTTATTATCATAGTTCTAAAAAAAATATAAGAATGTATGCAAATAAAAATTAATTTTTTAAACAAAAAATTGAATGCAAAAATTCCACCATTTCAATTTAATCGAATAGGAAATAGGTCTAGAAAATAATTAAAAGAATATATTTTACTTGATTTGAAGCAATTTTATTATCATAGTTCTAAGAAAAATATAAGGATGTATGCAAATAAAAATTAATTTTTTAAACAAAAAATTGAATGCAAAAATTCCTTCATTTCAGTTTAATCGAATAGGAAATAGGTCTAGAAAATAATTAAAAGAATATATTTTACTTGATTTGAAGCAATTTTATTATCATAGTTCTAAGAAAAATATAAGGATGTATGCAAATAAAAATTAATTTTTTAAACAAAAAATTGAATGCAAAAATTCCACCATTTCAATTTAATCGAATAGGAAATAGGTCTAGAAAATAATTAAAAGAATATATTTTACTTGATTTGAGACAATTTTATTATCATAGTTCTAAGAAAAATATAAGGATGTATGCAAATAAAAATTAATTTTTTAAACAAAAAATTGAATGCAAAAATTCCACCATTTCAGTTTAATCGAATAGGAAATAGGTCTAGAAAATAATTAAAAGAATATATTTTACTTGATTTGAAGCAATTTTATTATCATAGTTCTAAGAAAAATATAAGGATGTATGCAAATAAAAATTAATTTTTTAAACAAAAAATTGAATGCAAAAATTCCACCATTTCAGTTTAATCGAATAGGAAATAGGTCTAGAAAATAATTAAAAGAATATATTTTACTTGATTTGAAGCAATTTTATTATCATAGTTCTAAGAAAAATATAAGGATGTATGCAAATAAAAATTAATTTTTTAAACAAAAAATTGAATGCAAAAATTCCACCATTTCAGTTTAATCGAATAGGAAATAGGTCTAGAAAATAATTAAAAGAATATATTTTACTTGATTTGAAGCAATTTTATTATCATAGTTCTAAGAAAAATATAAGGATGTATGCAAATAAAAATTAATTTTTTAAACAAAAAATTGAATGCAAAAATTCCACCATTTCAATTTAATCGAATAGGAAATAGGTCTAGAAAATAATTAAAAGAATATATTTTACTTGATTTGAAGCAATTTTATTATCATAGTTCTAAGAAAAATATAAGGATGTATGCAAATAAAAATTAATTTTTTAAACAAAAAATTGAATGCAAAAATTCCACCATTTCAGTTTAATCGAATAGGAAATAGGTCTAGAAAATAATTAAAAGAATATATTTTACTTGATTTGAAGCAATTTTATTATCATAGTTCTAAGAAAAATATAAGGATGTATGCAAATAAAAATTAATTTTTTAAACAAAAAATTGAATGCAAAAATTCCACCATTTCAATTTAATCGAATAGGAAATAGGTCTAGAAAATAATTAAAAGAATATATTTTACTTGATTTGAAGCAATTTTTTATCATAGTTCTAAGAAAAATATAAGGATGTATGCAAATAAAAATTAATTTTTTAAACAAAAAATTGAATGCAAAAATTCCACCATTTCAATTTAATCGAATAGGAAATAGGTCTAGAAAATAATTAAAAGAATATATTTTACTTGATTTGAAGCAATTTTATTATCATAGTTCTAAGAAAAATATAAGGATGTATGCAAATAAAAATTAATTTTTTAAACAAAAAATTGAATGCAAAAATTCCACCATTTCAGTTTAATCGAATAGGAAATAGGTCTAGAAAATAATTAAAAGAATATATTTTACTTGATTTGAAGCAATTTTATTATCATAGTTCTAAGAAAAATATAAGGATGTATGCAAATAAAAATTAATTTTTTAAACAAAAAATTGAATGCAAAAATTCCATCATTTCAATTTAATCGAATAGGAAATAGGTCTAGAAAATAATAAAAAAAATATATTCTTTATGAATGGAAGCAATTTTATTATCATAGTTCTAAGAAAAATATAAGGATGTATGCAAATAAAAATTAATTTTTTAAACAAAAAATTGAATGCAAAAATTCCACCATTTCAGTTTAATCGAATAGGAAATAGGTCTAGAAAATAATTAAAAGAATATATTTTACTTGATTTGAAGCAATTTTATTATCATAGTTCTAAGAAAAATATAAGGATGTATGCAAATAAAAATTAATTTTTTAAACAAAAAATTGAATGCAAAAATTCCACCATTTCAATTTAATCGAATAGGAAATAGGTCTAGAAAATAATTAAAAGAATATATTTTACTTGATTTGAAGCAATTTTATTATCATAGTTCTAAGAAAAATATAAGGATGTATGCAAATAAAAATTAATTTTTTAAACAAAAAATTGAATGCAAAAATTCCACCATTTCAGTTTAATCGAATAGGAAATAGGTCTAGAAAATAATTAAAAGAATATATTTTACTTGATTTGAAGCAATTTTATTATCATAGTTCTAAGAAAAATATAAGGATGTATGCAAATAAAAATTAATTTTTTAAACAAAAAATTGAATGCAAAAATTCCACCATTTCAGTTTAATCGAATAGGAAATAGGTCTAGAAAATAATTAAAAGAATATATTTTACTTGATTTGAAGCAATTTTATTATCATAGTTCTAAGAAAAATATAAGGATGTATGCAAATAAAAATTAATTTTTTAAACAAAAAATTGAATGCAAAAATTCCACCATTTCAATTTAATCGAATAGGAAATAGGTCTAGAAAATAATTAAAAGAATATATTTTACTTGATTTGAAGCAATTTTATTATCATAGTTCTAAGAAAAATATAAGGATGTATGCAAATAAAAATTAATTTTTTAAACAAAAAATTGAATGCAAAAATTCCACCATTTCAGTTTAATCGAATAGGAAATAGGTCTAGAAAATAATTAAAAGAATATATTTTACTTGATTTGAAGCAATTTTATTATCATAGTTCTAAGAAAAATATAAGGATGTATGCAAATAAAAATTAATTTTTTAAACAAAAAATTGAATGCAAAAATTCCTTCATTTCAGTTTAATCGAATAGGAAATAGGTCTAGAAAATAATTAAAAGAATATATTTTACTTGATTTGAAGCAATTTTATTATCATAGTTCTAAGAAAAATATAAGGATGTATGCAAATAAAAATTAATTTTTTAAACAAAAAATTGAATGCAAAAATTCCACCATTTCAGTTTAATCGAATAGGAAATAGGTCTAGAAAATAATTAAAAGAATATATTTTACTTGATTTGAAGCAATTTTATTATCATAGTTCTAAGAAAAATATAAGGATGTATGCAAATAAAAATTAATTTTTTAAACAAAAAATTGAATGCAAAAATTCCACCATTTCAGTTTAATCGAATAGGAAATAGGTCTAGAAAATAATTAAAAGAATATATTTTACTTGATTTGAAGCAATTTTATTATCATAGTTCTAAGAAAAATATAAGGATGTATGCAAATAAAAATTAATTTTTTAAACAAAAAATTGAATGCAAAAATTCCACCATTTCAATTTAATCGAATAGGAAATAGGTCTAGAAAATAATTAAAAGAATATATTTTACTTGATTTGAAGCAATTTTATTATCATAGTTCTAAGAAAAATATAAGGATGTATGCAAATAAAAATTAATTTTTTAAACAAAAAATTGAATGCAAAAATTCCATCATTTCAATTTAATCGAATAGGAAATAGGTCTAGAAAATAATTAAAAGAATATATTTTACTTGATTTGAAGCAATTTTATTATCATAGTTCTAAGAAAAATATAAGGATGTATGCAAATAAAAATTAATTTTTTAAACAAAAAATTGAATGCAAAAATTCCACCATTTCAATTTAATCGAATAGGAAATAGGTCTAGAAAATAATTAAAAGAATATATTTTACTTGATTTGAAGCAATTTTATTATCATAGTTCTAAGAAAAATATAAGGATGTATGCAAATAAAAATTAATTTTTTAAACAAAAAATTGAATGCAAAAATTCCATCATTTCAATTTAATCGAATAGGAAATAGGTCTAGAAAATAATTAAAAGAATATATTTTACTTGATTTGAAGCAATTTTATTATCATAGTTCTAAGAAAAATATAAGGATGTATGCAAATAAAAATTAATTTTTTAAACAAAAAATTGAATGCAAAAATTCCACCATTTCAATTTAATCGAATAGGAAATAGGTCTAGAAAATAATTAAAAGAATATATTTTACTTGATTTGAAGCAATTTTATTATCATAGTTCTAAGAAAAATATAAGGATGTATGCAAATAAAAATTAATTTTTTAAACAAAAAATTGAATGCAAAAATTCCACCATTTCAGTTTAATCGAATAGGAAATAGGTCTAGAAAATAATTAAAAGAATATATTTTACTTGATTTGAAGCAATTTTATTATCATATTCTAAGAAAAATATAAGGATGTATGCAAATAAAAATTAATTTTTTAAACAAAAAATTGAATGCAAAAATTCCATCATTTCAATTTAATCGAATAGGAAATAGGTCTAGAAAATAATAAAAAAAATATATTCTTTATGAATGGAAGCAATTTTATTATCATAGTTCTAAGAAAAATATAAGGATGTATGCAAATAAAAATTAATTTTTTAAACAAAAAATTGAATGCAAAAATTCCACCATTTCAGTTTAATCGAATAGGAAATAGGTCTAGAAAATAATTAAAAGAATATATTTTACTTGATTTGAAGCAATTTTATTATCATAGTTCTAAGAAAAATATAAGGATGTATGCAAATAAAAATTAATTTTTTAAACAAAAAATTGAATGCAAAAATTCCACCATTTCAATTTAATCGAATAGGAAATAGGTCTAGAAAATAATTAAAAGAATATATTTTACTTGATTTGAAGCAATTTTATTATCATAGTTCTAAGAAAAATATAAGGATGTATGCAAATAAAAATTAATTTTTTAAACAAAAAATTGAATGCAAAAATTCCACCATTTCAATTTAATCGAATAGGAAATAGGTCTAGAAAATAATTAAAAGAATATATTTTACTTGATTTGAAGCAATTTTATTATCATAGTTCTAAGAAAAATATAAGGATGTATGCAAATAAAAATTAATTTTTTAAACAAAAAATTGAATGCAAAAATTCCACCATTTCAGTTTAATCGAATAGGAAATAGGTCTAGAAAATAATTAAAAGAATATATTTTACTTGATTTGAAGCAATTTTATTATCATAGTTCTAAGAAAAATATAAGGATGTATGCAAATAAAAATTAATTTTTTAAACAAAAAATTGAATGCAAAAATTCCACCATTTCAGTTTAATCGAATAGGAAATAGGTCTAGAAAATAATTAAAAGAATATATTTTACTTGATTTGAAGCAATTTTATTATCATAGTTCTAAGAAAAATATAAGGATGTATGCAAATAAAAATTAATTTTTTAAACAAAAAATTGAATGCAAAAATTCCACCATTTCAATTTAATCGAATAGGAAATAGGTCTAGAAAATAATTAAAAGAATATATTTTACTTGATTTGAAGCAATTTTATTATCATAGTTCTAAGAAAAATATAAGGATGTATGCAAATAAAAATTAATTTTTTAAACAAAAAATTGAATGCAAAAATTCCACCATTTCAATTTAATCGAATAGGAAATAGGTCTAGAAAATAATTAAAAGAATATATTTTACTTGATTTGAAGCAATTTTATTATCATAGTTCTAAGAAAAATATAAGGATGTATGCAAATAAAAATTAATTTTTTAAACAAAAAATTGAATGCAAAAATTCCATCATTTCAATTTAATCGAATAGGAAATAGGTCTAGAAAATAATAAAAAAAATATATTCTTTATGAATGGAAGCAATTTTATTATCATAGTTCTAAGAAAAATATAAGGATGTATGCAAATAAAAATTAATTTTTTAAACAAAAAATTGAATGCAAAAATTCCACCATTTCAGTTTAATCGAATAGGAAATAGGTCTAGAAAATAATTAAAAGAATATATTTTACTTGATTTGAAGCAATTTTATTATCATAGTTCTAAGAAAAATATAAGGATGTATGCAAATAAAAATTAATTTTTTAAACAAAAAATTGAATGCAAAAATTCCACCATTTCAGTTTAATCGAATAGGAAATAGGTCTAGAAAATAATTAAAAGAATATATTTTACTTGATTTGAAGCAATTTTATTATCATAGTTCTAAGAAAAATATAAGGATGTATGCAAATAAAAATTAATTTTTTAAACAAAAAATTGAATGCAAAAATTCCATCATTTCAGTTTAATCGAATAGGAAATAGGTCTAGAAAATAATTAAAAGAATATATTTTACTTGATTTGAAGCAATTTTATTATCATAGTTCTAAGAAAAATATAAGGATGTATGCAAATAAAAATTAATTTTTTAAACAAAAAATTGAATGCAAAAATTCCACCATTTCAATTTAATCGAATAGGAAATAGGTCTAGAAAATAATTAAAAAAAATATATTTTACTTGATTTGAGGCAATTTTATTATCATAGTTCTAAAAAAAATATAAGAATGTATGCAAATAAAAATTAATTTTTTAAACAAAAAATTGAATGCAAAAATTCCATCATTTCAATTTAATCGAATAGGAAATAGGTCTAGAAAATAATTAAAAAAAATATATTTTACTTGATTTGAGGCAATTTTATTATCATAGTTCTAAAAAAAATATAAGAATGTATGCAAATAAAAATTAATTTTTTAAACAAAAAATTGAATGCAAAAATTCCATCATTTCAATTTAATCGAATAGGAAATAGGTCTAGAAAATAATTAAAAGAATATATTTTACTTGATTTGAGACAATTTTATTATCATAGTTCTAAGAAAAATATAAGGATGTATGCAAATAAAAATTAATTTTTTAAACAAAAAATTGAATGCAAAAATTCCATCATTTCAATTTAATCGAATAGGAAATAGGTCTAGAAAATAATTAAAAGAATATATTTTACTTGATTTGAGACAATTTTATTATCATAGTTCTAAGAAAAATATAAGGATGTATGCAAATAAAAATTAATTTTTTAAACAAAAAATTGAATGCAAAAATTCCACCATTTCAGTTTAATCGAATAGGAAATAGGTCTAGAAAATAATTAAAAGAATATATTTTACTTGATTTGAAGCAATTTTATTATCATAGTTCTAAGAAAAATATAAGGATGTATGCAAATAAAAATTAATTTTTTAAACAAAAAATTGAATGCAAAAATTCCATCATTTCAATTTAATCGAATAGGAAATAGGTCTAGAAAATAATTAAAAGAATATATTTTACTTGATTTGAGACAATTTTATTATCATAGTTCTAAGAAAAATATAAGGATGTATGCAAATAAAAATTAATTTTTTAAACAAAAAATTGAATGCAAAAATTCCATCATTTCAATTTAATCGAATAGGAAATAGGTCTAGAAAATAATTAAAAGAATATATTTTACTTGATTTGAAGCAATTTTATTATCATAGTTCTAAGAAAAATATAAGGATGTATGCAAATAAAAATTAATTTTTTAAACAAAAAATTGAATGCAAAAATTCCACCATTTCAGTTTAATCGAATAGGAAATAGGTCTAGAAAATAATTAAAAGAATATATTTTACTTGATTTGAAGCAATTTTATTATCATAGTTCTAAGAAAAATATAAGGATGTATGCAAATAAAAATTAATTTTTTAAACAAAAAATTGAATGCAAAAATTCCACCATTTCAATTTAATCGAATAGGAAATAGGTCTAGAAAATAATTAAAAAAAATATATTTTACTTGATTTGAGGCAATTTTATTATCATAGTTCTAAAAAAAATATAAGAATGTATGCAAATAAAAATTAATTTTTTAAACAAAAAATTGAATGCAAAAATTCCATCATTTCAATTTAATCGAATAGGAAATAGGTCTAGAAAATAATTAAAAGAATATATTTTACTTGATTTGAGACAATTTTATTATCATAGTTCTAAGAAAAATATAAGGATGTATGCAAATAAAAATTAATTTTTTAAACAAAAAATTGAATGCAAAAATTCCATCATTTCAATTTAATCGAATAGGAAATAGGTCTAGAAAATAATTAAAAGAATATATTTTACTTGATTTGAAGCAATTTTATTATCATAGTTCTAAGAAAAATATAAGGATGTATGCAAATAAAAATTAATTTTTTAAACAAAAAATTGAATGCAAAAATTCCACCATTTCAGTTTAATCGAATAGGAAATAGGTCTAGAAAATAATTAAAAGAATATATTTTACTTGATTTGAAGCAATTTTATTATCATAGTTCTAAGAAAAATATAAGGATGTATGCAAATAAAAATTAATTTTTTAAACAAAAAATTGAATGCAAAAATTCCACCATTTCAGTTTAATCGAATAGGAAATAGGTCTAGAAAATAATTAAAAGAATATATTTTACTTGATTTGAAGCAATTTTATTATCATAGTTCTAAGAAAAATATAAGGATGTATGCAAATAAAAATTAATTTTTTAAACAAAAAATTGAATGCAAAAATTCCATCATTTCAATTTAATCGAATAGGAAATAGGTCTAGAAAATAATTAAAAGAATATATTTTACTTGATTTGAAGCAATTTTATTATCATAGTTCTAAGAAAAATATAAGGATGTATGCAAATAAAAATTAATTTTTTAAACAAAAAATTGAATGCAAAAATTCCACCATTTCAATTTAATCGAATAGGAAATAGGTCTAGAAAATAATTAAAAGAATATATTTTACTTGATTTGAAGCAATTTTATTATCATAGTTCTAAGAAAAATATAAGGATGTATGCAAATAAAAATTAATTTTTTAAACAAAAAATTGAATGCAAAAATTCCATCATTTCAGTTTAATCGAATAGGAAATAGGTCTAGAAAATAATTAAAAGAATATATTTTACTTGATTTGAAGCAATTTTATTATCATAGTTCTAAGAAAAATATAAGGATGTATGCAAATAAAAATTAATTTTTTAAACAAAAAATTGAATGCAAAAATTCCATCATTTCAGTTTAATCGAATAGGAAATAGGTCTAGAAAATAATTAAAAGAATATATTTTACTTGATTTGAAGCAATTTTATTATCATAGTTCTAAGAAAAATATAAGGATGTATGCAAATAAAAATTAATTTTTTAAACAAAAAATTGAATGCAAAAATTCCACCATTTCAATTTAATCGAATAGGAAATAGGTCTAGAAAATAATTAAAAGAATATATTTTACTTGATTTGAAGCAATTTTATTATCATAGTTCTAAGAAAAATATAAGGATGTATGCAAATAAAAATTAATTTTTTAAACATAAAATTGAATGCAAAAATTCCATCATTTCAGTTTAATCGAATAGGAAATAGGTCTAGAAAATAATTAAAAGAATATATTTTACTTGATTTGAAGCAATTTTATTATCATGGTTCTAAGAAAAATATAAGGATGTATGCAAATAAAAATTAATTTTTTAAACAAAAAATTGAATGCAAAAATTCCATCATTTCAGTTTAATCGAATAGGAAATAGGTCTAGAAAATAATTAAAAGAATATATTTTACTTGATTTGAAGCAATTTTATTATCATGGTTCTAAGAAAAATATAAGGATGTATGCAAATAAAAATTAATTTTTTAAACAAAAAATTGAATGCAAAAATTCCATCATTTCAATTTAATCGAATAGGAAATAGGTCTAGAAAATAATTAAAAGAATATATTTTACTTGATTTGAAGCAATTTTATTATCATAGTTCTAAGAAAAATATAAGGATGTATGCAAATAAAAATTAATTTTTTAAACAAAAAATTGAATGCAAAAATTCCACCATTTCAGTTTAATCGAATAGGAAATAGGTCTAGAAAATAATTAAAAGAATATATTTAACTTGATTTGAAGCAATTTTATTATCATGGTTCTAAGAAAAATATAAGGATGTATGCAAATAAAAATTAATTTTTTAAACAAAAAATTGAATGCAAAAATTCCATCATTTCAGTTTAATCGAATAGGAAATAGGTCTAGAAAATAATTAAAAGAATATATTTTACTTGATTTGAAGCAATTTTATTATCATAGTTCTAAGAAAAATATAAGGATGTATGCAAATAAAAATTAATTTTTTAAACAAAAAATTGAATGCAAAAATTCCATCATTTCAGTTTAATCGAATAGGAAATAGGTCTAGAAAATAATTAAAAGAATATATTTTACTTGATTTGAAGCAATTTTATTATCATAGTTCTAAGAAAAATATAAGGATGTATGCAAATAAAAATTAATTTTTTAAACAAAAAATTGAATGCAAAAATTCCACCATTTCAGTTTAATCGAATAGGAAATAGGTCTAGAAAATAATTAAAAGAATATATTTTACTTGATTTGAAGCAATTTTATTATCATAGTTCTAAGAAAAATATAAGGATGTATGCAAATAAAAATTAATTTTTTAAACAAAAAATTGAATGCAAAAATTCCATCATTTCAGTTTAATCGAATAGGAAATAGGTCTAGAAAATAATTAAAAGAATATATTTTACTTGATTTGAAGCAATTTTATTATCATAGTTCTAAGAAAAATATAAGGATGTATGCAAATAAAAATTAATTTTTTAAACAAAAAATTGAATGCAAAAATTCCATCATTTCAGTTTAATCGAATAGGAAATAGGTCTAGAAAATAATTAAAAGAATATATTTTACTTGATTTGAAGCAATTTTATTATCATGGTTCTAAGAAAAATATAAGGATGTATGCAAATAAAAATTAATTTTTTAAACAAAAAATTGAATGCAAAAATTCCACCATTTCAATTTAATCGAATAGGAAATAGGTCTAGAAAATAATTAAAAGAATATATTTTACTTGATTTGAAGCAATTTTATTATCATAGTTCTAAGAAAAATATAAGGATGTATGCAAATAAAAATTAATTTTTTAAACAAAAAATTGAATGCAAAAATTCCACCATTTCAATTTAATCGAATAGGAAATAGGTCTAGAAAATAATTAAAAGAATATATTTTACTTGATTTGAAGCAATTTTATTATCATAGTTCTAAGAAAAATATAAGGATGTATGCAAATAAAAATTAATTTTTTAAACAAAAAATTGAATGCAAAAATTCCACCATTTCAGTTTAATCGAATAGGAAATAGGTCTAGAAAATAATTAAAAGAATATATTTTACTTGATTTGAAGCAATTTTATTATCATAGTTCTAAGAAAAATATAAGGATGTATGCAAATAAAAATTAATTTTTTAAACAAAAAATTGAATGCAAAAATTCCATCATTTCAGTTTAATCGAATAGGAAATAGGTCTAGAAAATAATTAAAAGAATATATTTTACTTGATTTGAAGCAATTTTATTATCATAGTTCTAAGAAAAATATAAGGATGTATGCAAATAAAAATTAATTTTTTAAACAAAAAATTGAATGCAAAAATTCCATCATTTCAGTTTAATCGAATAGGAAATAGGTCTAGAAAATAATTAAAAGAATATATTTTACTTGATTTGAAGCAATTTTATTATCATAGTTCTAAGAAAAATATAAGGATGTATGCAAATAAAAATTAATTTTTTAAACAAAAAATTGAATGCAAAAATTCCACCATTTCAGTTTAATCGAATAGGAAATAGGTCTAGAAAATAATTAAAAGAATATATTTTACTTGATTTGAAGCAATTTTATTATCATAGTTCTAAGAAAAATATAAGGATGTATGCAAATAAAAATTAATTTTTTAAACAAAAAATTGAATGCAAAAATTCCATCATTTCAATTTAATCGAATAGGAAATAGGTCTAGAAAATAATTAAAAGAATATATTTTACTTGATTTGAAGCAATTTTATTATCATAGTACTAAGAAAAATATAAGGATGTATGCAAATAAAAATTAATTTTTTAAACAAAAAATTGAATGCAAAAATTCCATCATTTCAATTTAATCGAATAGGAAATAGGTCTAGAAAATAATTAAAAGAATATATTTTACTTGATTTGAAGCAATTTTATTATCATAGTTCTAAGAAAAATATAAGGATGTATGCAAATAAAAATTAATTTTTTAAACAAAAAATTGAATGCAAAAATTCCATCATTTCAGTTTAATCGAATAGGAAATAGGTCTAGAAAATAATTAAAAGAATATATTTTACTTGATTTGAAGCAATTTTATTATCATAGTTCTAAGAAAAATATAAGGATGTATGCAAATAAAAATTAATTTTTTAAACAAAAAATTGAATGCAAAAATTCCATCATTTCAGTTTAATCGAATAGGAAATAGGTCTAGAAAATAATTAAAAGAATATATTTTACTTGATTTGAAGCAATTTTATTATCATAGTTCTAAGAAAAATATAAGGATGTATGCAAATAAAAATTAATTTTTTAAACAAAAAATTGAATGCAAAAATTCCATCATTTCAGTTTAATCGAATAGGAAATAGGTCTAGAAAATAATTAAAAGAATATATTTTACTTGATTTGAAGCAATTTTATTATCATAGTTCTAAGAAAAATATAAGGATGTATGCAAATAAAAATTAATTTTTTAAACAAAAAATTGAATGCAAAAATTCCATCATTTCAGTTTAATCGAATAGGAAATAGGTCTAGAAAATAATTAAAAGAATATATTTTACTTGATTTGAAGCAATTTTATTATCATAGTTCTAAGAAAAATATAAGGATGTATGCAAATAAAAATTAATTTTTTAAACAAAAAATTGAATGCAAAAATTCCATCATTTCAGTTTAATCGAATAGGAAATAGGTCTAGAAAATAATTAAAAGAATATATTTTACTTGATTTGAAGCAATTTTATTATCATAGTTCTAAGAAAAATATAAGGATGTATGCAAATAAAAATTAATTTTTTAAACAAAAAATTGAATGCAAAAATTCCATCATTTCAGTTTAATCGAATAGGAAATAGGTCTAGAAAATAATTAAAAGAATATATTTTACTTGATTTGAAGCAATTTTATTATCATAGTTCTAAGAAAAATATAAGGATGTATGCAAATAAAAATTAATTTTTTAAACAAAAAATTGAATGCAAAAATTCCATCATTTCAGTTTAATCGAATAGGAAATAGGTCTAGAAAATAATTAAAAGAATATATTTTACTTGATTTGAAGCAATTTTATTATCATAGTTCTAAGAAAAATATAAGGATGTATGCAAATAAAAATTAATTTTTTAAACAAAAAATTGAATGCAAAAATTCCATCATTTCAGTTTAATCGAATAGGAAATAGGTCTAGAAAATAATTAAAAGAATATATTTTACTTGATTTGAAGCAATTTTATTATCATAGTTCTAAGAAAAATATAAGGATGTATGCAAATAAAAATTAATTTTTTAAACAAAAAATTGAATGCAAAAATTCCATCATTTCAGTTTAATCGAATAGGAAATAGGTCTAGAAAATAATTAAAAAAATATATTTTACTTGATTTGAAGCAATTTTATTATCATAGTTCTAAGAAAAATATAAGGATGTATGCAAATAAAAATTAATTTTTTAAACAAAAAATTGAATGCAAAAATTCCATCATTTCAGTTTAATCGAATAGGAAATAGGTCTAGAAAATAATTAAAAGAATATATTTTACTTGATTTGAAGCAATTTTATTATCATAGTTCTAAGAAAAATATAAGGATGTATGCAAATAAAAATTAATTTTTTAAACAAAAAATTGAATGCAAAAATTCCACCATTTCAGTTTAATCGAATAGGAAATAGGTCTAGAAAATAATTAAAAGAATATATTTTACTTGATTTGAAGCAATTTTATTATCATAGTTCTAAGAAAAATATAAGGATGTATGCAAATAAAAATTAATTTTTTAAACAAAAAATTGAATGCAAAAATTCCATCATTTCAGTTTAATCGAATAGGAAATAGGTCTAGAAAATAATTAAAAGAATATATTTTACTTGATTTGAAGCAATTTTATTATCATAGTTCTAAGAAAAATATAAGGATGTATGCAAATAAAAATTAATTTTTTAAACAAAAAATTGAATGCAAAAATTCCATCATTTCAGTTTAATCGAATAGGAAATAGGTCTAGAAAATAATTAAAAGAATATATTTTACTTGATTTGAAGCAATTTTATTATCATAGTTCTAAGAAAAATATAAGGATGTATGCAAATAAAAATTAATTTTTTAAACAAAAAATTGAATGCAAAAATTCCACCATTTCAGTTTAATCGAATAGGAAATAGGTCTAGAAAATAATTAAAAGAATATATTTTACTTGATTTGAAGCAATTTTATTATCATAGTTCTAAGAAAAATATAAGGATGTATGCAAATAAAAATTAATTTTTTAAACAAAAAATTGAATGCAAAAATTCCATCATTTCAGTTTAATCGAATAGGAAATAGGTCTAGAAAATAATTAAAAGAATATATTTTACTTGATTTGAAGCAATTTTATTATCATAGTTCTAAGAAAAATATAAGGATGTATGCAAATAAAAATTAATTTTTTAAACAAAAAATTGAATGCAAAAATTCCATCATTTCAGTTTAATCGAATAGGAAATAGGTCTAGAAAATAATTAAAAGAATATATTTTACTTGATTTGAAGCAATTTTATTATCATAGTTCTAAGAAAAATATAAGGATGTATGCAAATAAAAATTAATTTTTTAAACAAAAAATTGAATGCAAAAATTCCATCATTTCAGTTTAATCGAATAGGAAATAGGTCTAGAAAATAATTAAAAGAATATATTTTACTTGATTTGAAGCAATTTTATTATCATAGTTCTAAGAAAAATATAAGGATGTATGCAAATAAAAATTAATTTTTTAAACAAAAAATTGAATGCAAAAATTCCATCATTTCAGTTTAATCGAATAGGAAATAGGTCTAGAAAATAATTAAAAGAATATATTTTACTTGATTTGAAGCAATTTTATTATCATAGTTCTAAGAAAAATATAAGGATGTATGCAAATAAAAATTAATTTTTTAAACAAAAAATTGAATGCAAAAATTCCATCATTTCAGTTTAATCGAATAGGAAATAGGTCTAGAAAATAATTAAAAGAATATATTTTACTTGATTTGAAGCAATTTTATTATCATAGTTTCTAAGAAAAATATAAGGATGTATGCAAATAAAAATTAATTTTTAAACAAAAAATTGAATGCAAAAATTCCATCATTTCAGTTTAATCGAATAGGAAATAGGTCTAGAAAATAATTAAAAGAATATATTTTACTTGATTTGAAGCAATTTTATTATCATAGTACTAAGAAAAATATAAGGATGTATGCAAATAAAAATTAATTTTTTAAACAAAAAATTGAATGCAAAAATTCCATCATTTCAGTTTAATCGAATAGGAAATAGGTCTAGAAAATAATTAAAAGAATATATTTTACTTGATTTGAAGCAATTTTATTATCATAGTTCTAAGAAAAATATAAGGATGTATGCAAATAAAAATTAATTTTTTAAACAAAAAATTGAATGCAAAAATTCCATCATTTCAGTTTAATCGAATAGGAAAATAGGTCTAGAAAATAATTAAAAGAATATATTTTACTTGATTTGAAGCAATTTTATTATCATAGTTCTAAGAAAAATATAAGGATGTATGCAAATAAAAATTAATTTTTTAAACAAAAAATTGAATGCAAAAATTCCATCATTTCAGTTTAATCGAATAGGAAATAGGTCTAGAAAATAATTAAAAGAATATATTTTACTTGATTTGAAGCAATTATATTATCATAGTTCTAAGAAAAATATAAGGATGTATGCAAATAAAAATTAATTTTTTAAACAAAAAATTGAATGCAAAAATTCCATCATTTCAGTTTAATCGAATAGGAAATAGGTCTAGAAAATAATTAAAAAAATATATTTTACTTGATTTGAAGCAATTTTATTATCATAGTTCTAAGAAAAATATAAGGATGTATGCAAATAAAAATTAATTTTTTAAACAAAAAATTGAATGCAAAAATTCCATCATTTCAGTTTAATCGAATAGGAAATAGGTCTAGAAAATAATTAAAAGAATATATTTTACTTGATTTGAAGCAATTTTATTATCATAGTTCTAAGAAAAATATAAGGATGTATGCAAATAAAAATTAATTTTTTAAACAAAAAATTGAATGCAAAAATTCCACCATTTCAGTTTAATCGAATAGGAAATAGGTCTAGAAAATAATTAAAAGAATATATTTTACTTGATTTGAAGCAATTTTATTATCATAGTTCTAAGAAAAATATAAGGATGTATGCAAATAAAAATTAATTTTTTAAACAAAAAATTGAATGCAAAAATTCCATCATTTCAGTTTAATCGAATAGGAAATAGGTCTAGAAAATAATTAAAAGAATATATTTTACTTGATTTGAAGCAATTTTATTATCATAGTTCTAAGAAAAATATAAGGATGTATGCAAATAAAAATTAATTTTTTAAACAAAAAATTGAATGCAAAAATTCCATCATTTCAGTTTAATCGAATAGGAAATAGGTCTAGAAAATAATTAAAAGAATTTATTTTACTTGATTTGAAGCAATTTTATTATCATAGTTCTAAGAAAAATATAAGGATGTATGCAAATAAAAATTAATTTTTTAAACAAAAAATTGAATGCAAAAATTCCACCATTTCAGTTTAATCGAATAGGAAATAGGTCTAGAAAATAATTAAAAGAATATATTTTACTTGATTTGAAGCAATTTTATTATCATAGTTCTAAGAAAAATATAAGGATGTATGCAAATAAAAATTAATTTTTTAAACAAAAAATTGAATGCAAAAATTCCATCATTTCAATTTAATCGAATAGGAAATAGGTCTAGAAAATAATTAAAAGAATATATTTTACTTGATTTGAAGCAATTTTATTATCATAGTTCTAAGAAAAATATAAGGATGTATGCAAATAAAAATTAATTTTTTAAACAAAAAATTTAATGCAAAAATTCCATCATTTCAATTTAATCGAATAGGAAATAGGTCTAGAAAATAATTAAAAGAATATATTTTACTTGATTTGAAGCAATTTTATTATCATAGTTCTAAGAAAAATATAAGGATGTATGCAAATAAAAATTAATTTTTTAAACAAAAAATTGAATGCAAAAATTCCACCATTTCAGTTTAATCGAATAGGAAATAGGTCTAGAAAATAATTAAAAGAATATATTTTACTTGATTTGAAGCAATTTTATTATCATAGTTCTAAGAAAAATATAAGGATGTATGCAAATAAAAATTAATTTTTTAAACAAAAAATTGAATGCAAAAATTCCACCATTTCAGTTTAATCGAATAGGAAATAGGTCTAGAAAATAATTAAAAGAATATATTTTACTTGATTTGAAGCAATTTTATTATCATAGTTCTAAGAAAAATATAAGGATGTATGCAAATAAAAATTAATTTTTTAAACAAAAAATTGAATGCAAAAATTCCATCATTTCAGTTTAATCGAATAGGAAATAGGTCTAGAAAATAATTAAAAGAATATATTTTACTTGATTTGAAGCAATTTTATTATCATAGTTCTAAGAAAAATATAAGGATGTATGCAAATAAAAATTAATTTTTTAAACAAAAAATTGAATGCAAAAATTCCATCATTTCAATTTAATCGAATAGGAAATAGGTCTAGAAAATAATTAAAAGAATATATTTTACTTGATTTGAAGCAATTTTATTATCATAGTTCTAAGAAAAATATAAGGATGTATGCAAATAAAAATTAATTTTTTAAACAAAAAATTGAATGCAAAAATTCCATCATTTCAATTTAATCGAATAGGAAATAGGTCTAGAAAATAATTAAAAGAATATATTTTACTTGATTTGAAGCAATTTTATTATCATAGTTCTAAGAAAAATATAAGGATGTATGCAAATAAAAATTAATTTTTTAAACAAAAAATTGAATGCAAAAATTCCATCATTTCAGTTTAATCGAATAGGAAATAGGTCTAGAAAATAATTAAAAGAATATATTTTACTTGATTTGAAGCAATTTTATTATCATAGTTCTAAGAAAAATATAAGGATGTATGCAAATAAAAATTAATTTTTTAAACAAAAAATTGAATGCAAAAATTCCACCATTTCAATTTAATCGAATAGGAAATAGGTCTAGAAAATAATTAAAAGAATATATTTTACTTGATTTGAAGCAATTTTATTATCATAGTTCTAAGAAAAATATAAGGATGTATGCAAATAAAAATTAATTTTTTAAACAAAAAATTGAATGCAAAAATTCCACCATTTCAGTTTAATCGAATAGGAAATAGGTCTAGAAAATAATTAAAAGAATATATTTTACTTGATTTGAAGCAATTTTATTATCATAGTTCTAAGAAAAATATAAGGATGTATGCAAATAAAAATTAATTTTTTAAACAAAAAATTGAATGCAAAAATTCCACCATTTCAATTTAATCGAATAGGAAATAGGTCTAGAAAATAATTAAAAGAATATATTTTACTTGATTTGAAGCAATTTTATTATCATTGTTCTAAGAAAAATATAAGGATGTATGCAAATAAAAATTAATTTTTTAAACAAAAAATTGAATGCAAAAATTCCATCATTTCAATTTAATCGAATAGGAAATAGGTCTAGAAAATAATTAAAAGAATATATTTTACTTGATTTGAAGCAATTTTATTATCATAGTTCTAAGAAAAATATAAGGATGTATGCAAATAAAAATTAATTTTTTAAACAAAAAATTGAATGCAAAAATTCCACCATTTCAGTTTAATCGAATAGGAAATAGGTCTAGAAAATAATTAAAAGAATATATTTTACTTGATTTGAAGCAATTTTATTATCATAGTTCTAAGAAAAATATAAGGATGTATGCAAATAAAAATTAATTTTTTAAACAAAAAATTGAATGCAAAAATTCCACCATTTCAATTTAATCGAATAGGAAATAGGTCTAGAAAATAATTAAAAGAATATATTTTACTTGATTTGAAGCAATTTTATTATCATAGTTCTAAGAAAAATATAAGGATGTATGCAAATAAAAATTAATTTTTTAAACAAAAAATTGAATGCAAAAATTCCACCATTTCAGTTTAATCGAATAGGAAATAGGTCTAGAAAATAATTAAAAGAATATATTTTACTTGATTTGAAGCAATTTTATTATCATAGTTCTAAGAAAAATATAAGGATGTATGCAAATAAAAATTAATTTTTTAAACAAAAAATTGAATGCAAAAATTCCATCATTTCAATTTAATCGAATAGGAAATAGGTCTAGAAAATAATTAAAAAAATATATTTTACTTGATTTGAAGCAATTTTATTATCATAGTTCTAAGAAAAATATAAGGATGTATGCAAATAAAAATTAATTTTTTAAACAAAAAATTGAATGCAAAAATTCCATCATTTCAATTTAATCGAATAGGAAATAGGTCTAGAAAATAATTAAAAGAATATATTTTACTTGATTTGAAGCAATTTTATTATCATAGTTCTAAGAAAAATATAAGGATGTATGCAAATAAAAATTAATTTTTTAAACAAAAAATTGAATGCAAAAATTCCACCATTTCAATTTAATCGAATAGGAAATAGGTCTAGAAAATAATTAAAAGAATATATTTTACTTGATTTGAAGCAATTTTATTATCATAGTTCTAAGAAAAATATAAGGATGTATGCAAATAAAAATTAATTTTTTAAACAAAAAATTGAATGCAAAAATTCCACCATTTCAGTTTAATCGAATAGGAAATAGGTCTAGAAAATAATTAAAAGAATATATTTTACTTGATTTGAAGCAATTTTATTATCATAGTTCTAAGAAAAATATAAGGATGTATGCAAATAAAAATTAATTTTTTAAACAAAAAATTGAATGCAAAAATTCCACCATTTCAATTTAATCGAATAGGAAATAGGTCTAGAAAATAATTAAAAAAATATATTTTACTTGATTTGAGGCAATTTTATTATCATAGTTCTAAGAAAAATATAAGGATGTATGCAAATAAAAATTAATTTTTTAAACAAAAAATTGAATGCAAAAATTCCACCATTTCAGTTTAATCGAATAGGAAATAGGTCTAGAAAATAATTAAAAGAATATATTTTACTTGATTTGAAGCAATTTTATTATCATAGTTCTAAGAAAAATATAAGGATGTATGCAAATAAAAATTAATTTTTTAAACAAAAAATTGAATGCAAAAATTCCATCATTTCAATTTAATCGAATAGGAAATAGGTCTAGAAAATAATTAAAAGAATATATTTTACTTGATTTGAAGCAATTTTATTATCATAGTTCTAAGAAAAATATAAGGATGTATGCAAATAAAAATTAATTTTTTAAACAAAAAATTGAATGCAAAAATTCCACCATTTCAGTTTAATCGAATAGGAAATAGGTCTAGAAAATAATTAAAAGAATATATTTTACTTGATTTGAAGCAATTTTATTATCATAGTTCTAAGAAAAATATAAGGATGTATGCAAATAAAAATTAATTTTTTAAACAAAAAATTGAATGCAAAAATTCCACCATTTCAGTTTAATCGAATAGGAAATAGGTCTAGAAAATAATTAAAAGAATATATTTTACTTGATTTGAAGCAATTTTATTATCATAGTTCTAAGAAAAATATAAGGATGTATGCAAATAAAAATTAATTTTTTAAACAAAAAATTGAATGCAAAAATTCCACCATTTCAGTTTAATCGAATAGGAAATAGGTCTAGAAAATAATTAAAAGAATATATTTTACTTGATTTGAAGCAATTTTATTATCATAGTTCTAAGAAAAATATAAGGATGTATGCAAATAAAAATTAATTTTTTAAACAAAAAATTGAATGCAAAAATTCCACCATTTCAGTTTAATCGAATAGGAAATAGGTCTAGAAAATAATTAAAAGAATATATTTTACTTGATTTGAAGCAATTTTATTATCATAGTTCTAAGAAAAATATAAGGATGTATGCAAATAAAAATTAATTTTTTAAACAAAAAATTGAATGCAAAAATTCCACCATTTCAGTTTAATCGAATAGGAAATAGGTCTAGAAAATAATTAAAAGAATATATTTTACTTGATTTGAAGCAATTTTATTATCATAGTTCTAAGAAAAATATAAGGATGTATGCAAATAAAAATTAATTTTTTAAACAAAAAATTGAATGCAAAAATTCCACCATTTCAGTTTAATCGAATAGGAAATAGGTCTAGAAAATAATTAAAAGAATATATTTTACTTAATTTGAAGCAATTTTATTATCATAGTTCTAAGAAAAATATAAGGATGTATGCAAATAAAAATTAATTTTTTAAACAAAAAATTGAATGCAAAAATTCCACCATTTCAGTTTAATCGAATAGGAAATAGGTCTAGAAAATAATTAAAAGAATATATTTTACTTGATTTGAAGCAATTTTATTATCATAGTTCTAAGAAAAATATAAGGATGTATGCAAATAAAAATTAATTTTTTAAACAAAAAATTGAATGCAAAAATTCCACCATTTCAGTTTAATCGAATAGGAAATAGGTCTAGAAAATAATTAAAAGAATATATTTTACTTGATTTGAAGCAATTTTATTATCATAGTTCTAAGAAAAATATAAGGATGTATGCAAATAAAAATTAATTTTTTAAACAAAAAATTGAATGCAAAAATTCCACCATTTCAGTTTAATCGAATAGGAAATAGGTCTAGAAAATAATTAAAAGAATATATTTTACTTGATTTGAAGCAATTTTATTATCATAGTTCTAAGAAAAATATAAGGATGTATGCAAATAAAAATTAATTTTTTAAACAAAAAATTGAATGCAAAAATTCCACCATTTCAGTTTAATCGAATAGGAAATAGGTCTAGAAAATAATTAAAAGAATATATTTTACTTGATTTGAAGCAATTTTATTATCATAGTTCTAAGAAAAATATAAGGATGTATGCAAATAAAAATTAATTTTTTAAACAAAAAATTGAATGCAAAAATTCCACCATTTCAGTTTAATCGAATAGGAAATAGGTCTAGAAAATAATTAAAAGAATATATTTTACTTGATTTGAAGCAATTTTATTATCATAGTTCTAAGAAAAATATAAGGATGTATGCAAATAAAAATTAATTTTTTAAACAAAAAATTGAATGCAAAAATTCCACCATTTCAGTTTAATCGAATAGGAAATAGGTCTAGAAAATAATTAAAAGAATATATTTTACTTGATTTGAGGCAATTTTATTATCATAGTTCTAAGAAAAATATAAGGATGTATGCAAATAAAAATTAATTTTTTAAACAAAAAATTGAATGCAAAAATTCCACCATTTCAGTTTAATCGAATAGGAAATAGGTCTAGAAAATAATTAAAAGAATATATTTTACTTGATTTGAGGCAATTTTAT
The DNA here is from genome assembly GCA_030063045.1 of Pratylenchus scribneri. Lineage (NCBI taxonomy): Eukaryota > Metazoa > Nematoda > Chromadorea > Rhabditida > Pratylenchidae > Pratylenchus > Pratylenchus scribneri. Next base: position 362,804 of record JAQSEB010000101.1, on the reverse strand, counting down.
TATCATAGTTCTAAGAAAAATATAAGGATGTATGCAAATAAAAATTAATTTTTTAAACAAAAAATTGAATGCAAAAATTCCACCATTTCAGTTTAATCGAATAGGAAATAGGTCTAGAAAATAATTAAAAGAATATATTTTACTTGATTTGAGGCAATTTTATTATCATAGTTCTAAGAAAAATATAAGGATGTATGCAAATAAAAATTAATTTTTTAAACAAAAAATTGAATGCAAAAATTCCACCATTTCAGTTTAATCGAATAGGAAATAGGTCTAGAAAATAATTAAAAGAATATATTTTACTTGATTTGAAGCAATTTTATTATCATAGTTCTAAGAAAAATATAAGGATGTATGCAAATAAAAATTAATTTTTTAAACAAAAAATTGAATGCAAAAATTCCACCATTTCAGTTTAATCGAATAGGAAATAGGTCTAGAAAATAATTAAAAGAATATATTTTACTTGATTTGAAGCAATTTTATTATCATAGTTCTAAGAAAAATATAAGGATGTATGCAAATAAAAATTAATTTTTTAAACAAAAAATTGAATGCAAAAATTCCACCATTTCAGTTTAATCGAATAGGAAATAGGTCTAGAAAATAATTAAAAGAATATATTTTACTTGATTTGAAGCAATTTTATTATCATAGTTCTAAGAAAAATATAAGGATGTATGCAAATAAAAATTAATTTTTTAAACAAAAAATTGAATGCAAAAATTCCACCATTTCAGTTTAATCGAATAGGAAATAGGTCTAGAAAATAATTAAAAGAATATATTTTACTTGATTTGAAGCAATTTTATTATCATAGTTCTAAGAAAAATATAAGGATGTATGCAAATAAAAATTAATTTTTTAAACAAAAAATTGAATGCAAAAATTCCACCATTTCAGTTTAATCGAATAGGAAATAGGTCTAGAAAATAATTAAAAGAATATATTTTACTTGATTTGAAGCAATTTTATTATCATAGTTCTAAGAAAAATATAAGGATGTATGCAAATAAAAATTAATTTTTTAAACAAAAAATTGAATGCAAAAATTCCACCATTTCAGTTTAATCGAATAGGAAATAGGTCTAGAAAATAATTAAAAGAATATATTTTACTTGATTTGAAGCAATTTTATTATCATAGTTCTAAGAAAAATATAAGGATGTATGCAAATAAAAATTAATTTTTTAAACAAAAAATTGAATGCAAAAATTCCACCATTTCAGTTTAATCGAATAGGAAATAGGTCTAGAAAATAATTAAAAGAATATATTTTACTTGATTTGAAGCAATTTTATTATCATAGTTCTAAGAAAAATATAAGGATGTATGCAAATAAAAATTAATTTTTTAAACAAAAAATTGAATGCAAAAATTCCACCATTTCAGTTTAATCGAATAGGAAATAGGTCTAGAAAATAATTAAAAGAATATATTTTACTTGATTTGAAGGCAATTTTATTATCATAGTTCTAAGAAAAATATAAGGATGTATGCAAATAAAAATTAATTTTTTAAACAAAAAATTGAATGCAAAAATTCCACCATTTCAGTTTAATCGAATAGGAAATAGGTCTAGAAAATAATTAAAAGAATATATTTTACTTGATTTGAGGCAATTTTATTATCATAGTTCTAAGAAAAATATAAGGATGTATGCAAATAAAAATTAATTTTTTAAACAAAAAATTGAATGCAAAAATTCCACCATTTCAGTTTAATCGAATAGGAAATAGGTCTAGAAAATAATTAAAAGAATATATTTTACTTGATTTGAAGCAATTTTATTATCATAGTTCTAAGAAAAATATAAGGATGTATGCAAATAAAAATTAATTTTTTAAACAAAAAATTGAATGCAAAAATTCCACCATTTCAGTTTAATCGAATAGGAAATAGGTCTAGAAAATAATTAAAAGAATATATTTTACTTGATTTGAAGCAATTTTATTATCATAGTTCTAAGAAAAATATAAGGATGTATGCAAATAAAAATTAATTTTTTAAACAAAAAATTGAATGCAAAAATTCCACCATTTCAGTTTAATCGAATAGGAAATAGGTCTAGAAAATAATTAAAAGAATATATTTTACTTGATTTGAAGCAATTTTATTATCATAGTTCTAAGAAAAATATAAGGATGTATGCAAATAAAAATTAATTTTTTAAACAAAAAATTGAATGCAAAAATTCCACCATTTCAGTTTAATCGAATAGGAAATAGGTCTAGAAAATAATTAAAAGAATATATTTTACTTGATTTGAAGGCAATTTTATTATCATAGTTCTAAGAAAAATATAAGGATGTATGCAAATAAAAATTAATTTTTTAAACAAAAAATTGAATGCAAAAATTCCACCATTTCAGTTTAATCGAATAGGAAATAGGTCTAGAAAATAATTAAAAGAATATATTTTACTTGATTTGAAGCAATTTTATTATCATAGTTCTAAGAAAAATATAAGGATGTATGCAAATAAAAATTAATTTTTTAAACAAAAAATTGAATGCAAAAATTCCACCATTTCAGTTTAATCGAATAGGAAATAGGTCTAGAAAATAATTAAAAGAATATATTTTACTTGATTTGAAGCAATTTTATTATCATAGTTCTAAGAAAAATATAAGGATGTATGCAAATAAAAATTAATTTTTTAAACAAAAAATTGAATGCAAAAATTCCACCATTTCAGTTTAATCGAATAGGAAATAGGTCTAGAAAATAATTAAAAGAATATATTTTACTTGATTTGAAGCAATTTTATTATCATAGTTCTAAGAAAAATATAAGGATGTATGCAAATAAAAATTAATTTTTTAAACAAAAAATTGAATGCAAAAATTCCACCATTTCAGTTTAATCGAATAGGAAATAGGTCTAGAAAATAATTAAAAGAATATATTTTACTTGATTTGAAGCAATTTTATTATCATAGTTCTAAGAAAAATATAAGGATGTATGCAAATAAAAATTAATTTTTTAAACAAAAAATTGAATGCAAAAATTCCACCATTTCAGTTTAATCGAATAGGAAATAGGTCTAGAAAATAATTAAAAGAATATATTTTACTTGATTTGAAGCAATTTTATTATCATAGTTCTAAGAAAAATATAAGGATGTATGCAAATAAAAATTAATTTTTTAAACAAAAAATTGAATGCAAAAATTCCACCATTTCAGTTTAATCGAATAGGAAATAGGTCTAGAAAATAATTAAAAGAATATATTTTACTTGATTTGAGGCAATTTTATTATCATAGTTCTAAGAAAAATATAAGGATGTATGCAAATAAAAATTAATTTTTTAAACAAAAAATTGAATGCAAAAATTCCACCATTTCAGTTTAATCGAATAGGAAATAGGTCTAGAAAATAATTAAAAGAATATATTTTACTTGATTTGAAGCAATTTTATTATCATAGTTCTAAGAAAAATATAAGGATGTATGCAAATAAAAATTAATTTTTTAAACAAAAAATTGAATGCAAAAATTCCACCATTTCAGTTTAATCGAATAGGAAATAGGTCTAGAAAATAATTAAAAGAATATATTTTACTTGATTTGAGGCAATTTTATTATCATAGTTCTAAGAAAAATATAAGGATGTATGCAAATAAAAATTAATTTTTTAAACAAAAAATTGAATGCAAAAATTCCACCATTTCAGTTTAATCGAATAGGAAATAGGTCTAGAAAATAATTAAAAGAATATATTTTACTTGATTTGAAGCAATTTTATTATCATAGTTCTAAGAAAAATATAAGGATGTATGCAAATAAAAATTAATTTTTTAAACAAAAAATTGAATGCAAAAATTCCACCATTTCAGTTTAATCGAATAGGAAATAGGTCTAGAAAATAATTAAAAGAATATATTTTACTTGATTTGAAGCAATTTTATTATCATAGTTCTAAGAAAAATATAAGGATGTATGCAAATAAAAATTAATTTTTTAAACAAAAAATTGAATGCAAAAATTCCACCATTTCAGTTTAATCGAATAGGAAATAGGTCTAGAAAATAATTAAAAGAATATATTTTACTTGATTTGAAGCAATTTTATTATCATAGTTCTAAGAAAAATATAAGGATGTATGCAAATAAAAATTAATTTTTTAAACAAAAAATTGAATGCAAAAATTCCACCATTTCAGTTTAATCGAATAGGAAATAGGTCTAGAAAATAATTAAAAGAATATATTTTACTTGATTTGAAGCAATTTTATTATCATAGTTCTAAGAAAAATATAAGGATGTATGCAAATAAAAATTAATTTTTTAAACAAAAAATTGAATGCAAAAATTCCACCATTTCAGTTTAATCGAATAGGAAATAGGTCTAGAAAATAATTAAAAGAATATATTTTACTTGATTTGAAGCAATTTTATTATCATAGTTCTAAGAAAAATATAAGGATGTATGCAAATAAAAATTAATTTTTTAAACAAAAAATTGAATGCAAAAATTCCACCATTTCAGTTTAATCGAATAGGAAATAGGTCTAGAAAATAATTAAAAGAATATATTTTACTTGATTTGAAGCAATTTTATTATCATAGTTCTAAGAAAAATATAAGGATGTATGCAAATAAAAATTAATTTTTTAAACAAAAAATTGAATGCAAAAATTCCATCATTTCAATTTAATCGAATAGGAAATAGGTCTAGAAAATAATTAAAAGAATATATTTTACTTGATTTGAAGCAATTTTATTATCATAGTTCTAAGAAAAATATAAGGATGTATGCAAATAAAAATTAATTTTTTAAACAAAAAATTGAATGCAAAAATTCCACCATTTCAATTTAATCGAATAGGAAATAGGTCTAGAAAATAATTAAAAGAATATATTTTACTTGATTTGAAGCAATTTTATTATCATAGTTCTAAGAAAAATATAAGGATGTATGCAAATAAAAATTAATTTTTTAAACAAAAAATTGAATGCAAAAATTCCACCATTTCAATTTAATCGAATAGGAAATAGGTCTAGAAAATAATTAAAAGAATATATTTTACTTGATTTGAAGCAATTTTATTATCATAGTTCTAAGAAAAATATAAGGATGTATGCAAATAAAAATTAATTTTTTAAACAAAAAATTGAATGCAAAAATTCCACCATTTCAGTTTAATCGAATAGGAAATAGGTCTAGAAAATAATTAAAAGAATATATTTTACTTGATTTGAAGCAATTTTATTATCATAGTTCTAAGAAAAATATAAGGATGTATGCAAATAAAAATTAATTTTTTAAACAAAAAATTGAATGCAAAAATTCCACCATTTCAATTTAATCGAATAGGAAATAGGTCTAGAAAATAATTAAAAGAATATATTTTACTTGATTTGAGGCAATTTTATTATCATAGTTCTAAGAAAAATATAAGGATGTATGCAAATAAAAATTAATTTTTTAAACAAAAAATTGAATGCAAAAATTCCACCATTTCAGTTTAATCGAATAGGAAATAGGTCTAGAAAATAATTAAAAGAATATATTTTACTTGATTTGAAGCAATTTTATTATCATAGTTCTAAGAAAAATATAAGGATGTATGCAAATAAAAATTAATTTTTCAAACAAAAAATTGAATGCAAAAATTCCATCATTTCAATTTAATCGAATAGGAAATAGGTCTAGAAAATAATTAAAAGAATATATTTTACTTGATTTGAAGCAATTTTATTATCATAGTTCTAAGAAAAATATAAGGATGTATGCAAATAAAAATTAATTTTTTAAACAAAAAATTGAATGCAAAAATTCCACCATTTCAGTTTAATCGAATAGGAAATAGGTCTAGAAAATAATTAAAAAAATATATTTTACTTGATTTGAGGCAATTTTATTATCATAGTTCTAAGAAAAATATAAGGATGTATGCAAATAAAAATTAATTTTTTAAACAAAAAATTGAATGCAAAAATTCCACCATTTCAGTTTAATCGAATAGGAAATAGGTCTAGAAAATAATTAAAAGAATATATTTTACTTGATTTGAAGCAATTTTATTATCATAGTTCTAAGAAAAATATAAGGATGTATGCAAATAAAAATTAATTTTTTAAACAAAAAATTGAATGCAAAAATTCCATCATTTCAATTTAATCGAATAGGAAATAGGTCTAGAAAATAATTAAAAGAATATATTTTACTTGATTTGAAGCAATTTTATTATCATAGTTCTAAGAAAAATATAAGGATGTATGCAAATAAAAATTAATTTTTTAAACAAAAAATTGAATGCAAAAATTCCATCATTTCAATTTAATCGAATAGGAAATAGGTCTAGAAAATAATTAAAAGAATATATTTTACTTGATTTGAAGCAATTTTATTATCATAGTTCTAAGAAAAATATAAGGATGTATGCAAATAAAAATTAATTTTTTAAACAAAAAATTGAATGCAAAAATTCCACCATTTCAATTTAATCGAATAGGAAATAGGTCTAGAAAATAATTAAAAAAATATATTTTACTTGATTTGAGGCAATTTTATTATCATAGTTCTAAGAAAAATATAAGGATGTATGCAAATAAAAATTAATTTTTTAAACAAAAAATTGAATGCAAAAATTCCACCATTTCAGTTTAATCGAATAGGAAATAGGTCTAGAAAATAATTAAAAGAATATATTTTACTTGATTTGAAGCAATTTTATTATCATAGTTCTAAGAAAAATATAAGGATGTATGCAAATAAAAATTAATTTTTTAAACAAAAAATTGAATGCAAAAATTCCATCATTTCAATTTAATCGAATAGGAAATAGGTCTAGAAAATAATTAAAAGAATATATTTTACTTGATTTGAAGCAATTTTATTATCATAGTTCTAAGAAAAATATAAGGATGTATGCAAATAAAAATTAATTTTTTAAACAAAAAATTGAATGCAAAAATTCCATCATTTCAATTTAATCGAATAGGAAATAGGTCTAGAAAATAATTAAAAGAATATATTTTACTTGATTTGAAGCAATTTTATTATCATAGTTCTAAGAAAAATATAAGGATGTATGCAAATAAAAATTAATTTTTTAAACAAAAAATTGAATGCAAAAATTCCACCATTTCAATTTAATCGAATAGGAAATAGGTCTAGAAAATAATTAAAAAAATATATTTTACTTGATTTGAGGCAATTTTATTATCATAGTTCTAAGAAAAATATAAGGATGTATGCAAATAAAAATTAATTTTTTAAACAAAAAATTGAATGCAAAAATTCCACCATTTCAGTTTAATCGAATAGGAAATAGGTCTAGAAAATAATTAAAAGAATATATTTTACTTGATTTGAAGCAATTTTATTATCATAGTTCTAAGAAAAATATAAGGATGTATGCAAATAAAAATTAATTTTTTAAACAAAAAATTGAATGCAAAAATTCCACCATTTCAGTTTAATCGAATAGGAAATAGGTCTAGAAAATAATTAAAAAAATATATTTTACTTGATTTGAGGCAATTTTATTATCATAGTTCTAAGAAAAATATAAGGATGTATGCAAATAAAAATTAATTTTTTAAACAAAAAATTGAATGCAAAAATTCCACCATTTCAGTTTAATCGAATAGGAAATAGGTCTAGAAAATAATTAAAAGAATATATTTTACTTGATTTGAAGCAATTTTATTATCATAGTTCTAAGAAAAATATAAGGATGTATGCAAATAAAAATTAATTTTTTAAACAAAAAATTGAATGCAAAAATTCCACCATTTCAATTTAATCGAATAGGAAATAGGTCTAGAAAATAATTAAAAAAATATATTTTACTTGATTTGAGGCAATTTTATTATCATAGTTCTAAGAAAAATATAAGGATGTATGCAAATAAAAATTAATTTTTTAAACAAAAAATTGAATGCAAAAATTCCACCATTTCAGTTTAATCGAATAGGAAATAGGTCTAGAAAATAATTAAAAGAATATATTTTACTTGATTTGAAGCAATTTTATTATCATAGTTCTAAGAAAAATATAAGGATGTATGCAAATAAAAATTAATTTTTTAAACAAAAAATTGAATGCAAAAATTCCACCATTTCAGTTTAATCGAATAGGAAATAGGTCTAGAAAATAATTAAAAAAATATATTTTACTTGATTTGAGGCAATTTTATTATCATAGTTCTAAGAAAAATATAAGGATGTATGCAAATAAAAATTAATTTTTTAAACAAAAAATTGAATGCAAAAATTCCACCATTTCAGTTTAATCGAATAGGAAATAGGTCTAGAAAATAATTAAAAGAATATATTTTACTTGATTTGAAGCAATTTTATTATCATAGTTCTAAGAAAAATATAAGGATGTATGCAAATAAAAATTAATTTTTTAAACAAAAAATTGAATGCAAAAATTCCACCATTTCAGTTTAATCGAATAGGAAATAGGTCTAGAAAATAATTAAAAAAATATATTTTACTTGATTTGAGGCAATTTTATTATCATAGTTCTAAGAAAAATATAAGGATGTATGCAAATAAAAATTAATTTTTTAAACAAAAAATTGAATGCAAAAATTCCACCATTTCAGTTTAATCGAATAGGAAATAGGTCTAGAAAATAATTAAAAGAATATATTTTACTTGATTTGAAGCAATTTTATTATCATAGTTCTAAGAAAAATATAAGGATGTATGCAAATAAAAATTAATTTTTTAAACAAAAAATTGAATGCAAAAATTCCACCATTTCAATTTAATCGAATAGGAAATAGGTCTAGAAAATAATTAAAAAAATATATTTTACTTGATTTGAGGCAATTTTATTATCATAGTTCTAAGAAAAATATAAGGATGTATGCAAATAAAAATTAATTTTTTAAACAAAAAATTGAATGCAAAAATTCCACCATTTCAGTTTAATCGAATAGGAAATAGGTCTAGAAAATAATTAAAAGAATATATTTTACTTGATTTGAAGCAATTTTATTATCATAGTTCTAAGAAAAATATAAGGATGTATGCAAATAAAAATTAATTTTTTAAACAAAAAATTGAATGCAAAAATTCCATCATTTCAATTTAATCGAATAGGAAATAGGTCTAGAAAATAATTAAAAGAATATATTTTACTTGATTTGAAGCAATTTTATTATCATAGTTCTAAGAAAAATATAAGGATGTATGCAAATAAAAATTAATTTTTTAAACAAAAAATTGAATGCAAAAATTCCACCATTTCAATTTAATCGAATAGGAAATAGGTCTAGAAAATAATTAAAAAAATATATTTTACTTGATTTGAGGCAATTTTATTATCATAGTTCTAAGAAAAATATAAGGATGTATGCAAATAAAAATTAATTTTTTAAACAAAAAATTGAATGCAAAAATTCCACCATTTCAGTTTAATCGAATAGGAAATAGGTCTAGAAAATAATTAAAAGAATATATTTTACTTGATTTGAAGCAATTTTATTATCATAGTTCTAAGAAAAATATAAGGATGTATGCAAATAAAAATTAATTTTTTAAACAAAAAATTGAATGCAAAAATTCCACCATTTCAGTTTAATCGAATAGGAAATAGGTCTAGAAAATAATTAAAAGAATATATTTTACTTGATTTGAAGCAATTTTATTATCATAGTTCTAAGAAAAATATAAGGATGTATGCAAATAAAAATTAATTTTTTAAACAAAAAATTGAATGCAAAAATTCCATCATTTCAATTTAATCGAATAGGAAATAGGTCTAGAAAATAATTAAAAGAATATATTTTACTTGATTTGAAGCAATTTTATTATCATAGTTCTAAGAAAAATATAAGGATGTATGCAAATAAAAATTAATTTTTTAAACAAAAAATTGAATGCAAAAATTCCACCATTTCAGTTTAATCGAATAGGAAATAGGTCTAGAAAATAATTAAAAGAATATATTTTACTTGATTTGAAGCAATTTTATTATCATAGTTCTAAGAAAAATATAAGGATGTATGCAAATAAAAATTAATTTTTTAAACAAAAAATTGAATGCAAAAATTCCATCATTTCAATTTAATCGAATAGGAAATAGGTCTAGAAAATAATTAAAAGAATATATTTTACTTGATTTGAAGCAATTTTATTATCATAGTTCTAAGAAAAATATAAGGATGTATGCAAATAAAAATTAATTTTTTAAACAAAAAATTGAATGCAAAAATTCCACCATTTCAGTTTAATCGAATAGGAAATAGGTCTAGAAAATAATTAAAAGAATATATTTTACTTGATTTGAAGCAATTTTATTATCATAGTTCTAAGAAAAATATAAGGATGTATGCAAATAAAAATTAATTTTTTAAACAAAAAATTGAATGCAAAAATTCCACCATTTCAATTTAATCGAATAGGAAATAGGTCTAGAAAATAATTAAAAGAATATATTTTACTTGATTTGAAGCAATTTTATTATCATAGTTCTAAGAAAAATATAAGGATGTATGCAAATAAAAATTAATTTTTTAAACAAAAAATTGAATGCAAAAATTCCACCATTTCAATTTAATCGAATAGGAAATAGGTCTAGAAAATAATTAAAAAAATATATTTTACTTGATTTGAGGCAATTTTATTATCATAGTTCTAAGAAAAATATAAGGATGTATGCAAATAAAAATTAATTTTTTAAACAAAAAATTGAATGCAAAAATTCCACCATTTCAATTTAATCGAATAGGAAATAGGTCTAGAAAATAATTAAAAAAATATATTTTACTTGATTTGAGGCAATTTTATTATCATAGTTCTAAGAAAAATATAAGGATGTATGCAAATAAAAATTAATTTTTTAAACAAAAAAATTGAATGCAAAAATTCCACCATTTCAGTTTAATCGAATAGGAAATAGGTCTAGAAAATAATTAAAAGAATATATTTTACTTGATTTGAAGCAATTTTATTATCATAGTTCTAAGAAAAATATAAGGATGTATGCAAATAAAAATTAATTTTTTAAACAAAAAATTGAATGCAAAAATTCCATCATTTCAATTTAATCGAATAGGAAATAGGTCTAGAAAATAATTAAAAGAATATATTTTACTTGATTTGAAGCAATTTTATTATCATAGTTCTAAGAAAAATATAAGGATGTATGCAAATAAAAATTAATTTTTTAAACAAAAAATTGAATGCAAAAATTCCACCATTTCAGTTTAATCGAATAGGAAATAGGTCTAGAAAATAATTAAAAGAATATATTTTACTTGATTTGAAGCAATTTTATTATCATAGTTCTAAGAAAAATATAAGGATGTATGCAAATAAAAATTAATTTTTTAAACAAAAAATTGAATGCAAAAATTCCACCATTTCAATTTAATCGAATAGGAAATAGGTCTAGAAAATAATTAAAAGAATATATTTTACTTGATTTGAAGCAATTTTTTATCATAGTTCTAAGAAAAATATAAGGATGTATGCAAATAAAAATTAATTTTTTAAACAAAAAATTGAATGCAAAAATTCCACCATTTCAGTTTAATCGAATAGGAAATAGGTCTAGAAAATAATTAAAAGAATATATTTTACTTGATTTGAAGCAATTTTATTATCATAGTTCTAAGAAAAATATAAGGATGTATGCAAATAAAAATTAATTTTTTAAACAAAAAATTGAATGCAAAAATTCCACCATTTCAATTTAATCGAATAGGAAATAGGTCTAGAAAATAATTAAAAAAATATATTTTACTTGATTTGAGGCAATTTTATTATCATAGTTCTAAGAAAAATATAAGGATGTATGCAAATAAAAATTAATTTTTTAAACAAAAAATTGAATGCAAAAATTCCACCATTTCAGTTTAATCGAATAGGAAATAGGTCTAGAAAATAATTAAAAGAATATATTTTACTTGATTTGAAGCAATTTTATTATCATAGTTCTAAGAAAAATATAAGGATGTATGCAAATAAAAATTAATTTTTTAAACAAAAAATTGAATGCAAAAATTCCACCATTTCAGTTTAATCGAATAGGAAATAGGTCTAGAATATATAAGGGAATATATTTTACTTGATTTGAAGCAATTTTATTATCATAGTTCTAAGAAAAATATAAGGATGTATGCAAATAAAAATTAATTTTTTAAACAAAAAATTGAATGCAAAAATTCCACCATTTCAGTTTAATCGAATAGGAAATAGGTCTAGAAAATAATTAAAAGAATATATTTTACTTGATTTGAAGCAATTTTATTATCATAGTTCTAAGAAAAATATAAGGATGTATGCAAATAAAAATTAATTTTTTAAACATAAAATTGAATGCAAAAATTCCATCATTTCAATTTAATCGAATAGGAAATAGGTCTAGAAAATAATTAAAAGAATATATTTTACTTGATTTGAAGCAATTTTATTATCATAGTTCTAAGAAAAATATAAGGATGTATGCAAATAAAAATTAATTTTTTAAACAAAAAATTGAATGCAAAAATTCCACCATTTCAATTTAATCAAATAGGAAATAGGTCTAGAAAATAATTAAAAGAATATATTTCACTTGATTTGAAGCAATTTTATTATCATAGTTCTAAGAAAAATATAAGGATGTATGCAAATAAAAATTAATTTTTTAAACAAAAAATTGAATGCAAAAATTCCATCATTTCAATTTAATCGAATAGGAAATAGGTCTAGAAAATAATTAAAAGAATATATTTCACTTGATTTGAAGCAATTTTATTATCATAGTTCTAAGAAAAATATAAGGATGTATGCAAATAAAAATTAATTTTTTAAACAAAAAATTGAATGCAAAAATTCCACCATTTCAATTTAATCGAATAGGAAATAGGTCTAGAAAATAATTAAAAAAAATATATTTTATTTGATTTGAGGCAATTTTATTATCATAGTTCTAAGAAAAATATAAGGATGTATGCAAATAAAAATTAATTTTTTAAACAAAAAATTGAATGCAAAAATTCCATCATTTCAATTTAATCGAATAGGAAATAGGTCTAGAAAATAATTAAAAGTATATATTTCACTTGATTTGAAGCAATTTTATTATCATAGTTCTAAGAAAAATATAAGGATGTATGCAAATAAAAATTAATTTTTTAAACAAAAAATTGAATGCAAAAATTCCACCATTTCAATTTAATCGAATAGGAAATAGGTCTAGAAAATAATTAAAAAAAATATATTTTACTTGATTTGAAGCAATTTTATTATCATAGTTCTAAGAAAAATATAAGGATGTATGCAAATAAAAATTAATTTTTTAAACAAAAAATTGAATGCAAAAATTCCACCATTTCAGTTTAATCGAATAGGAAATAGGTCTAGAAAATAATTAAAAGAATATATTTTACTTGATTTGAAGCAATTTTATTATCATAGTTCTAAGAAAAATATAAGGATGTATGCAAATAAAAATTAATTTTTTAAACAAAAAATTGAATGCAAAAATTCCACCATTTCAGTTTAATCGAATAGGAAATAGGTCTAGAAAATAATTAAAAGAATATATTTTACTTGATTTGAAGCAATTTTATTATCATAGTTCTAAGAAAAATATAAGGATGTATGCAAATAAAAATTAATTTTTTAAACAAAAAATTGAATGCAAAAATTCCACCATTTCAGTTTAATCGAATAGGAAATAGGTCTAGAAAATAATTAAAAGAATATATTTTACTTGATTTGAAGCAATTTTATTATCATAGTTCTAAGAAAAATATAAGGATGTATGCAAATAAAAATTAATTTTTTAAACAAAAAATTGAATGCAAAAATTCCACCATTTCAGTTTAATCGAATAGGAAATAGGTCTAGAAAATAATTAAAAGAATATATTTTACTTGATTTGAAGCAATTTTATTATCATAGTTCTAAGAAAAATATAAGGATGTATGCAAATAAAAATTAATTTTTTAAACAAAAAATTGAATGCAAAAATTCCACCATTTCAATTTAATCGAATAGGAAATAGGTCTAGAAAATAATTAAAAGAATATATTTCACTTGATTTGAAGCAATTTTATTATCATAGTTCTAAGAAAAATATAAGGATGTATGCAAATAAAAATTAATTTTTTAAACAAAAAATTGAATGCAAAAATTCCACCATTTCAGTTTAATCGAATAGGAAATAGGTCTAGAAAATAATTAAAAGAATATATTTTACTTGATTTGAAGCAATTTTATTATCATAGTTCTAAGAAAAATATAAGGATGTATGCAAATAAAAATTAATTTTTTAAACATAAAATTGAATGCAAAAATTCCATCATTTCAATTTAATCGAATAGGAAATAGGTCTAGAAAATAATTAAAAGAATATATTTTACTTGATTTGAAGCAATTTTATTATCATAGTTCTAAGAAAAATATAAGGATGTATGCAAATAAAAATTAATTTTTTAAACAAAAAATTGAATGCAAAAATTCCACCATTTCAATTTAATCAAATAGGAAATAGGTCTAGAAAATAATTAAAAGAATATATTTCACTTGATTTGAAGCAATTTTATTATCATAGTTCTAAGAAAAATATAAGGATGTATGCAAATAAAAATTAATTTTTTAAACAAAAAATTGAATGCAAAAATTCCACCATTTCAGTTTAATCGAATAGGAAATAGGTCTAGAAAATAATTAAAAGAATATATTTTACTTGATTTGAAGCAATTTTATTATCATAGTTCTAAGAAAAATATAAGGATGTATGCAAATAAAAATTAATTTTTTAAACAAAAAATTGAATGCAAAAATTCCACCATTTCAGTTTAATCGAATAGGAAATAGGTCTAGAAAATAATTAAAAGAATATATTTTACTTGATTTGAAGCAATTTTATTATCATAGTTCTAAGAAAAATATAAGGATGTATGCAAATAAAAATTAATTTTTTAAACAAAAAATTGAATGCAAAAATTCCACCATTTCAGTTTAATCGAATAGGAAATAGGTCTAGAAAATAATTAAAAGAATATATTTTACTTGATTTGAAGCAATTTTATTATCATAGTTCTAAGAAAAATATAAGGATGTATGCAAATAAAAATTAATTTTTTAAACAAAAAATTGAATGCAAAAATTCCACCATTTCAGTTTAATCGAATAGGAAATAGGTCTAGAAAATAATTAAAAGAATATATTTTACTTGATTTGAAGCAATTTTATTATCATAGTTCTAAGAAAAATATAAGGATGTATGCAAATAAAAATTAATTTTTTAAACAAAAAATTGAATGCAAAAATTCCACCATTTCAATTTAATCGAATAGGAAATAGGTCTAGAAAATAATTAAAAGAATATATTTCACTTGATTTGAAGCAATTTTATTATCATAGTTCTAAGAAAAATATAAGGATGTATGCAAATAAAAATTAATTTTTTAAACAAAAAATTGAATGCAAAAATTCCACCATTTCAGTTTAATCGAATAGGAAATAGGTCTAGAAAATAATTAAAAGAATATATTTTACTTGATTTGAAGCAATTTTATTATCATAGTTCTAAGAAAAATATAAGGATGTATGCAAATAAAAATTAATTTTTTAAACATAAAATTGAATGCAAAAATTCCATCATTTCAATTTAATCGAATAGGAAATAGGTCTAGAAAATAATTAAAAGAATATATTTTACTTGATTTGAAGCAATTTTATTATCATAGTTCTAAGAAAAATATAAGGATGTATGCAAATAAAAATTAATTTTTTAAACAAAAAATTGAATGCAAAAATTCCACCATTTCAATTTAATCAAATAGGAAATAGGTCTAGAAAATAATTAAAAGAATATATTTCACTTGATTTGAAGCAATTTTATTATCATAGTTCTAAGAAAAATATAAGGATGTATGCAAATAAAAATTAATTTTTTAAACAAAAAATTGAATGCAAAAATTCCATCATTTCAATTTAATCGAATAGGAAATAGGTCTAGAAAATAATTAAAAGAATATATTTCACTTGATTTGAAGCAATTTTATTATCATAGTTCTAAGAAAAATATAAGGATGTATGCAAATAAAAATTAATTTTTTAAACAAAAAATTGAATGCAAAAATTCCACCATTTCAATTTAATCGAATAGGAAATAGGTCTAGAAAATAATTAAAAAAAATATATTTTATTTGATTTGAGGCAATTTTATTATCATAGTTCTAAGAAAAATATAAGGATGTATGCAAATAAAAATTAATTTTTTAAACAAAAAATTGAATGCAAAAATTCCATCATTTCAATTTAATCGAATAGGAAATAGGTCTAGAAAATAATTAAAAGTATATATTTCACTTGATTTGAAGCAATTTTATTATCATAGTTCTAAGAAAAATATAAGGATGTATGCAAATAAAAATTAATTTTTTAAACAAAAAATTGAATGCAAAAATTCCACCATTTCAATTTAATCGAATAGGAAATAGGTCTAGAAAATAATTAAAAAAAATATATTTTACTTGATTTGAAGCAATTTTATTATCATAGTTCTAAGAAAAATATAAGGATGTATGCAAATAAAAATTAATTTTTTAAACAAAAAATTGAATGCAAAAATTCCACCATTTCAGTTTAATCGAATAGGAAATAGGTCTAGAAAATAATTAAAAGAATATATTTTACTTGATTTGAAGCAATTTTATTATCATAGTTCTAATAAAAATATAAGGATGTATGCAAATAAAAATTAATTTTTTAAACAAAAAATTGAATGCAAAAATTCCACCATTTCAGTTTAATCGAATAGGAAATAGGTCTAGAAAATAATTAAAAGAATATATTTTACTTGATTTGAAGCAATTTTATTATCATAGTTCTAAGAAAAATATAAGGATGTATGCAAATAAAAATTAATTTTTTAAACAAAAAATTGAATGCAAAAATTCCACCATTTCAGTTTAATCGAATAGGAAATAGGTCTAGAAAATAATTAAAAGAATATATTTTACTTGATTTGAAGCAATTTTATTATCATAGTTCTAAGAAAAATATAAGGATGTATGCAAATAAAAATTAATTTTTTAAACAAAAAATTGAATGCAAAAATTCCACCATTTCAGTTTAATCGAATAGGAAATAGGTCTAGAAAATAATTAAAAGAATATATTTTACTTGATTTGAAGCAATTTTATTATCATAGTTCTAAGAAAAATATAAGGATGTATGCAAATAAAAATTAATTTTTTAAACAAAAAATTGAATGCAAAAATTCCACCATTTCAATTTAATCGAATAGGAAATAGGTCTAGAAAATAATTAAAAGAATATATTTCACTTGATTTGAAGCAATTTTATTATCATAGTTCTAAGAAAAATATAAGGATGTATGCAAATAAAAATTAATTTTTTAAACAAAAAATTGAATGCAAAAATTCCACCATTTCAATTTAATCGAATAGGAAATAGGTCTAGAAAATAATTAAAAAAAATATATTTTATTTGATTTGAGGCAATTTTATTATCATAGTACTAAGAAAAATATAAGGATGTATGCAAATAAAAATTAATTTTTTAAACAAAAAATTGAATGCAAAAATTCCATCATTTCAATTTAATCGAATAGGAAATAGGTCTAGAAAATAATTAAAAGTATATATTTCACTTGATTTGAAGCAATTTTATTATCATAGTTCTAAGAAAAATATAAGGATGTATGCAAATAAAAATTAATTTTTTAAACAAAAAATTGAATGCAAAAATTCCACCATTTCAATTTAATCGAATAGGAAATAGGTCTAGAAAATAATTAAAAAAAATATATTTTACTTGATTTGAAGCAATTTTATTATCATAGTTCTAAGAAAAATATAAGGATGTATGCAAATAATAATTAATTTTTTAAACAAAAAATTGAATGCAAAAATTCCACCATTTCAGTTTAATCGAATAGGAAATAGGTCTAGAAAATAATTAAAAGAATATATTTTACTTGATTTGAAGCAATTTTATTATCATAGTTCTAAGAAAAATATAAGGATGTATGCAAATAAAAATTAATTTTTTAAACAAAAAATTGAATGCAAAAATTCCACCATTTCAGTTTAATCGAATAGGAAATAGGTCTAGAAAATAATTAAAAGAATATATTTTACTTGATTTGAAGCAATTTTATTATCATAGTTCTAAGAAAAATATAAGGATGTATGCAAATAAAAATTAATTTTTTAAACATAAAATTGAATGCAAAAATTCCATCATTTCAATTTAATCGAATAGGAAATAGGTCTAGAAAATAATTAAAAGAATATATTTTACTTGATTTGAAGCAATTTTATTATCATAGTTCTAAGAAAAATATAAGGATGTATGCAAATAAAAATTAATTTTTTAAACAAAAAATTGAATGCAAAAATTCCATCATTTCAATTTAATCGAATAGGAAATAGGTCTAGAAAATAATTAAAAGAATATATTTCACTTGATTTGAAGCAATTTTATTATCATAGTTCTAAGAAAAATATAAGGATGTATGCAAATAAAAATTAATTTTTTAAACAAAAAATTGAATGCAAAAATTCCACCATTTCAATTTAATCGAATAGGAAATAGGTCTAGAAAATAATTAAAAAAAATATATTTTACTTGATTTGAGGCAATTTTATTATCATAGTTCTAAAAAAAATATAAGGATGTATGCAAATAAAAATTAATTTTTTAAACAAAAAATTGAATGCAAAAATTCCATCATTTCAATTTAATCGAATAGGAAATAGGTCTAGAAAATAATTAAAAGAATATATTTTACTTGATTTGAAGCAATTTTATTATCATAGTTCTAAGAAAAATATAAGGATGTATGCAAATAAAAATTAATTTTTTAAACAAAAAATTGAATGCAAAAATTCCATCATTTCAATTTAATCGAATAGGAAATAGGTCTAGAAAATAATTAAAAGAATATATTTTACTTGATTTGAAGCAATTTTATTATCATAGTTCTAAGAAAAATATAAGGATGTATGCAAATAAAAATTAATTTTTTAAACAAAAAATTGAATGCAAAAATTCCATCATTTCAGTTTAATCGAATAGGAAATAGGTCTAGAAAATAATTAAAAGAATATATTATTTATGAATGGAAGCATTTTTATTATCATAGTTCTAAGAAAAATATAAGGATGTATGCAAATAAAAATTAATTTTTTAAACAAAAAATTGAATGCAAAAATTCCACCATTTCAATTTAATCGAATAGGAAATAGGTCTAGAAAATAATTAAAAAAATATATTTTACTTGATTTGAGGCAATTTTATTATCATAGTTCTAAAAAAAATATAAGGATGTATGCAAATAAAAATTAATTTTTTAAACAAAAAATTGAATGCAAAAATTCCACCATTTCAATTTAATCGAATAGGAAATAGGTCTAGAAAATAATTAAAAGAATATATTTTACTTGATTTGAAGCAATTTTATTATCATAGTTCTAAGAAAAATATAAGGATGTATGCAAATAAAAATTAATTTTTTAAACAAAAAATTGAATGCAAAAATTCCATCATTTCAATTTAATCGAATAGGAAATAGGTCTAGAAAATAATTAAAAGAATATATTTTACTTGATTTGAAGCAATTTTATTATCATAGTTCTAAGAAAAATATAAGGATGTATGCAAATAAAAATTAATTTTTTAAACAAAAAATTGAATGCAAAAATTCCATCATTTCAATTTAATCGAATAGGAAATAGGTCTAGAAAATAATTAAAAGAATATATTTTACTTGATTTGAAGCAATTTTATTATCATAGTTCTAAGAAAAATATAAGGATGTATGCAAATAAAAATTAATTTTTTAAACAAAAAATTGAATGCAAAAATTCCATCATTTCAATTTAATCGAATAGGAAATAGGTCTAGAAAATAATTAAAAGAATATATTTCACTTGATTTGAAGCAATTTTATTATCATAGTTCTAAGAAAAATATAAGGATGTATGCAAATAAAAATTAATTTTTTAAACAAAAAATTGAATGCAAAAATTCCACCATTTCAATTTAATCGAATAGGAAATAGGTCTAGAAAATAATTAAAAAAAATATATTTTACTTGATTTGAGGCAATTTTATTATCATAGTTCTAAGAAAAATATAAGGATGTATGCAAATAAAAATTAATTTTTTAAACAAAAAATTGAATGCAAAAATTCCATCATTTCAATTTAATCGAATAGGAAATAGGTCTAGAAAATAATTAAAAGAATATATTTTACTTGATTTGAAGCAATTTTATTATCATAGTTCTAAGAAAAATATAAGGATGTATGCAAATAAAAATTAATTTTTTAAACAAAAAATTGAATGCAAAAATTCCATCATTTCAATTTAATCGAATAGGAAATAGGTCTAGAAAATAATTAAAAGAATATATTTTACTTGATTTGAAGCAATTTTATTATCATAGTTCTAAGAAAAATATAAGGATGTATGCAAATAAAAATTAATTTTTTAAACAAAAAATTGAATGCAAAAATTCCATCATTTCAATTTAATCGAATAGGAAATAGGTCTAGAAAATAATTAAAAGAATATATTTCACTTGATTTGAAGCAATTTTATTATCATAGTTCTAAGAAAAATATAAGGATGTATGCAAATAAAAATTAATTTTTTAAACAAAAAATTGAATGCAAAAATTCCATCATTTCAATTTAATCGAATAGGAAATAGGTCTAGAAAATAATTAAAAGAATATATTTTACTTGATTTGAAGCAATTTTATTATCATAGTTCTAAGAAAAATATAAGGATGTATGCAAATAAAAATTAATTTTTTAAACAAAAAATTGAATGCAAAAATTCCATCATTTCAATTTAATCGAATAGGAAATAGGTCTAGAAAATAATTAAAAGAATATATTTCACTTGATTTGAAGCAATTTTATTATCATAGTTCTAAGAAAAATATAAGGATGTATGCAAATAAAAATTAATTTTTTAAACAAAAAATTGAATGCAAAAATTCCACCATTTCAATTTAATCGAATAGGAAATAGGTCTAGAAAATAATTAAAAAAAATATATTTTACTTGATTTGAGGCAATTTTATTATCATAGTTCTAAAAAAAATATAAGAATGTATGCAAATAAAAATTAATTTTTTAAACAAAAAATTGAATGCAAAAATTCCATCATTTCAATTTAATCGAATAGGAAATAGGTCTAGAAAATAATTAAAAGAATATATTTTACTTGATTTGAAGCAATTTTATTATCATAGTTCTAAGAAAAATATAAGGATGTATGCAAATAAAAATTAATTTTTTAAACAAAAAATTGAATGCAAAAATTCCATCATTTCAATTTAATCGAATAGGAAATAGGTCTAGAAAATAATTAAAAGAATATATTTTACTTGATTTGAAGCAATTTTATTATCATAGTTCTAAGAAAAATATAAGGATGTATGCAAATAAAAATTAATTTTTTAAACAAAAAATTGAATGCAAAAATTCCATCATTTCAGTTTAATCGAATAGGAAATAGGTCTAGAAAATAATTAAAAGAATATATTATTTATGAATGGAAGCATTTTTATTATCATAGTTCTAAGAAAAATATAAGGATGTATGCAAATAAAAATTAATTTTTTAAACAAAAAATTGAATGCAAAAATTCCACCATTTCAATTTAATCGAATAGGAAATAGGTCTAGAAAATAATTAAAAGAATATATTTCACTTGATTTGAAGCAATTTTATTATCATAGTTCTAAGAAAAATATAAGGATGTATGCAAATAAAAATTAATTTTTTAAACAAAAAATTGAATGCAAAAATTCCACCATTTCAGTTTAATCGAATAGGAAATAGGTCTAGAAAATAATTAAAAAAAATATATTTTACTTGATTTGAGGCAATTTTATTATCATAGTTCTAAAAAAAATATAAGAATGTATGCAAATAAAAATTAATTTTTTAAACAAAAAATTGAATGCAAAAATTCCATCATTTCAATTTAATCGAATAGGAAATAGGTCTAGAAAATAATTAAAAGAATATATTTTACTTGATTTGAAGCAATTTTATTATCATAGTTCTAAGAAAAATATAAGGATGTATGCAAATAAAAATTAATTTTTTAAACAAAAAATTGAATGCAAAAATTCCATCATTTCAATTTAATCGAATAGGAAATAGGT
The DNA here is from genome assembly GCA_030063045.1 of Pratylenchus scribneri. Taxonomy (NCBI): domain Eukaryota; kingdom Metazoa; phylum Nematoda; class Chromadorea; order Rhabditida; family Pratylenchidae; genus Pratylenchus; species Pratylenchus scribneri. The sequence continues at coordinate 340,676 of JAQSEB010000101.1, read as the reverse complement.
CTAGAAAATAATTAAAAGAATATATTTTACTTGATTTGAAGCAATTTTATTATCATAGTTCTAAGAAAAATATAAGGATGTATGCAAATAAAAATTAATTTTTTAAACAAAAAATTGAATGCAAAAATTCCATCATTTCAGTTTAATCGAATAGGAAATAGGTCTAGAAAATAATTAAAAGAATATATTATTTATGAATGGAAGCATTTTTATTATCATAGTTCTAAGAAAAATATAAGGATGTATGCAAATAAAAATTAATTTTTTAAACAAAAAATTGAATGCAAAAATTCCACCATTTCAATTTAATCGAATAGGAAATAGGTCTAGAAAATAATTAAAAGAATATATTATTTATGAATGGAAGCATTTTTATTATCATAGTTCTAAGAAAAATATAAGGATGTATGCAAATAAAAATTAATTTTTTAAACAAAAAATTGAATGCAAAAATTCCACCATTTCAATTTAATCGAATAGGAAATAGGTCTAGAAAATAATTAAAAAAATATATTTTACTTGATTTGAGGCAATTTTATTATCATAGTTCTAAAAAAAATATAAGGATGTATGCAAATAAAAATTAATTTTTTAAACAAAAAATTGAATGCAAAAATTCCATCATTTCAATTTAATCGAATAGGAAATAGGTCTAGAAAATAATTAAAAGAATATATTTTACTTGATTTGAAGCAATTTTATTATCATAGTTCTAAGAAAAATATAAGGATGTATGCAAATAAAAATTAATTTTTTAAACAAAAAATTGAATGCAAAAATTCCATCATTTCAATTTAATCGAATAGAAAATAGGTCTAGAAAATAATTAAAAGAATATATTTTACTTGATTTGAAGCAATTTTATTATCATAGTTCTAAGAAAAATATAAGGATGTATGCAAATAAAAATTAATTTTTTAAACAAAAAATTGAATGCAAAAATTCCACCATTTCAGTTTAATCGAATAGGAAATAGGTCTAGAAAATAATTAAAAGAATATATTTTACTTGATTTGAAGCAATTTTATTATCATAGTTCTAAGAAAAATATAAGGATGTATGCAAATAAAAATTAATTTTTTAAACAAAAAATTGAATGCAAAAATTCCACCATTTCAATTTAATCGAATAGGAAATAGGTCTAGAAAATAATTAAAAGAATATATTTTACTTGATTTGAAGCAATTTTATTATCATAGTTCTAAGAAAAATATAAGGATGTATGCAAATAAAAATTAATTTTTTAAACAAAAAATTGAATGCAAAAATTCCACCATTTCAATTTAATCGAATAGGAAATAGGTCTAGAAAATAATTAAAAGAATATATTTTACTTGATTTGAAGCAATTTTATTATCATAGTTCTAAGAAAAATATAAGGATGTATGCAAATAAAAATTAATTTTTTAAACAAAAAATTGAATGCAAAAATTCCACCATTTCAGTTTAATCGAATAGGAAATAGGTCTAGAAAATAATTAAAAGAATATATTTTACTTGATTTGAAGCAATTTTATTATCATAGTTCTAAGAAAAATATAAGGATGTATGCAAATAAAAATTAATTTTTTAAACAAAAAATTGAATGCAAAAATTCCACCATTTCAGTTTAATCGAATAGGAAATAGGTCTAGAAAATAATTAAAAGAATATATTATTTATGAATGGAAGCATTTTTATTATCATAGTTCTAAGAAAAATATAAGGATGTATGCAAATAAAAATTAATTTTTTAAACAAAAAATTGAATGCAAAAATTCCACCATTTCAATTTAATCGAATAGGAAATAGGTCTAGAAAATAATTAAAAAAATATATTTTACTTGATTTGAGGCAATTTTATTATCATAGTTCTAAGAAAAATATAAGGATGTATGCAAATAAAAATTAATTTTTTAAACAAAAAATTGAATGCAAAAATTCCACCATTTCAATTTAATCGAATAGGAAATAGGTCTAGAAAATAATTAAAAGAATATATTTTACTTGATTTGAAGCAATTTTATTATCATAGTTCTAAGAAAAATATAAGGATGTATGCAAATAAAAATTAATTTTTTAAACAAAAAATCGAATGCAAAAATTCCACCATTTCAATTTAATCGAATAGGAAATAGGTCTAGAAAATAATTAAAAAAATATATTTTACTTGATTTGAAGCAATTTTATTATCATAGTTCTAAGAAAAATATAAGGATGTATGCAAATAAAAATTAATTTTTTAAACAAAAAATTGAATGCAAAAATTCCACCATTTCAATTTAATCGAATAGGAAATAGGTCTAGAAAATAATTAAAAAAATATATTTTACTTGATTTGAAGCAATTTTATTATCATAGTTCTAAGAAAAATATAAGGATGTATGCAAATAAAAATTAATTTTTTAAACAAAAAATCGAATGCAAAAATTCCACCATTTCAATTTAATCGAATAGGAAATAGGTCTAGAAAATAATTAAAAGAATATATTTTACTTGATTTGAAGCAATTTTATTATCATAGTTCTAAGAAAAATATAAGGATGTATGCAAATAAAAATTAATTTTTTAAACAAAAAATTGAATGCAAAAATTCCACCATTTCAATTTAATCGAATAGGAAATAGGTCTAGAAAATAATTAAAAGAATATATTTTACTTGATTTGAAGCAATTTTATTATCATAGTTCTAAGAAAAATATAAGGATGTATGCAAATAAAAATTAATTTTTTAAACAAAAAATTGAATGCAAAAATTCCACCATTTCAATTTAATCGAATAGGAAATAGGTCTAGAAAATAATTAAAAGAATATATTTTACTTGATTTGAAGCAATTTTATTATCATAGTTCTAAGAAAAATATAAGGATGTATGCAAATAAAAATTAATTTTTTAAACAAAAAATTGAATGCAAAAATTCCACCATTTCAATTTAATCGAATAGGAAATAGGTCTAGAAAATAATTAAAAAAATATATTTTACTTGATTTGAAGCAATTTTATTATCATAGTTCTAAGAAAAATATAAGGATGTATGCAAATAAAAATTAATTTTTTAAACAAAAAATTGAATGCAAAAATTCCACCATTTCAATTTAATCGAATAGGAAATAGGTCTAGAAAATAATTAAAAGAATATATTTTACTTGATTTGAAGCAATTTTATTATCATAGTTCTAAGAAAAATATAAGGATGTATGCAAATAAAAATTAATTTTTTAAACAAAAAATTGAATGCAAAAATTCCACCATTTCAATTTAATCGAATAGGAAATAGGTCTAGAAAATAATTAAAAAAATATATTTTACTTGATTTGAAGCAATTTTATTATCATAGTTCTAAGAAAAATATAAGGATGTATGCAAATAAAAATTAATTTTTTAAACAAAAAATTGAATGCAAAAATTCCACCATTTCAATTTAATCGAATAGGAAATAGGTCTAGAAAATAATTAAAAGAATATATTTTACTTGATTTGAAGCAATTTTATTATCATAGTTCTAAGAAAAATATAAGGATGTATGCAAATAAAAATTAATTTTTTAAACAAAAAATTGAATGCAAAAATTCCACCATTTCAATTTAATCGAATAGGAAATAGGTCTAGAAAATAATTAAAAGAATATATTTTACTTGATTTGAAGCAATTTTATTATCATAGTTCTAAGAAAAATATAAGGATGTATGCAAATAAAAATTAATTTTTTAAACAAAAAATTGAATGCAAAAATTCCACCATTTCAATTTAATCGAATAGGAAATAGGTCTAGAAAATAATTAAAAAAATATATTTTACTTGATTTGAAGCAATTTTATTATCATAGTTCTAAGAAAAATATAAGGATGTATGCAAATAAAAATTAATTTTTTAAACAAAAAATTGAATGCAAAAATTCCACCATTTCAATTTAATCGAATAGGAAATAGGTCTAGAAAATAATTAAAAGAATATATTTTACTTGATTTGAAGCAATTTTATTATCATAGTTCTAAGAAAAATATAAGGATGTATGCAAATAAAAATTAATTTTTTAAACAAAAAATTGAATGCAAAAATTCCACCATTTCAATTTAAACGAATAGGAAATAGGTCTAGAAAATAATTAAAAAAATATATTTTACTTGATTTGAAGCAATTTTATTATCATAGTTCTAAGAAAAATATAAGGATGTATGCAAATAAAAATTAATTTTTTAAACAAAAAATCGAATGCAAAAATTCCACCATTTCAATTTAATCGAATAGGAAATAGGTCTAGAAAATAATTAAAAGAATATATTTTACTTGATTTGAAGCAATTTTATTATCATAGTTCTAAGAAAAATATAAGGATGTATGCAAATAAAAATTAATTTTTTAAACAAAAAATTGAATGCAAAAATTCCACCATTTCAATTTAATCGAATAGGAAATAGGTCTAGAAAATAATTAAAAGAATATATTTTACTTGATTTGAAGCAATTTTATTATCATAGTTCTAAGAAAAATATAAGGATGTATGCAAATAAAAATTAATTTTTTAAACAAAAAATTGAATGCAAAAATTCCACCATTTCAATTTAATCGAATAGGAAATAGGTCTAGAAAATAATTAAAAGAATATATTTTACTTGATTTGAAGCAATTTTATTATCATAGTTCTAAGAAAAATATAAGGATGTATGCAAATAAAAATTAATTTTTTAAACAAAAAATTGAATGCAAAAATTCCACCATTTCAATTTAATCGAATAGGAAATAGGTCTAGAAAATAATTAAAAGAATATATTATTTATGAATGGAAGCATTTTTATTATCATAGTTCTAAGAAAAATATAAGGATGTATGCAAATAAAAATTAATTTTTTAAACAAAAAATCGAATGCAAAAATTCCACCATTTCAATTTAATCGAATAGGAAATAGGTCTAGAAAATAATTAAAAGAATATATTTTACTTGATTTGAAGCAATTTTATTATCATAGTTCTAAGAAAAATATAAGGATGTATGCAAATAAAAATTAATTTTTTAAACAAAAAATTGAATGCAAAAATTCCACCATTTCAATTTAATCGAATAGGAAATAGGTCTAGAAAATAATTAAAAAAATATATTTTACTTGATTTGAAGCAATTTTATTATCATAGTTCTAAGAAAAATATAAGGATGTATGCAAATAAAAATTAATTTTTTAAACAAAAAATTGAATGCAAAAATTCCACCATTTCAATTTAATCGAATAGGAAATAGGTCTAGAAAATAATTAAAAGAATATATTTTACTTGATTTGAAGCAATTTTATTATCATAGTTCTAAGAAAAATATAAGGATGTATGCAAATAAAAATTAATTTTTTAAACAAAAAATTGAATGCAAAAATTCCACCATTTCAATTTAATCGAATAGGAAATAGGTCTAGAAAATAATTAAAAGAATATATTATTTATGAATGGAAGCATTTTTATTATCATAGTTCTAAGAAAAATATAAGGATGTATGCAAATAAAAATTAATTTTTTAAACAAAAAATTGAATGCAAAAATTCCACCATTTCAATTTAATCGAATAGGAAATAGGTCTAGAAAATAATTAAAAAAATATATTTTACTTGATTTGAGGCAATTTTATTATCATAGTTCTAAGAAAAATATAAGGATGTATGCAAATAAAAATTAATTTTTTAAACAAAAAATTGAATGCAAAAATTCCATCATTTCAATTTAATCGAATAGGAAATAGGTCTAGAAAATAATTAAAAGAATATATTATTTATGAATGGAAGCATTTTTATTATCATAGTTCTAAGAAAAATATAAGGATGTATGCAAATAAAAATTAATTTTTTAAACAAAAAATCGAATGCAAAAATTCCACCATTTCAATTTAATCGAATAGGAAATAGGTCTAGAAAATAATTAAAAGAATATATTTTACTTGATTTGAAGCAATTTTATTATCATAGTTCTAAGAAAAATATAAGGATGTATGCAAATAAAAATTAATTTTTTAAACAAAAAATTGAATGCAAAAATTCCACCATTTCAATTTAATCGAATAGGAAATAGGTCTAGAAAATAATTAAAAGAATATATTATTTATGAATGGAAGCATTTTTATTATCATAGTTCTAAGAAAAATATAAGGATGTATGCAAATAAAAATTAATTTTTTAAACAAAAAATTGAATGCAAAAATTCCACCATTTCAGTTTAATCGAATAGGAAATAGGTCTAGAAAATAATTAAAAAAATATATTTTACTTGATTTGAAGCAATTTTATTATCATAGTTCTAAGAAAAATATAAGGATGTATGCAAATAAAAATTAATTTTTTAAACAAAAAATTGAATGCAAAAATTCCACCATTTCAATTTAATCGAATAGGAAATAGGTCTAGAAAATAATTAAAAAAATATATTCTTTATGAATGGAAGCATTTTTATTATCATAGTTCTAAGAAAAATATAAGAATGTATGCAAATAAAAATTAATTTTTTAAACAAAAAATTGAATGCGAAAATTCCACCATTTCAATTTAATCGAATAGGAAATAGGTCTAGAAAATAATTAAAAAAATATATTCTTTATGAATGGAAGCATTTTTATTATCATAGTTCTAAGAAAAATATAAGGATGTATGCAAATAAAAATTAATTTTTTAAACAAAAAATTGAATGCAAAAATTCCACCATTTCAATTTAATCGAATAGGAAATAGGTCTAGAAAATAATTAAAAGAATATATTTTACTTGATTTGAAGCAATTTTATTATCATAGTTCTAAGAAAAATATAAGGATGTATGCAAATAAAAATTAATTTTTTAAACAAAAAATTGAATGCAAAAATTCCACCATTTCAGTTTAATCGAATAGGAAATAGGTCTAGAAAATAATTAAAAGAATATATTTTACTTGATTTGAAGCAATTTTATTATCATAGTTCTAAGAAAAATATAAGGATGTATGCAAATAAAAATTAATTTTTTAAACAAAAAATTGAATGCAAAAATTCCACCATTTCAATTTAATCGAATAGGAAATAGGTCTAGAAAATAATAAAAAAAATATATTTTACTTGATTTGAAGCATTTTTATTATCATAGTTCTAAGAAAAATATAAGGATGTATGCAAATAAAAATTAATTTTTTAAACAAAAAATTGAATGCAAAAATTCCACCATTTCAGTTTAATCGAATAGGAAATAGGTCTAGAAAATAATTAAAAGAATATATTTTACTTGATTTGAAGCAATTTTATTATCATAGTTCTAAGAAAAATATAAGGATGTATGCAAATAAAAATTAATTTTTTAAACAAAAAATTGAATGCAAAAATTCCACCATTTCAATTTAATCGAATAGGAAATAGGTCTAGAAAATAATAAAAAAAATCTATTCTTTACGAATGGAAGCATTTTTATTTTCATAGTTCTAAGAAAAATATAAGGATGTATGCAAATAAAAATTAATTTTTTAAACAAAAAATTGAATGCAAAAATTCCATCATTTCAGTTTAATCGAATAGGAAATAGGTCTAGAAAATAATTAAAAAAATCTATTCTTTACGAATGTAAGCATTTTTATTATCATAGTTCTAAGAAAAATATAAGGATGTATGCAAATAAAAATTAATTTTTTAAACAAAAAATTGAATGCAAAAATTCCACCATTTCAGTTTAATTGAATAGGAAATAGGTCTAGAAAATAATAAAAAAAATATATTATTTATGAATGGAAGCATTTTTATTATCATAGTTCTAAGAAAAATATAAGGATGTATGCAAATAAAAATTAATTTTTTAAACAAAAAATTGAATGCAAAAATTCCATCATTTCAGTTTAATCGAATAGGAAATAGGTCTAGAAAATAATAAAAAAAATATATTATTTATGAATGGAAGCATTTTTATTATCATAGTTCTAAGAAAAATATAAGGATGTATGCAAATAAAAATTAATTTTTTAAACAAAAAATTGAATGCAAAAATTCCATCATTTCAGTTTAATCGAATAGGAAATAGGTCTAGAAAATAATTTAAAAAATCTATTCTTTACGAATGGAAGCATTTTTATTATCATAGTTCTAAGAAAAATATAAGGATGTATGCAAATAAAAATTAATTTTTTAAACAAAAAATTGAATGCAAAAATTCCATCATTTCAGTTTAATCGAATAGGAAATAGGTCTAGAAAATAATAAAAAAAATATATTATTTATGAATGGAAGCATTTTTATTATCATAGTTCTAAGAAAAATATAAGGATGTATGCAAATAAAAATTAATTTTTTAAACAAAAAATTGAATGCAAAAATTCCACCATTTCAGTTTAATCGAATAGGAAATAGGTCTAGAAAATAATTAAAAGAATATATTCTTTATGAATGGAAGCATTTTTATTATCATAGTTCTAAGAAAAATATAAGGATGTATGCAAATAAAAATTAATTTTTTAAACAAAAAATTGAATGCAAAAATTCCATCATTTCAGTTTAATCGAATAGGAAATAGGTCTAGAAAATAATTAAAAGAATATATTCTTTATGATTGGAAGCATTTTTATTATCATAGTTCTAAGAAAAATATAAGGATTTATGCAAATAAAAATTAATTTTTTAAGCAAAAAATAGAATGCAAAAATTCCACAATTTCTGTTTAATCGAATAGGAAATAGGTCTAGAAAATAATTAAAAAGATATATTCACCATGATTGGAAGCATTTTTATTATCATAGTTCTAAGAAAAATATAAGGATTTATGCAAATAAAAATTAATTTTTTAAGCAAAAAATAGAATGCAAAAATTCCACAATTTCTGTTTAATCGAATAGGAAATAGGTCTAGAAAATAATTAAAAAGATATATTCACCATGATTGGAAGCATTTTTATTATCATAGTTCTAAGAAAAATATAAGGATTTATGCAAATAAAAATTAATTTTTTAAGCAAAAAATAGAATGCAAAAATTCCACAATTTCTGTTTAATCGAATAGGAAATAGGTCTAGAAAATAATTAAAAAGATATATTCACCATGATTGGAAGCATTTTTATTATCATAGTTCTAAGAAAAATATAAGGATGTATGCAAATAAAAATTAATTTTTTAAGCAAAAAAAAGAATGCAAAAATTCCACAATTTCTGTTTAATCGAATAGGAAATAGGTCTAGAAAATAATTAAAAAGATATATTCTTTATGAATGGAAGCATTTTTATTACCATAGCTCTGAGAAAAATTTAAGGATGTATGCAAATAAAAATTAATTTTTTAAGCAAAAAATAGAATGCAAAAATTCCACAATTTCTGTTTAATCGAATAGGAAATAGGTCTAGAAAATAATTAAAAAGATATATTCACCATGATTGGAAGCATTTTTATTATCATAGTTCTAAGAAAAATATAAGGATTTATGCAAATAAAAATTAATTTTTTAAGCAAAAAATAGAATGCAAAAATTCCACAATTTCTGTTTAATCGAATAGGAAATAGGTCTAGAAAATAATTAAAAAGATATATTCACCATGATTGGAAGCATTTTTATTATCATAGTTCTAAGAAAAATATAAGGATTTATGCAAATAAAAATTAATTTTTTAAGCAAAAAATAGAATGCAAAAATTCCACAATTTCTGTTTAATCGAATAGGAAATAGGTCTAGAAAATAATTAAAAAGATATATTCACCATGATTGGAAGCATTTTTATTATCATAGTTCTAAGAAAAATATAAGGATTTATGCAAATAAAAATTAATTTTTTAAGCAAAAAATAGAATGCAAAAATTCCACAATTTCTGTTTAATCGAATAGGAAATAGGTCTAGAAAATAATTAAAAAGATATATTCACCATGATTGGAAGCATTTTTATTATCATAGTTCTAAGAAAAATATAAGGATGTATGCAAATAAAAATTAATTTTTTAAACAAAAAATAGAATGCAAAAATTCCACAATTTCTGTTTAATCGAATAGGAAATAGGTCTAGAAAATAATTAAAAATATATATTCACCATGATTGGAAGCATTTTTATTATCATAGTTCTAAGAAAAATATAAGGATGTATGCAAATAAAAATTAATTTTTTAAGCAAAAAATAGAATGCAAAAATTCCGCAATTTCTGTTTAATCGAATAGGAAATAGGTCTAGAAAATAATTAAAAAGATATGAATGGAAGCATTTTTATTATCATAGCTCTGAGAAAAATATAAGATGTATGCAAATAAAAATTAATTTTTAAACAAAAAATAGAATGCAAAAATTCCACAATTTCTGTTTAATCGAATAGGTAATAGGTCTAGAAAATAATTAAAAAGATATATTCACCATGATTGGAAGCATTTTTATTATCATAGTTCTAAGAAAAATATAAGGATGTATGTAAATAAAAATTAATTTTTTAAACAAAAAATAGAATGCAAAAATTTCACAATTTCTGTTTAATCGAATAGGAAATAGGTCTAGAAAATAATTAAAAAGATATATTTTTTATGAATATAAGCATTTTTATTATCATAGCTCTGAGAAAAATATAAGGATGTATGCAAATAAAAATTAATTTTTTAAGTAAAAAATAGAATGCAAAAATTCCACAATTTCTGTTTAATCGAATAGGAAATAGGTCTAGAAAATAATTAAAAATATATATTCACCATGATTGGAAGCATTTTTATTATCATAGTTCTAAGAAAAATATAAGGATGTATGCAAATAAAAATTAATTTTTTAAGTAAAAAATAGAATGCAAAAATTCCACAATTTCTGTTTAATCGAATAGGTAATAGGTCTAGAAAATAATTAAAAAGATATATTCACCATGATTGGAAGCATTTTTATTATCATAGTTCTAAGAAAAATATAAGGATGTATGCAAATAAAAATTAATTTTTTAAACAAAAATAGAATGCAAAAATTCCACAATTTCTGTTTAATCGAATAGGAAATAGGTCTAGAAAATAATTAAAAAGATATATTCTTTATGAATATAAGCATTTTTATTATCATAGTTCTAAGAAAAATATAAGGATGTATGCAAATAAAAATTAATTTTTTAAACAAAAAATAGAATGCAAAAATTCCACAATTTCTGTTTAATCGAATAGGAAATAGGTCTAGAAAATAATTAAAAAGATATATTCACCATGATTGGAAGCATTTTTATTATCATAGTTCTAAGAAAAATATAAGGATTTATGCAAATAAAAATTAATTTTTTAAGCAAAAAATAGAATGCAAAAATTCCACAATTTCTGTTTAATCGAATAGGAAATAGGTCTAGAAAATAATTAAAAAGATATATTCACCATGATTGGAAGCATTTTTATTATCATAGTTCTAAGAAAAATATAAGGATTTATGCAAATAAAAATTAATTTTTTAAGCAAAAAATAGAATGCAAAAATTCCACAATTTCTGTTTAATCGAATAGGAAATAGGTCTAGAAAATAATTAAAAAGATATATTCACCATGATTGGAAGCATTTTTATTATCATAGTTCTAAGAAAAATATAAGGATGTATGCAAATAAAAATTAATTTTTTAAACAAAAAATAGAATGCAAAAATTCCACAATTTCTGTTTAATCGAATAGAAAATAGGTCTAGAAAATAATTAAAAAGATATATTTTTTATGAATATAAGCATTTTTATTATCATAGTTCTAAGAAAAATATAAGGATGTATGCAAATAAAAATTAATTTTTTAAGCAAAAAATAGAATGCAAAAATTCCGCAATTTCTGTTTAATCGAATAGGAAATAGGTCTAGAAAATAATTAAAAAGATATGAATGGAAGCATTTTTATTATCATAGCTCTGAGAAAAATATAAGATGTATGCAAATAAAAATTAATTTTTAAACAAAAAATAGAATGCAAAAATTCCACAATTTCTGTTTAATCGAATAGGTAATAGGTCTAGAAAATAATTAAAAAGATATATTCACCATGATTGGAAGCATTTTTATTATCATAGTTCTAAGAAAAATATAAGGATGTATGTAAATAAAAATTAATTTTTTAAACAAAAAATAGAATGCAAAAATTCCACAATTTCTGTTTAATCGAATAGGAAATAGGTCTAGAAAATAATTAAAAAGATATATTCTTTATGAATATAAGCATTTTTATTATCATAGTTCTAAGAAAAATATAAGGATGTATGCAAATAAAAATTAATTTTTTAAACAAAAAATAGAATGCAAAAATTCCACAATTTCTGTTTAATCGAATAGGAAATAGGTCTAGAAAATAATTAAAAAGATATATTCACCATGATTGGAAGCATTTTTATTATCATAGTTCTAAGAAAAATATAAGGATTTATGCAAATAAAAATTAATTTTTTAAGCAAAAAATAGAATGCAAAAATTCCACAATTTCTGTTTAATCGAATAGGAAATAGGTCTAGAAAATAATTAAAAAGATATATTCACCATGATTGGAAGCATTTTTATTATCATAGTTCTAAGAAAAATATAAGGATTTATGCAAATAAAAATTAATTTTTTAAGCAAAAAATAGAATGCAAAAATTCCACAATTTCTGTTTAATCGAATAGGAAATAGGTCTAGAAAATAATTAAAAAGATATATTCACCATGATTGGAAGCATTTTTATTATCATAGTTCTAAGAAAAATATAAGGATGTATGCAAATAAAAATTAATTTTTTAAACAAAAAATAGAATGCAAAAATTCCACAATTTCTGTTTAATCGAATAGAAAATAGGTCTAGAAAATAATTAAAAAGATATATTTTTTATGAATATAAGCATTTTTATTATCATAGTTCTAAGAAAAATATAAGGATGTATGCAAATAAAAATTAATTTTTTAAGCAAAAAATAGAATGCAAAAATTCCGCAATTTCTGTTTAATCGAATAGGAAATAGGTCTAGAAAATAATTAAAAAGATATGAATGGAAGCATTTTTATTATCATAGCTCTGAGAAAAATATAAGATGTATGCAAATAAAAATTAATTTTTAAACAAAAAATAGAATGCAAAAATTCCACAATTTCTGTTTAATCGAATAGGTAATAGGTCTAGAAAATAATTAAAAAGATATATTCACCATGATTGGAAGCATTTTTATTATCATAGTTCTAAGAAAAATATAAGGATGTATGTAAATAAAAATTAATTTTTTAAACAAAAAATAGAATGCAAAAATTTCACAATTTCTGTTTAATCGAATAGGAAATAGGTCTAGAAAATAATTAAAAAGATATGAATGGAAGCATTTTTATTATCATAGCTCTGAGAAAAATATAAGATGTATGCAAATAAAAATTAATTTTTAAACAAAAAATAGAATGCAAAAATTCCACAATTTCTGTTTAATCGAATAGGTAATAGGTCTAGAAAATAATTAAAAAGATATATTCACCATGATTGGAAGCATTTTTATTATCATAGTTCTAAGAAAAATATAAGGATGTATGTAAATAAAAATTAATTTTTTAAACAAAAAATAGAATGCAAAAATTCCACAATTTCTGTTTAATCGAATAGGAAATAGGTCTAGAAAATAATTAAAAAGATATATTCTTTATGAATATAAGCATTTTTATTATCATAGTTCTAAGAAAAATATAAGGATGTATGCAAATAAAAATTAATTTTTTAAACAAAAAATAGAATGCAAAAATTCCACAATTTCTGTTTAATCGAATAGGAAATAGGTCTAGAAAATAATTAAAAAGATATATTCACCATGATTGGAAGCATTTTTATTATCATAGTTCTAAGAAAAATATAAGGATTTATGCAAATAAAAATTAATTTTTTAAGCAAAAAATAGAATGCAAAAATTCCACAATTTCTGTTTAATCGAATAGGAAATAGGTCTAGAAAATAATTAAAAAGATATATTCACCATGATTGGAAGCATTTTTATTATCATAGTTCTAAGAAAAATATAAGGATTTATGCAAATAAAAATTAATTTTTTAAGCAAAAAATAGAATGCAAAAATTCCACAATTTCTGTTTAATCGAATAGGAAATAGGTCTAGAAAATAATTAAAAAGATATATTCACCATGATTGGAAGCATTTTTATTATCATAGTTCTAAGAAAAATATAAGGATGTATGCAAATAAAAATTAATTTTTTAAACAAAAAATAGAATGCAAAAATTCCACAATTTCTGTTTAATCGAATAGAAAATAGGTCTAGAAAATAATTAAAAAGATATATTTTTTATGAATATAAGCATTTTTATTATCATAGTTCTAAGAAAAATATAAGGATGTATGCAAATAAAAATTAATTTTTTAAGCAAAAAATAGAATGCAAAAATTCCGCAATTTCTGTTTAATCGAATAGGAAATAGGTCTAGAAAATAATTAAAAAGATATGAATGGAAGCATTTTTATTATCATAGCTCTGAGAAAAATATAAGATGTATGCAAATAAAAATTAATTTTTAAACAAAAAATAGAATGCAAAAATTCCACAATTTCTGTTTAATCGAATAGGTAATAGGTCTAGAAAATAATTAAAAAGATATATTCACCATGATTGGAAGCATTTTTATTATCATAGTTCTAAGAAAAATATAAGGATGTATGTAAATAAAAATTAATTTTTTAAACAAAAAATAGAATGCAAAAATTTCACAATTTCTGTTTAATCGAATAGGAAATAGGTCTAGAAAATAATTAAAAAGATATATTTTTTATGAATATAAGCATTTTTATTATCATAGCTCTGAGAAAAATATAAGGATGTATGCAAATAAAAATTAATTTTTTAAGTAAAAAATAGAATGCAAAAATTCCACAATTTCTGTTTAATCGAATAGGAAATAGGTCTAGAAAATAATTAAAAATATATATTCACCATGATTGGAAGCATTTTTATTATCATAGTTCTAAGAAAAATATAAGGATGTATGCAAATAAAAATTAATTTTTTAAGTAAAAAATAGAATGCAAAAATTCCACAATTTCTGTTTAATCGAATAGGTAATAGGTCTAGAAAATAATTAAAAAGATATATTCACCATGATTGGAAGCATTTTTATTATCATAGTTCTAAGAAAAATATAAGGATGTATGCAAATAAAAATTAATTTTTTAAACAAAAATAGAATGCAAAAATTCCACAATTTCTGTTTAATCGAATAGGAAATAGGTCTAGAAAATAATTAAAAAGATATATTCTTTATGAATATAAGCATTTTTATTATCATAGTTCTAAGAAAAATATAAGGATGTATGCAAATAAAAATTAATTTTTTAAACAAAAATAGAATGCAAAAATTCCACAATTTCTGTTTAATCGAATAGAAAATAGGTCTAGAAAATAATTAAAAAGATATATTTTTTATGAATATAAGCATTTTTATTATCATAGCTCTGAGAAAAATATAAGGATGTATGCAAATAAAAATTAATTTTTTAAACAAAAATAGAATGCAAAAATTCCACAATTTCTGTTTAATCGAATAGGAAATAGGTCTAGAAAATAATTAAAAAGATATATTCTTTATGAATATAAGCATTTTTATTATCATAGTTCTAAGAAAAATATAAGGATGTATGTAAATAAAAATTAATTTTTTAAACAAAAAATAGAATGCAAAAATTTCACAATTTCTGTTTAATCGAATAGGAAATAGGTCTAGAAAATAATTAAAAAGATATATTTTTTATGAATATAAGCATTTTTATTATCATAGCTCTGAGAAAAATATAAGGATGTATGCAAATAAAAATTAATTTTTTAAGTAAAAAATAGAATGCAAAAATTCCACAATTTCTGTTTAATCGAATAGGAAATAGGTCTAGAAAATAATTAAAAATATATATTCACCATGATTGGAAGCATTTTTATTATCATAGTTCTAAGAAAAATATAAGGATGTATGCAAATAAAAATTAATTTTTTAAGTAAAAAATAGAATGCAAAAATTCCACAATTTCTGTTTAATCGAATAGGTAATAGGTCTAGAAAATAATTAAAAAGATATATTCACCATGATTGGAAGCATTTTTATTATCATAGTTCTAAGAAAAATATAAGGATGTATGCAAATAAAAATTAATTTTTTAAACAAAAATAGAATGCAAAAATTCCACAATTTCTGTTTAATCGAATAGGAAATAGGTCTAGAAAATAATTAAAAAGATATATTCTTTATGAATATAAGCATTTTTATTATCATAGTTCTAAGAAAAATATAAGGATGTATGCAAATAAAAATTAATTTTTTAAACAAAAATAGAATGCAAAAATTCCACAATTTCTGTTTAATCGAATAGAAAATAGGTCTAGAAAATAATTAAAAAGATATATTTTTTATGAATATAAGCATTTTTATTATCATAGCTCTGAGAAAAATATAAGGATGTATGCAAATAAAAATTAATTTTTTAAACAAAAATAGAATGCAAAAATTCCACAATTTCTGTTTAATCGAATAGGAAATAGGTCTAGAAAATAATTAAAAAGATATATTCTTTATGAATATAAGCATTTTTATTATCATAGTTCTAAGAAAAATATAAGGATGTATGCAAATAAAAATTAATTTTTTAAACAAAAATAGAATGCAAAAATTCCACAATTTCTGTTTAATCGAATAGAAAATAGGTCTAGAAAATAATTAAAAAGATATATTTTTTATGAATATAAGCATTTTTATTATCATAGCTCTGAGAAAAATATAAGGATGTATGCAAATAAAAATTAATTTTTTAAGGAAAAAATAAAATGCAAAAATTCCACAATTTCTGTTTAATCGAATAGGAAATAGGTCTAGAAAATAATTTAAAAAATATATTCTTTATGAATGGAAGCATTTTTATTATCATAGTTCTAAGAAAAATATAAGGATGTATGCAAATAAAAATTAATTTTTTAAACAAAAAATTGAATGCAAAAATTCCACCATTTCAGTTTAATCGAATAGGAAATAGGTCTAGAAAATAATTAAAAGAATATATTCTTTATGAATGGAAGCATTTTTATTATCATAGTTCTAAGAAAAATATAAGGATGTATGCAAATAAAAATTAATTTTTTAAACAAAAAATTGAATGCAAAAATTCCATCATTTCAGTTTAATCGAATAGAAAATAGGTCTAGAAAATAATTAAAAAGATATATTCACCATGATTGGAAGCATTTTTATTATCATAGTTCTAAGAAAAATATAAGGATTTATGCAAATAAAAATTAATTTTTTAAGCAAAAAATAGAATGCAAAAATTCCACAATTTCTGTTTAATCGAATAGGAAATAGGTCTAGAAAATAATTAAAAAGATATATTCACCATGATTGGAAGCATTTTTATTATCATAGTTCTAAGAAAAATATAAGGATGTATGCAAATAAAAATTAATTTTTTAAACAAAAAATAGAATGCAAAAATTCCACAATTTCTGTTTAATCGAATAGAAAATAGGTCTAGAAAATAATTAAAAAGATATATTTTTTATGAATATAAGCATTTTTATTATCATAGTTCTAAGAAAAATATAAGGATGTATGCAAATAAAAATTAATTTTTTAAGCAAAAAATAGAATGCAAAAATTCCGCAATTTCTGTTTAATCGAATAGGAAATAGGTCTAGAAAATAATTAAAAAGATATGAATGGAAGCATTTTTATTATCATAGCTCTGAGAAAAATATAAGATGTATGCAAATAAAAATTAATTTTTAAACAAAAAATAGAATGCAAAAATTCCACAATTTCTGTTTAATCGAATAGGTAATAGGTCTAGAAAATAATTAAAAAGATATATTCACCATGATTGGAAGCATTTTTATTATCATAGTTCTAAGAAAAATATAAGGATGTATGTAAATAAAAATTAATTTTTTAAACAAAAAATAGAATGCAAAAATTTCACAATTTCTGTTTAATCGAATAGGAAATAGGTCTAGAAAATAATTAAAAAGATATATTTTTTATGAATATAAGCATTTTTATTATCATAGCTCTGAGAAAAATATAAGGATGTATGCAAATAAAAATTAATTTTTTAAGTAAAAAATAGAATGCAAAAATTCCACAATTTCTGTTTAATCGAATAGGAAATAGGTCTAGAAAATAATTAAAAATATATATTTACCATGATTGGAAGCATTTTTATTATCATAGTTCTAAGAAAAATATAAGGATGTATGCAAATAAAAATTAATTTTTTAAGTAAAAAATAGAATGCAAAAATTCCACAATTTCTGTTTAATCGAATAGGTAATAGGTCTAGAAAATAATTAAAAAGATATATTCACCATGATTGGAAGCATTTTTATTATCATAGTTCTAAGAAAAATATAAGGATGTATGCAAATAAAAATTAATTTTTTAAACAAAAATAGAATGCAAAAATTCCACAATTTCTGTTTAATCGAATAGGAAATAGGTCTAGAAAATAATTAAAAAGATATATTCTTTATGAATATAAGCATTTTTATTATCATAGTTCTAAGAAAAATATAAGGATGTATGCAAATAAAAATTAATTTTTTAAACAAAAATAGAATGCAAAAATTCCACAATTTCTGTTTAATCGAATAGAAAATAGGTCTAGAAAATAATTAAAAAGATATATTTTTTATGAATATAAGCATTTTTATTATCATAGCTCTGAGAAAAATATAAGGATGTATGCAAATAAAAATTAATTTTTTAAACAAAAATAGAATGCAAAAATTCCACAATTTCTGTTTAATCGAATAGGAAATAGGTCTAGAAAATAATTAAAAAGATATATTCTTTATGAATATAAGCATTTTTATTATCATAGTTCTAAGAAAAATATAAGGATGTATGCAAATAAAAATTAATTTTTTAAACAAAAATAGAATGCAAAAATTCCACAATTTCTGTTTAATCGAATAGAAAATAGGTCTAGAAAATAATTAAAAAGATATATTTTTTATGAATATAAGCATTTTTATTATCATAGCTCTGAGAAAAATATAAGGATGTATGCAAATAAAAATTAATTTTTTAAGGAAAAAATAAAATGCAAAAATTCCACAATTTCTGTTTAATCGAATAGGAAATAGGTCTAGAAAATAATTTAAAAAATATATTCTTTATGAATGGAAGCATTTTTATTATCATAGTTCTAAGAAAAATATAAGGATGTATGCAAATAAAAATTAATTTTTTAAACAAAAAATTGAATGCAAAAATTCCACCATTTCAGTTTAATCGAATAGGAAATAGGTCTAGAAAATAATTAAAAGAATATATTCTTTATGAATGGAAGCATTTTTATTATCATAGTTCTAAGAAAAATATAAGGATGTATGCAAATAAAAATTAATTTTTTAAACAAAAAATTGAATGCAAAAATTCCATCATTTCAGTTTAATCGAATAGAAAATAGGTCTAGAAAATAATTAAAAAGATATATTCACCATGATTGGAAGCATTTTTATTATCATAGTTCTAAGAAAAATATAAGGATTTATGCAAATAAAAATTAATTTTTTAAGCAAAAAATAGAATGCAAAAATTCCACAATTTCTGTTTAATCGAATAGGAAATAGGTCTAGAAAATAATTAAAAAGATATATTCACCATGATTGGAAGCATTTTTATTATCATAGTTCTAAGAAAAATATAAGGATTTATGCAAATAAAAATTAATTTTTTAAGCAAAAAATAGAATGCAAAAATTCCACAATTTCTGTTTAATCGAATAGAAAATAGGTCTAGAAAATAATTAAAAAGATATATTCACCATGATTGGAAGCATTTTTATTATCATAGTTCTAAGAAAAATATAAGGATGTATGCAAATAAAAATTAATTTTTTAAGCAAAAAATAGAATGCAAAAATTCCACAATTTCTGTTTAATCGAATAGGAAATAGGTCTAGAAAATAATTAAAAAGATATATTCTTTATGAATGGAAGCATTTTTATTACCATAGCTCTGAAAAAAATTTAAGGATGTATGCAAATAAAAATTAATTTTTTAAGCAAAAAATAGAATGCAAAAATTCCACAATTTCTGTTTAATCGAATAGAAAATAGGTCTAGAAAATAATTAAAAGAATATATTTTACTTGATTTGAAGCAATTTTATTATCATAGTTCTAAGAAAAATATAAGGATGTATGCAAATAAAAATTAATTTTTTAAACAAAAAATTGAATGCAAAAATTCCACCATTTCAATTTAATCGAATAGGAAATAGGTCTAGAAAATAATTAAAAAAATATATTTTACTTGATTTGAGGCAATTTTATTATCATAGTTCTAAGAAAAATATAAGGATGTATGCAAATAAAAATTAATTTTTTAAACAAAAATAGAATGCAAAAATTCCACAATTTCTGTTTAATCGAATAGGAAATAGGTCTAGAAAATAATTAAAAAGATATGAATGGAAGCATTTTTATTATCATAGCTCTGAGAAAAATATAAGATGTATGCAAATAAAAATTAATTTTTAAACAAAAAATAGAATGCAAAAATTCCACAATTTCTGTTTAATCGAATAGGTAATAGGTCTAGAAAATAATTAAAAAGATATATTCACCATGATTGGAAGCATTTTTATTATCATAGTTCTAAGAAAAATATAAGGATGTATGTAAATAAAAATTAATTTTTTAAACAAAAATAGAATGCAAAAATTCCACAATTTCTGTTTAATCGAATAGGAAATAGGTCTAGAAAATAATTAAAAAAATATATTTTACTTGATTTGAGGCAATTTTATTATCATAGTTCTAAGAAAAATATAAGGATGTATGCAAATAAAAATTAATTTTTTAAACAAAAATAGAATGCAAAAATTCCACAATTTCTGTTTAATCGAATAGGAAATAGGTCTAGAAAATAATTAAAAAGATATATTCTTTATGAATATAAGCATTTTTATTATCATAGTTCTAAGAAAAATATAAGGATGTATGCAAATAAAAATTAATTTTTTAAACAAAAATAGAATGCAAAAATTCCACAATTTCTGTTTAATCGAATAGGAAATAGGTCTAGAAAATAATTAAAAAGATATGAATGGAAGCATTTTTATTATCATAGCTCTGAGAAAAATATAAGATGTATGCAAATAAAAATTAATTTTTAAACAAAAAATAGAATGCAAAAATTTCACAATTTCTGTTTAATCGAATAGGAAATAGGTCTAGAAAATAATTAAAAAGATATGAATGGAAGCATTTTTATTATCATAGTTCTAAGAAAAATATAAGGATGTATGTAAATAAAAATTAATTTTTTAAACAAAAAATAGAATGCAAAAATTTCACAATTTCTGTTTAATCGAATAGGAAATAGGTCTAGAAAATAATTAAAAAGATATATTTTTTATGAATATAAGCATTTTTATTATCATAGCTCTGAGAAAAATATAAGGATGTATGCAAATAAAAATTAATTTTTTAAGTAAAAAATAGAATGCAAAAATTCCACAATTTCTGTTTAATCGAATAGGAAATAGGTCTAGAAAATAATTAAAAATATATATTCACCATGATTGGAAGCATTTTTATTATCATAGTTCTAAGAAAAATATAAGGATGTATGCAAATAAAAATTAATTTTTTAAGTAAAAAATAGAATGCAAAAATTCCACAATTTCTGTTTAATCGAATAGGTAATAGGTCTAGAAAATAATTAAAAAGATATATTCACCATGATTGGAAGCATTTTTATTATCATAGTTCTAAGAAAAATATAAGGATGTATGCAAATAAAAATTAATTTTTTAAACAAAAATAGAATGCAAAAATTCCACAATTTCTGTTTAATCGAATAGGAAATAGGTCTAGAAAATAATTAAAAAGATATATTCTTTATGAATATAAGCATTTTTATTATCATAGTTCTAAGAAAAATATAAGGATGTATGCAAATAAAAATTAATTTTTCAAACAAAAAATTGAATGCAAAAATTCCACCATTTCAATTTAATCGAATAGGAAATAGGTCTAGAAAATAATTAAAAAGATATATTCACCATGATTGGAAGCATTTTTATTATCATAGTTCTAAGAAAAATATAAGGATGTATGCAAATAAAAATTAATTTTTTAAACAAAAATAGAATGCAAAAATTCCACAATTTCTGTTTAATCGAATAGGAAATAGGTCTAGAAAATAATTAAAAAGATATATTCTTTATGAATATAAGCATTTTTATTATCATAGTTCTAAGAAAAATATAAGGATGTATGCAAATAAAAATTAATTTTTCAAACAAAAAATTGAATGCAAAAATTCCATCATTTCAATTTAATCGAATAGGAAATAGGTCTAGAAAATAATTAAAAGAATATATTTTACTTGATTTGAAGCAATTTTATTATCATAGTTCTAAGAAAAATATAAGGATGTATGCAAATAAAAATTAATTTTTTAAACAAAAAATTGAATGCAAAAATTCCACCATTTCAGTTTAATCGAATAGGAAATAGGTCTAGAAAATAATTAAAAAAATATATTTTACTTGATTTGAGGCAATTTTATTATCATAGTTCTAAGAAAAATATAAGGATGTATGCAAATAAAAATTAATTTTTTAAACAAAAAATTGAATGCAAAAATTCCACCATTTCAGTTTAATCGAATAGGAAATAGGTCTAGAAAATAATTAAAAGAATATATTTTACTTGATTTGAAGCAATTTTATTATCATAGTTCTAAGAAAAATATAAGGATGTATGCAAATAAAAATTAATTTTTTAAACAAAAAATTGAATGCAAAAATTCCATCATTTCAATTTAATCGAATAGGAAATAGGTCTAGAAAATAATTAAAAGAATATATTTTACTTGATTTGAAGCAATTTTATTATCATAGTTCTAAGAAAAATATAAGGATGTATGCAAATAAAAATTAATTTTTTAAACAAAAAATTGAATGCAAAAATTCCATCATTTCAATTTAATCGAATAGGAAATAGGTCTAGAAAATAATTAAAAGAATATATTTTACTTGATTTGAAGCAATTTTATTATCATAGTTCTAAGAAAAATATAAGGATGTATGCAAATAAAAATTAATTTTTTAAACAAAAAATTGAATGCAAAAATTCCACCATTTCAATTTAATCGAATAGGAAATAGGTCTAGAAAATAATTAAAAAAATATATTTTACTTGATTTGAGGCAATTTTATTATCATAGTTCTAAGAAAAATATAAGGATGTATGCAAATAAAAATTAATTTTTTAAACAAAAAATTGAATGCAAAAATTCCACCATTTCAGTTTAATCGAATAGGAAATAGGTCTAGAAAATAATTAAAAGAATATATTTTACTTGATTTGAAGCAATTTTATTATCATAGTTCTAAGAAAAATATAAGGATGTATGCAAATAAAAATTAATTTTTTAAACAAAAAATTGAATGCAAAAATTCCACCATTTCAGTTTAATCGAATAGGAAATAGGTCTAGAAAATAATTAAAAAAATATATTTTACTTGATTTGAGGCAATTTTATTATCATAGTTCTAAGAAAAATATAAGGATGTATGCAAATAAAAATTAATTTTTTAAACAAAAAATTGAATGCAAAAATTCCACCATTTCAGTTTAATCGAATAGGAAATAGGTCTAGAAAATAATTAAAAGAATATATTTTACTTGATTTGAAGCAATTTTATTATCATAGTTCTAAGAAAAATATAAGGATGTATGCAAATAAAAATTAATTTTTTAAACAAAAAATTGAATGCAAAAATTCCACCATTTCAATTTAATCGAATAGGAAATAGGTCTAGAAAATAATTAAAAAAATATATTTTACTTGATTTGAGGCAATTTTATTATCATAGTTCTAAGAAAAATATAAGGATGTATGCAAATAAAAATTAATTTTTTAAACAAAAAATTGAATGCAAAAATTCCACCATTTCAGTTTAATCGAATAGGAAATAGGTCTAGAAAATAATTAAAAGAATATATTTTACTTGATTTGAAGCAATTTTATTATCATAGTTCTAAGAAAAATATAAGGATGTATGCAAATAAAAATTAATTTTTTAAACAAAAAATTGAATGCAAAAATTCCACCATTTCAGTTTAATCGAATAGGAAATAGGTCTAGAAAATAATTAAAAAAATATATTTTACTTGATTTGAGGCAATTTTATTATCATAGTTCTAAGAAAAATATAAGGATGTATGCAAATAAAAATTAATTTTTTAAACAAAAAATTGAATGCAAAAATTCCACCATTTCAGTTTAATCGAATAGGAAATAGGTCTAGAAAATAATTAAAAGAATATATTTTACTTGATTTGAAGCAATTTTATTATCATAGTTCTAAGAAAAATATAAGGATGTATGCAAATAAAAATTAATTTTTTAAACAAAAAATTGAATGCAAAAATTCCACCATTTCAGTTTAATCGAATAGGAAATAGGTCTAGAAAATAATTAAAAAAATATATTTTACTTGATTTGAGGCAATTTTATTATCATAGTTCTAAGAAAAATATAAGGATGTATGCAAATAAAAATTAATTTTTTAAACAAAAAATTGAATGCAAAAATTCCACCATTTCAGTTTAATCGAATAGGAAATAGGTCTAGAAAATAATTAAAAGAATATATTTTACTTGATTTGAAGCAATTTTATTATCATAGTTCTAAGAAAAATATAAGGATGTATGCAAATAAAAATTAATTTTTTAAACAAAAAATTGAATGCAAAAATTCCACCATTTCAATTTAATCGAATAGGAAATAGGTCTAGAAAATAATTAAAAAAATATATTTTACTTGATTTGAGGCAATTTTATTATCATAGTTCTAAGAAAAATATAAGGATGTATGCAAATAAAAATTAATTTTTTAAACAAAAAATTGAATGCAAAAATTCCACCATTTCAGTTTAATCGAATAGGAAATAGGTCTAGAAAATAATTAAAAGAATATATTTTACTTGATTTGAAGCAATTTTATTATCATAGTTCTAAGAAAAATATAAGGATGTATGCAAATAAAAATTAATTTTTTAAACAAAAAATTGAATGCAAAAATTCCATCATTTCAATTTAATCGAATAGGAAATAGGTCTAGAAAATAATTAAAAGAATATATTTTACTTGATTTGAAGCAATTTTATTATCATAGTTCTAAGAAAAATATAAGGATGTATGCAAATAAAAATTAATTTTTTAAACAAAAAATTGAATGCAAAAATTCCACCATTTCAATTTAATCGAATAGGAAATAGGTCTAGAAAATAATTAAAAAAATATATTTTACTTGATTTGAGGCAATTTTATTATCATAGTTCTAAGAAAAATATAAGGATGTATGCAAATAAAAATTAATTTTTTAAACAAAAAATTGAATGCAAAAATTCCACCATTTCAGTTTAATCGAATAGGAAATAGGTCTAGAAAATAATTAAAAGAATATATTTTACTTGATTTGAAGCAATTTTATTATCATAGTTCTAAGAAAAATATAAGGATGTATGCAAATAAAAATTAATTTTTTAAACAAAAAATTGAATGCAAAAATTCCACCATTTCAGTTTAATCGAATAGGAAATAGGTCTAGAAAATAATTAAAAGAATATATTTTACTTGATTTGAAGCAATTTTATTATCATAGTTCTAAGAAAAATATAAGGATGTATGCAAATAAAAATTAATTTTTTAAACAAAAAATTGAATGCAAAAATTCCATCATTTCAATTTAATCGAATAGGAAATAGGTCTAGAAAATAATTAAAAGAATATATTTTACTTGATTTGAAGCAATTTTATTATCATAGTTCTAAGAAAAATATAAGGATGTATGCAAATAAAAATTAATTTTTTAAACAAAAAATTGAATGCAAAAATTCCACCATTTCAGTTTAATCGAATAGGAAATAGGTCTAGAAAATAATTAAAAGAATATATTTTACTTGATTTGAAGCAATTTTATTATCATAGTTCTAAGAAAAATATAAGGATGTATGCAAATAAAAATTAATTTTTTAAACAAAAAATTGAATGCAAAAATTCCATCATTTCAATTTAATCGAATAGGAAATAGGTCTAGAAAATAATTAAAAGAATATATTTTACTTGATTTGAAGCAATTTTATTATCATAGTTCTAAGAAAAATATAAGGATGTATGCAAATAAAAATTAATTTTTTAAACAAAAAATTGAATGCAAAAATTCCACCATTTCAGTTTAATCGAATAGGAAATAGGTCTAGAAAATAATTAAAAGAATATATTTTACTTGATTTGAAGCAATTTTATTATCATAGTTCTAAGAAAAATATAAGGATGTATGCAAATAAAAATTAATTTTTTAAACAAAAAATTGAATGCAAAAATTCCACCATTTCAATTTAATCGAATAGGAAATAGGTCTAGAAAATAATTAAAAGAATATATTTTACTTGATTTGAAGCAATTTTATTATCATAGTTCTAAGAAAAATATAAGGATGTATGCAAATAAAAATTAATTTTTTAAACAAAAAATTGAATGCAAAAATTCCACCATTTCAATTTAATCGAATAGGAAATAGGTCTAGAAAATAATTAAAAAAATATATTTTACTTGATTTGAGGCAATTTTATTATCATAGTTCTAAGAAAAATATAAGGATGTATGCAAATAAAAATTAATTTTTTAAACAAAAAATTGAATGCAAAAATTCCACCATTTCAATTTAATCGAATAGGAAATAGGTCTAGAAAATAATTAAAAAAATATATTTTACTTGATTTGAGGCAATTTTATTATCATAGTTCTAAGAAAAATATAAGGATGTATGCAAATAAAAATTAATTTTTTAAACAAAAAAATTGAATGCAAAAATTCCACCATTTCAGTTTAATCGAATAGGAAATAGGTCTAGAAAATAATTAAAAGAATATATTTTACTTGATTTGAAGCAATTTTATTATCATAGTTCTAAGAAAAATATAAGGATGTATGCAAATAAAAATTAATTTTTTAAACAAAAAATTGAATGCAAAAATTCCATCATTTCAATTTAATCGAATAGGAAATAGGTCTAGAAAATAATTAAAAGAATATATTTTACTTGATTTGAAGCAATTTTATTATCATAGTTCTAAGAAAAATATAAGGATGTATGCAAATAAAAATTAATTTTTTAAACAAAAAATTGAATGCAAAAATTCCACCATTTCAGTTTAATCGAATAGGAAATAGGTCTAGAAAATAATTAAAAGAATATATTTTACTTGATTTGAAGCAATTTTATTATCATAGTTCTAAGAAAAATATAAGGATGTATGCAAATAAAAATTAATTTTTTAAACAAAAAATTGAATGCAAAAATTCCACCATTTCAATTTAATCGAATAGGAAATAGGTCTAGAAAATAATTAAAAGAATATATTTTACTTGATTTGAAGCAATTTTATTATCATAGTTCTAAGAAAAATATAAGGATGTATGCAAATAAAAATTAATTTTTTAAACAAAAAATTGAATGCAAAAATTCCACCATTTCAGTTTAATCGAATAGGAAATAGGTCTAGAAAATAATTAAAAGAATATATTTTACTTGATTTGAAGCAATTTTATTATCATAGTTCTAAGAAAAATATAAGGATGTATGCAAATAAAAATTAATTTTTTAAACAAAAAATTGAATGCAAAAATTCCACCATTTCAATTTAATCGAATAGGAAATAGGTCTAGAAAATAATTAAAAAAATATATTTTACTTGATTTGAGGCAATTTTATTATCATAGTTCTAAGAAAAATATAAGGATGTATGCAAATAAAAATTAATTTTTTAAACAAAAAATTGAATGCAAAAATTCCACCATTTCAGTTTAATCGAATAGGAAATAGGTCTAGAAAATAATTAAAAGAATATATTTTACTTGATTTGAAGCAATTTTATTATCATAGTTCTAAGAAAAATATAAGGATGTATGCAAATAAAAATTAATTTTTTAAACAAAAAATTGAATGCAAAAATTCCACCATTTCAGTTTAATCGAATAGGAAATAGGTCTAGAATATATAAGGGAATATATTTTACTTGATTTGAAGCAATTTTATTATCATAGTTCTAAGAAAAATATAAGGATGTATGCAAATAAAAATTAATTTTTTAAACAAAAAATTGAATGCAAAAATTCCACCATTTCAGTTTAATCGAATAGGAAATAGGTCTAGAAAATAATTAAAAGAATATATTTTACTTGATTTGAAGCAATTTTATTATCATAGTTCTAAGAAAAATATAAGGATGTATGCAAATAAAAATTAATTTTTTAAACATAAAATTGAATGCAAAAATTCCATCATTTCAATTTAATCGAATAGGAAATAGGTCTAGAAAATAATTAAAAGAATATATTTTACTTGATTTGAAGCAATTTTATTATCATAGTTCTAAGAAAAATATAAGGATGTATGCAAATAAAAATTAATTTTTTAAACAAAAAATTGAATGCAAAAATTCCACCATTTCAATTTAATCGAATAGGAAATAGGTCTAGAAAATAATTAAAAGAATATATTTCACTTGATTTGAAGCAATTTTATTATCATAGTTCTAAGAAAAATATAAGGATGTATGCAAATAAAAATTAATTTTTTAAACAAAAAATTGAATGCAAAAATTCCATCATTTCAATTTAATCGAATAGGAAATAGGTCTAGAAAATAATTAAAAGAATATATTTCACTTGATTTGAAGCAATTTTATTATCATAGTTCTAAGAAAAATATAAGGATGTATGCAAATAAAAATTAATTTTTTAAACAAAAAATTGAATGCAAAAATTCCACCATTTCAATTTAATCGAATAGGAAATAGGTCTAGAAAATAATTAAAAAAAATATATTTTATTTGATTTGAGGCAATTTTATTATCATAGTTCTAAGAAAAATATAAGGATGTATGCAAATAAAAATTAATTTTTTAAACAAAAAATTGAATGCAAAAATTCCATCATTTCAATTTAATCGAATAGGAAATAGGTCTAGAAAATAATTAAAAGTATATATTTCACTTGATTTGAAGCAATTTTATTATCATAGTTCTAAGAAAAATATAAGGATGTATGCAAATAAAAATTAATTTTTTAAACAAAAAATTGAATGCAAAAATTCCACCATTTCAATTTAATCGAATAGGAAATAGGTCTAGAAAATAATTAAAAAAAATATATTTTACTTGATTTGAAGCAATTTTATTATCATAGTTCTAAGAAAAATATAAGGATGTATGCAAATAAAAATTAATTTTTTAAACAAAAAATTGAATGCAAAAATTCCACCATTTCAGTTTAATCGAATAGGAAATAGGTCTAGAAAATAATTAAAAGAATATATTTTACTTGATTTGAAGCAATTTTATTATCATAGTTCTAAGAAAAATATAAGGATGTATGCAAATAAAAATTAATTTTTTAAACAAAAAATTGAATGCAAAAATTCCACCATTTCAGTTTAATCGAATAGGAAATAGGTCTAGAAAATAATTAAAAGAATATATTTTACTTGATTTGAAGCAATTTTATTATCATAGTTCTAAGAAAAATATAAGGATGTATGCAAATAAAAATTAATTTTTTAAACAAAAAATTGAATGCAAAAATTCCACCATTTCAGTTTAATCGAATAGGAAATAGGTCTAGAAAATAATTAAAAGAATATATTTTACTTGATTTGAAGCAATTTTATTATCATAGTTCTAAGAAAAATATAAGGATGTATGCAAATAAAAATTAATTTTTTAAACAAAAAATTGAATGCAAAAATTCCACCATTTCAGTTTAATCGAATAGGAAATAGGTCTAGAAAATAATTAAAAGAATATATTTTACTTGATTTGAAGCAATTTTATTATCATAGTTCTAAGAAAAATATAAGGATGTATGCAAATAAAAATTAATTTTTTAAACAAAAAATTGAATGCAAAAATTCCACCATTTCAATTTAATCGAATAGGAAATAGTTCTAGAAAATAATTAAAAGAATATATTTCACTTGATTTGAGGCAATTTTATTATCATAGTTCTAAGAAAAATATAAGGATGTATGCAAATAAAAATTAATTTTTTAAACAAAAAATTGAATGCAAAAATTCCACCATTTCAATTTAATCGAATAGGAAATAGGTCTAGAAAATAATTAAAAAAAATATATTTTATTTGATTTGAGGCAATTTTATTATCATAGTTCTAAGAAAAATATAAGGATGTATGCAAATAAAAATTAATTTTTTAAACAAAAAATTGAATGCAAAAATTCCATCATTTCAATTTAATCGAATAGGAAATAGGTCTAGAAAATAATTAAAAGTATATATTTCACTTGATTTGAAGCAATTTTATTATCATAGTTCTAAGAAAAATATAAGGATGTATGCAAATAAAAATTAATTTTTTAAACAAAAAATTGAATGCAAAAATTCCACCATTTCAATTTAATCGAATAGGAAATAGGTCTAGAAAATAATTAAAAAAAATATATTTTACTTGATTTGAAGCAATTTTATTATCATAGTTCTAAGAAAAATATAAGGATGTATGCAAATAAAAATTAATTTTTTAAACAAAAAATTGAATGCAAAAATTCCACCATTTCAGTTTAATCGAATAGGAAATAGGTCTAGAAAATAATTAAAAGAATATATTTTACTTGATTTGAAGCAATTTTATTATCATAGTTCTAAGAAAAATATAAGGATGTATGCAAATAAAAATTAATTTTTTAAACAAAAAATTGAATGCAAAAATTCCACCATTTCAGTTTAATCGAATAGGAAATAGGTCTAGAAAATAATTAAAAGAATATATTTTACTTGATTTGAAGCAATTTTATTATCATAGTTCTAAGAAAAATATAAGGATGTATGCAAATAAAAATTAATTTTTTAAACATAAAATTGAATGCAAAAATTCCATCATTTCAATTTAATCGAATAGGAAATAGGTCTAGAAAATAATTAAAAAAATATATTTTACTTGATTTGAAGCAATTTTATTATCATAGTTCTAAGAAAAATATAAGGATGTATGCAAATAAAAATTAATTTTTTAAACAAAAAATTGAATGCAAAAATTCCACCATTTCAATTTAATCGAATAGGAAATAGGTCTAGAAAATAATTAAAAGAATATATTTTACTTGATTTGAAGCAATTTTATTATCATAGTTCTAAGAAAAATATAAGGATGTATGCAAATAAAAATTAATTTTTTAAACAAAAAATTGAATGCAAAAATTCCACCATTTCAATTTAATCGAATAGGAAATAGGTCTAGAAAATAATTAAAAGAATATATTATTTATGAATGGAAGCATTTTTATTATCATAGTTCTAAGAAAAATATAAGGATGTATGCAAATAAAAATTAATTTTTTAAACAAAAAATTGAATGCAAAAATTCCACCATTTCAATTTAATCGAATAGGAAATAGGTCTAGAAAATAATTAAAAAAATATATTTTACTTGATTTGAGGCAATTTTATTATCATAGTTCTAAGAAAAATATAAGGATGTATGCAAATAAAAATTAATTTTTTAAACAAAAAATTGAATGCAAAAATTCCACCATTTCAATTTAATCGAATAGGAAATAGGTCTAGAAAATAATTAAAAGAATATATTATTTATGAATGGAAGCATTTTTATTATCATAGTTCTAAGAAAAATATAAGGATGTATGCAAATAAAAATTAATTTTTTAAACAAAAAATTGAATGCAAAAATTCCACCATTTCAATTTAATCGAATAGGAAATAGGTCTAGAAAATAATTAAAAAAATATATTTTACTTGATTTGAGGCAATTTTATTATCATAGTTCTAAGAAAAATATAAGGATGTATGCAAATAAAAATTAATTTTTTAAACAAAAAATTGAATGCAAAAATTCCACCATTTCAATTTAATCGAATAGGAAATAGGTCTAGAAAATAATTAAAAGAATATATTTTACTTGATTTGAAGCAATTTTATTATCATAGTTCTAAGAAAAATATAAGGATGTATGCAAATAAAAATTAATTTTTTAAACATAAAATTGAATGCAAAAATTCCATCATTTCAATTTAATCGAATAGGAAATAGGTCTAGAAAATAATTAAAAGAATATATTTTACTTGATTTGAAGCAATTTTATTATCATAGTTCTAAGAAAAATATAAGGATGTATGCAAATAAAAATTAATTTTTTAAACAAAAAATTGAATGCAAAAATTCCATCATTTCAATTTAATCGAATAGGAAATAGGTCTAGAAAATAATTAAAAGAATATATTTTACTTGATTTGAAGCAATTTTATTATCATAGTTCTAAGAAAAATATAAGGATGTATGCAAATAAAAATTAATTTTTTAAACAAAAAATTGAATGCAAAAATTCCACCATTTCAATTTAATCGAATAGGAAATAGGTCTAGAAAATAATTAAAAGAATATATTATTTATGAATGGAAGCATTTTTATTATCATAGTTCTAAGAAAAATATAAGGATGTATGCAAATAAAAATTAATTTTTTAAACAAAAAATTGAATGCAAAAATTCCACCATTTCAATTTAATCGAATAGGAAATAGGTCTAGAAAATAATTAAAAAAATATATTTTACTTGATTTGAGGCAATTTTATTATCATAGTTCTAAGAAAAATATAAGGATGTATGCAAATAAAAATTAATTTTTTAAACAAAAAATTGAATGCAAAAATTCCATCATTTCAATTTAATCGAATAGGAAATAGGTCTAGAAAATAATTAAAAGAATATATTATTTATGAATGGAAGCATTTTTATTATCATAGTTCTAAGAAAAATATAAGGATGTATGCAAATAAAAATTAATTTTTTAAACAAAAAATCGAATGCAAAAATTCCACCATTTCAATTTAATCGAATAGGAAATAGGTCTAGAAAATAATTAAAAGAATATATTTTACTTGATTTGAAGCAATTTTATTATCATAGTTCTAAGAAAAATATAAGGATGTATGCAAATAAAAATTAATTTTTTAAACAAAAAATTGAATGCAAAAATTCCACCATTTCAATTTAATCGAATAGGAAATAGGTCTAGAAAATAATTAAAAAAATATATTTTACTTGATTTGAGACAATTTTATTATAATAGTTCTAAGAAAAATATAAGGATGTATGCAAATAAAAATTAATTTTTTAAACAAAAAATTGAATGCAAAAATTCCACCATTTCAATTTAATCGAATAGGAAATAGGTCTAGAAAATAATTAAAAAAATATATTTTACTTGATTTGAGACAATTTTATTATAATAGTTCTAAGAAAAATATAAGGATGTATGCAAATAAAAATTAATTTTTTAAACAAAAAATTGAATGCAAAAATTCCATCATTTCAATTTAATCGAATAGGAAATAGGTCTAGAAAATAATTAAAAAAATATATTTTACTTGATTTGAAGCAATTTTATTATCATAGTTCTAAGAAAAATATAAGGATGTATGCAAATAAAAATTAATTTTTTAAACAAAAAATTGAATGCAAAAATTCCACCATTTCAGTTTAATCGAATAGGAAATAGGTCTAGAAAATAATTAAAAGAATATATTTTACTTGATTTGAAGCAATTTTATTATCATAGTTCTAAGAAAAATATAAGGATGTATGCAAATAAAAATTAATTTTTTAAACAAAAAATTGAATGC
Organism: Pratylenchus scribneri; assembly: GCA_030063045.1. Taxonomy (NCBI): domain Eukaryota; kingdom Metazoa; phylum Nematoda; class Chromadorea; order Rhabditida; family Pratylenchidae; genus Pratylenchus; species Pratylenchus scribneri. The sequence continues at coordinate 307,088 of JAQSEB010000101.1, read as the reverse complement.
AAAAATTCCATCATTTCAATTTAATCGAATAGGAAATAGGTCTAGAAAATAATTAAAAGAATATATTATTTATGAATGGAAGCATTTTTATTATCATAGTTCTAAGAAAAATATAAGGATGTATGCAAATAAAAATTAATTTTTTAAACAAAAAATCGAATGCAAAAATTCCACCATTTCAATTTAATCGAATAGGAAATAGGTCTAGAAAATAATTAAAAGAATATATTTTACTTGATTTGAAGCAATTTTATTATCATAGTTCTAAGAAAAATATAAGGATGTATGCAAATAAAAATTAATTTTTTAAACAAAAAATTGAATGCAAAAATTCCACCATTTCAATTTAATCGAATAGGAAATAGGTCTAGAAAATAATTAAAAAAATATATTTTACTTGATTTGAGACAATTTTATTATAATAGTTCTAAGAAAAATATAAGGATGTATGCAAATAAAAATTAATTTTTTAAACAAAAAATTGAATGCAAAAATTCCACCATTTCAATTTAATCGAATAGGAAATAGGTCTAGAAAATAATTAAAAAAATATATTTTACTTGATTTGAGACAATTTTATTATAATAGTTCTAAGAAAAATATAAGGATGTATGCAAATAAAAATTAATTTTTTAAACAAAAAATTGAATGCAAAAATTCCATCATTTCAATTTAATCGAATAGGAAATAGGTCTAGAAAATAATTAAAAAAATATATTTTACTTGATTTGAAGCAATTTTATTATCATAGTTCTAAGAAAAATATAAGGATGTATGCAAATAAAAATTAATTTTTTAAACAAAAAATTGAATGCAAAAATTCCACCATTTCAGTTTAATCGAATAGGAAATAGGTCTAGAAAATAATTAAAAGAATATATTTTACTTGATTTGAAGCAATTTTATTATCATAGTTCTAAGAAAAATATAAGGATGTATGCAAATAAAAATTAATTTTTTAAACAAAAAATTGAATGCAAAAATTCCATCATTTCAATTTAATCGAATAGGAAATAGGTCTAGAAAATAATTAAAAGAATATATTATTTATGAATGGAAGCATTTTTATTATCATAGTTCTAAGAAAAATATAAGGATGTATGCAAATAAAAATTAATTTTTTAAACAAAAAATCGAATGCAAAAATTCCACCATTTCAATTTAATCGAATAGGAAATAGGTCTAGAAAATAATTAAAAGAATATATTTTACTTGATTTGAAGCAATTTTATTATCATAGTTCTAAGAAAAATATAAGGATGTATGCAAATAAAAATTAATTTTTTAAACAAAAAATTGAATGCAAAAATTCCACCATTTCAATTTAATCGAATAGGAAATAGGTCTAGAAAATAATTAAAAAAATATATTTTACTTGATTTGAGACAATTTTATTATAATAGTTCTAAGAAAAATATAAGGATGTATGCAAATAAAAATTAATTTTTTAAACAAAAAATTGAATGCAAAAATTCCACCATTTCAATTTAATCGAATAGGAAATAGGTCTAGAAAATAATTAAAAAAATATATTTTACTTGATTTGAGACAATTTTATTATAATAGTTCTAAGAAATATATAAGGATGTATGCAAATAAAAATTAATTTTTTAAACAAAAAATTGAATGCAAAAATTCCATCATTTCAATTTAATCGAATAGGAAATAGGTCTAGAAAATAATTAAAAAAATATATTTTACTTGATTTGAAGCAATTTTATTATAATAGTTCTAAGAAAAATATAAGGATGTATGCAAATAAAAATTAATTTTTTAAACAAAAAATTGAATGCAAAAATTCCACCATTTCAATTTAATCGAATAGGAAATAGGTCTAGAAAATAATTAAAAAAATATATTTTACTTGATTTGAGACAATTTTATTATAATAGTTCTAAGAAAAATATAAGGATGTATGCAAATAAAAATTAATTTTTTAAACAAAAAATTGAATGCAAAAATTCCATCATTTCAATTTAATCGAATAGGAAATAGGTCTAGAAAATAATTAAAAAAATATATTTTACTTGATTTGAGACAATTTTATTATAATAGTTCTAAGAAAAATATAAGGATGTATGCAAATAAAAATTAATTTTTTAAACAAAAAATTGAATGCAAAAATTCCACCATTTCAATTTAATCGAATAGGAAATAGGTCTAGAAAATAATTAAAAGAAAATATTATTTATGAATGGAAGCATTTTTATTATAATAGTTCTAAGAAAAATATAAGGATGTATGCAAATAAAAATTAATTTTTTATACAAAAAATTGAATGCAAAAATTCCATCATTTCAATTTAATCGAATAGGAAATAGGTCTAGAAAATAATTAAAAGAATATATTTTACTTGATTTGAAGCAATTTTATTATCATAGTTCTAAGAAAAATATAAGGATGTATGCAAATAAAAATTAATTTTTTAAACAAAAAATTGAATGCAAAAATTCCACTATTTCAGTTTAATCGAATAGGAAATAGGTCTAGAAAATAATTAAAAGAATATATTTTACTTGATTTGAAGCAATTTTATTATCATAGTTCTAAGAAAAATATAAGGATGTATGCAAATAAAAATTAATTTTTTAAACAAAAAATTGAATGCAAAAATTCCATCATTTCAATTTAATCGAATAGGAAATAGGTCTAGAAAATAATTAAAAAAATATATTTTACTTGATTTGAAGCAATTTTATTATCATAGTTCTAAGAAAAATATAAGGATGTATGCAAATAAAAATTAATTTTTTAAACAAAAAATTGAATGCAAAAATTCCATCATTTCAATTTAATCGAATAGGAAATAGGTCTAGAAAATAATTAAAAGAATATATTTTACTTGATTTGAAGCAATTTTATTATCATAGTTCTAAGAAAAATATAAGGATGTATGCAAATAAAAATTAATTTTTTAAACAAAAAATTGAATGCAAAAATTCCACCATTTCAATTTAATCGAATAGGAAATAGGTCTAGAAAATAATTAAAAAAATATATTTTACTTGATTTGAAGCAATTTTATTATCATAGTTCTAAGAAAAATATAAGGATGTATGCAAATAAAAATTAATTTTTTAAACAAAAAATTGAATGCAAAAATTCCACCATTTCAATTTAATCGAATAGGAAATAGGTCTAGAAAATAATTAAAAAAATATATTCTTTATGAATGGAAGCATTTTTATTATCATAGTTCTAAGAAAAATATAAGAATGTATGCAAATAAAAATTAATTTTTTAAACAAAAAATTGAATGCAAAAATTCCACTATTTCAGTTTAATCGAATAGGAAATAGGTCTAGAAAATAATTAAAAAAATATATTCTTTATGAATGGAAGCAATTTTATTATCATAGTTCTAAGAAAAATATAAGGATGTATGCAAATAAAAATTAATTTTTTAAACAAAAAATTGAATGCAAAAATTCCACCATTTCAATTTAATCGAATAGGAAATAGGTCTAGAAAATAATTAAAAGAATATATTTTACTTGATTTGAGACAATTTTATTATAATAGTTCTAAGAAAAATATAAGGATGTATGCAAATAAAAATTAATTTTTTAAACAAAAAATTGAATGCAAAAATTCCACCATTTCAATTTAATCGAATAGGAAATAGGTCTAGAAAATAATTAAAAAAATATATTCTTTATGAATGGAAGCATTTTTATTATCATAGTTCTAAGAAAAATATAAGAATGTATGCAAATAAAAATTAATTTTTTAAACAAAAAATTGAATGCAAAAATTCCACTATTTCAGTTTAATCGAATAGGAAATAGGTCTAGAAAATAATTAAAAGAATATATTTTACTTGATTTGAAGCAATTTTATTATCATAGTTCTAAGAAAAATATAAGGATGTATGCAAATAAAAATTAATTTTTTAAACAAAAAATTGAATGCAAAAATTCCACCATTTCAATTTAATCGAATAGGAAATAGGTCTAGAAAATAATTAAAAAAATATATTTTACTTGATTTGAGACAATTTTATTATAATAGTTCTAAGAAAAATATAAGGATGTATGCAAATAAAAATTAATTTTTTAAACAAAAAATTGAATGCAAAAATTCCACCATTTCAATTTAATCGAATAGGAAATAGGTCTAGAAAATAATTAAAAAAATATATTTTACTTGATTTGAGACAATTTTATTATAATAGTTCTAAGAAAAATATAAGGATGTATGCAAATAAAAATTAATTTTTTAAACAAAAAATTGAATGCAAAAATTCCATCATTTCAATTTAATCGAATAGGAAATAGGTCTAGAAAATAATTAAAAAAATATATTTTACTTGATTTGAAGCAATTTTATTATCATAGTTCTAAGAAAAATATAAGGATGTATGCAAATAAAAATTAATTTTTTAAACAAAAAATTGAATGCAAAAATTCCACCATTTCAGTTTAATCGAATAGGAAATAGGTCTAGAAAATAATTAAAAGAATATATTTTACTTGATTTGAAGCAATTTTATTATCATAGTTCTAAGAAAAATATAAGGATGTATGCAAATAAAAATTAATTTTTTAAACAAAAAATTGAATGCAAAAATTCCATCATTTCAATTTAATCGAATAGGAAATAGGTCTAGAAAATAATTAAAAGAATATATTATTTATGAATGGAAGCATTTTTATTATCATAGTTCTAAGAAAAATATAAGGATGTATGCAAATAAAAATTAATTTTTTAAACAAAAAATCGAATGCAAAAATTCCACCATTTCAATTTAATCGAATAGGAAATAGGTCTAGAAAATAATTAAAAGAATATATTTTACTTGATTTGAAGCAATTTTATTATCATAGTTCTAAGAAAAATATAAGGATGTATGCAAATAAAAATTAATTTTTTAAACAAAAAATTGAATGCAAAAATTCCACCATTTCAATTTAATCGAATAGGAAATAGGTCTAGAAAATAATTAAAAAAATATATTTTACTTGATTTGAGACAATTTTATTATAATAGTTCTAAGAAAAATATAAGGATGTATGCAAATAAAAATTAATTTTTTAAACAAAAAATTGAATGCAAAAATTCCACCATTTCAATTTAATCGAATAGGAAATAGGTCTAGAAAATAATTAAAAAAATATATTTTACTTGATTTGAGACAATTTTATTATAATAGTTCTAAGAAATATATAAGGATGTATGCAAATAAAAATTAATTTTTTAAACAAAAAATTGAATGCAAAAATTCCATCATTTCAATTTAATCGAATAGGAAATAGGTCTAGAAAATAATTAAAAAAATATATTTTACTTGATTTGAAGCAATTTTATTATAATAGTTCTAAGAAAAATATAAGGATGTATGCAAATAAAAATTAATTTTTTAAACAAAAAATTGAATGCAAAAATTCCACCATTTCAATTTAATCGAATAGGAAATAGGTCTAGAAAATAATTAAAAAAATATATTTTACTTGATTTGAGACAATTTTATTATAATAGTTCTAAGAAAAATATAAGGATGTATGCAAATAAAAATTAATTTTTTAAACAAAAAATTGAATGCAAAAATTCCATCATTTCAATTTAATCGAATAGGAAATAGGTCTAGAAAATAATTAAAAAAATATATTTTACTTGATTTGAGACAATTTTATTATAATAGTTCTAAGAAAAATATAAGGATGTATGCAAATAAAAATTAATTTTTTAAACAAAAAATTGAATGCAAAAATTCCACCATTTCAATTTAATCGAATAGGAAATAGGTCTAGAAAATAATTAAAAGAAAATATTATTTATGAATGGAAGCATTTTTATTATAATAGTTCTAAGAAAAATATAAGGATGTATGCAAATAAAAATTAATTTTTTATACAAAAAATTGAATGCAAAAATTCCATCATTTCAATTTAATCGAATAGGAAATAGGTCTAGAAAATAATTAAAAGAATATATTTTACTTGATTTGAAGCAATTTTATTATCATAGTTCTAAGAAAAATATAAGGATGTATGCAAATAAAAATTAATTTTTTAAACAAAAAATTGAATGCAAAAATTCCACTATTTCAGTTTAATCGAATAGGAAATAGGTCTAGAAAATAATTAAAAGAATATATTTTACTTGATTTGAAGCAATTTTATTATCATAGTTCTAAGAAAAATATAAGGATGTATGCAAATAAAAATTAATTTTTTAAACAAAAAATTGAATGCAAAAATTCCATCATTTCAATTTAATCGAATAGGAAATAGGTCTAGAAAATAATTAAAAAAATATATTTTACTTGATTTGAAGCAATTTTATTATCATAGTTCTAAGAAAAATATAAGGATGTATGCAAATAAAAATTAATTTTTTAAACAAAAAATTGAATGCAAAAATTCCATCATTTCAATTTAATCGAATAGGAAATAGGTCTAGAAAATAATTAAAAGAATATATTTTACTTGATTTGAAGCAATTTTATTATCATAGTTCTAAGAAAAATATAAGGATGTATGCAAATAAAAATTAATTTTTTAAACAAAAAATTGAATGCAAAAATTCCACCATTTCAATTTAATCGAATAGGAAATAGGTCTAGAAAATAATTAAAAAAATATATTTTACTTGATTTGAAGCAATTTTATTATCATAGTTCTAAGAAAAATATAAGGATGTATGCAAATAAAAATTAATTTTTTAAACAAAAAATTGAATGCAAAAATTCCACCATTTCAATTTAATCGAATAGGAAATAGGTCTAGAAAATAATTAAAAAAATATATTCTTTATGAATGGAAGCATTTTTATTATCATAGTTCTAAGAAAAATATAAGAATGTATGCAAATAAAAATTAATTTTTTAAACAAAAAATTGAATGCGAAAATTCCACCATTTCAATTTAATCGAATAGGAAATAGGTCTAGAAAATAATTAAAAAAATATATTCTTTATGAATGGAAGCATTTTTATTATCATAGTTCTAAGAAAAATATAAGGATGTATGCAAATAAAAATTAATTTTTTAAACAAAAAATTGAATGCAAAAATTCCACCATTTCAATTTAATCGAATAGGAAATAGGTCTAGAAAATAATTAAAAGAATATATTTTACTTGATTTGAAGCAATTTTATTATCATAGTTCTAAGAAAAATATAAGGATGTATGCAAATAAAAATTAATTTTTTAAACAAAAAATTGAATGCAAAAATTCCACCATTTCAATTTAATCGAATAGGAAATAGGTCTAGAAAATAATTAAAAAAATATATTTTACTTGATTTGAAGCAATTTTATTATCATAGTTCTAAGAAAAATATAAGGATGTATGCAAATAAAAATTAATTTTTTAAACAAAAAATTGAATGCAAAAATTCCACCATTTCAATTTAATCGAATAGGAAATAGGTCTAGAAAATAATTAAAAAAATATATTCTTTATGAATGGAAGCATTTTTATTATCATAGTTCTAAGAAAAATATAAGAATGTATGCAAATAAAAATTAATTTTTTAAACAAAAAATTGAATGCGAAAATTCCACCATTTCAATTTAATCGAATAGGAAATAGGTCTAGAAAATAATTAAAAAAATATATTCTTTATGAATGGAAGCATTTTTATTATCATAGTTCTAAGAAAAATATAAGGATGTATGCAAATAAAAATTAATTTTTTAAACAAAAAATTGAATGCAAAAATTCCACCATTTCAATTTAATCGAATAGGAAATAGGTCTAGAAAATAATTAAAAGAATATATTTTACTTGATTTGAAGCAATTTTATTATCATAGTTCTAAGAAAAATATAAGGATGTATGCAAATAAAAATTAATTTTTTAAACAAAAAATTGAATGCAAAAATTCCACCATTTCAGTTTAATCGAATAGGAAATAGGTCTAGAAAATAATTAAAAGAATATATTTTACTTGATTTGAAGCAATTTTATTATCATAGTTCTAAGAAAAATATAAGGATGTATGCAAATAAAAATTAATTTTTTAAACAAAAAATTGAATGCAAAAATTCCACCATTTCAATTTAATCGAATAGGAAATAGGTCTAGAAAATAATAAAAAAAATATATTTTACTTGATTTGAAGCATTTTTATTATCATAGTTCTAAGAAAAATATAAGGATGTATGCAAATAAAAATTAATTTTTTAAACAAAAAATTGAATGCAAAAATTCCACCATTTCAGTTTAATCGAATAGGAAATAGGTCTAGAAAATAATTAAAAGAATATATTTTACTTGATTTGAAGCAATTTTATTATCATAGTTCTAAGAAAAATATAAGGATGTATGCAAATAAAAATTAATTTTTTAAACAAAAAATTGAATGCAAAAATTCCACCATTTCAATTTAATCGAATAGGAAATAGGTCTAGAAAATAATAAAAAAAATCTATTCTTTACGAATGGAAGCATTTTTATTTTCATAGTTCTAAGAAAAATATAAGGATGTATGCAAATAAAAATTAATTTTTTAAACAAAAAATTGAATGCAAAAATTCCATCATTTCAGTTTAATCGAATAGGAAATAGGTCTAGAAAATAATAAAAAAAATATATTATTTATGAATGGAAGCATTTTTATTATCATAGTTCTAAGAAAAATATAAGGATGTATGCAAATAAAAATTAATTTTTTAAACAAAAAATTGAATGCAAAAATTCCATCATTTCAGTTTAATCGAATAGGAAATAGGTCTAGAAAATAATAAAAAAAATATATTATTTATGAATGGAAGCATTTTTATTATCATAGTTCTAAGAAAAATATAAGGATGTATGCAAATAAAAATTAATTTTTTAAACAAAAAATTGAATGCAAAAATTCCATCATTTCAGTTTAATCGAATAGGAAATAGGTCTAGAAAATAATAAAAAAAATATATTATTTATGAATGGAAGCATTTTTATTATCATAGTTCTAAGAAAAATATAAGGATGTATGCAAATAAAAATTAATTTTTTAAACAAAAAATTGAATGCAAAAATTCCATCATTTCAGTTTAATCGAATAGGAAATAGGTCTAGAAAATAATTTAAAAAATCTATTCTTTACGAATGGAAGCATTTTTATTATCATAGTTCTAAGAAAAATATAAGGATGTATGCAAATAAAAATTAATTTTTTAAACAAAAAATTGAATGCAAAAATTCCATCATTTCAGTTTAATCGAATAGGAAATAGGTCTAGAAAATAATAAAAAAAATATATTATTTATGAATGGAAGCATTTTTATTATCATAGTTCTAAGAAAAATATAAGGATGTATGCAAATAAAAATTAATTTTTTAAACAAAAAATTGAATGCAAAAATTCCACCATTTCAGTTTAATCGAATAGGAAATAGGTCTAGAAAATAATTAAAAGAATATATTCTTTATGAATGGAAGCATTTTTATTATCATAGTTCTAAGAAAAATATAAGGATGTATGCAAATAAAAATTAATTTTTTAAACAAAAAATTGAATGCAAAAATTCCATCATTTCAGTTTAATCGAATAGGAAATAGGTCTAGAAAATAATTAAAAGAATATATTCTTTATGATTGGAAGCATTTTTATTATCATAGTTCTAAGAAAAATATAAGGATTTATGCAAATAAAAATTAATTTTTTAAGCAAAAAATAGAATGCAAAAATTCCACAATTTCTGTTTAATCGAATAGGAAATAGGTCTAGAAAATAATTACAAAGATATATTCACCATGATTGGAAGCATTTTTATTATCATAGTTCTAAGAAAAATATAAGGATTTATGCAAATAAAAATTAATTTTTTAAGCAAAAAATAGAATGCAAAAATTCCACAATTTCTGTTTAATCGAATAGGAAATAGGTCTAGAAAATAATTAAAAAGATATATTCACCATGATTGGAAGCATTTTTATTATCATAGTTCTAAGAAAAATATAAGGATTTATGCAAATAAAAATTAATTTTTTAAGCAAAAAATAGAATGCAAAAATTCCACAATTTCTGTTTAATCGAATAGGAAATAGGTCTAGAAAATAATTAAAAAGATATATTCACCATGATTGGAAGCATTTTTATTATCATAGTTCTAAGAAAAATATAAGGATGTATGCAAATAAAAATTAATTTTTTAAGCAAAAAAAAGAATGCAAAAATTCCACAATTTCTGTTTAATCGAATAGGAAATAGGTCTAGAAAATAATTAAAAAGATATATTCTTTATGAATGGAAGCATTTTTATTACCATAGCTCTGAGAAAAATTTAAGGATGTATGCAAATAAAAATTAATTTTTTAAGCAAAAAATAGAATGCAAAAATTCCACAATTTCTGTTTAATCGAATAGGAAATAGGTCTAGAAAATAATTAAAAAGATATATTCACCATGATTGGAAGCATTTTTATTATCATAGTTCTAAGAAAAATATAAGGATTTATGCAAATAAAAATTAATTTTTTAAGCAAAAAATAGAATGCAAAAATTCCACAATTTCTGTTTAATCGAATAGGAAATAGGTCTAGAAAATAATTAAAAAGATATATTCACCATGATTGGAAGCATTTTTATTATCATAGTTCTAAGAAAAATATAAGGATTTATGCAAATAAAAATTAATTTTTTAAGCAAAAAATAGAATGCAAAAATTCCACAATTTCTGTTTAATCGAATAGGAAATAGGTCTAGAAAATAATTAAAAAGATATATTCACCATGATTGGAAGCATTTTTATTATCATAGTTCTAAGAAAAATATAAGGATTTATGCAAATAAAAATTAATTTTTTAAGCAAAAAATAGAATGCAAAAATTCCACAATTTCTGTTTAATCGAATAGGAAATAGGTCTAGAAAATAATTAAAAAGATATATTCACCATGATTGGAAGCATTTTTATTATCATAGTTCTAAGAAAAATATAAGGATGTATGCAAATAAAAATTAATTTTTTAAACAAAAAATAGAATGCAAAAATTCCACAATTTCTGTTTAATCGAATAGGAAATAGGTCTAGAAAATAATTAAAAATATATATTCACCATGATTGGAAGCATTTTTATTATCATAGTTCTAAGAAAAATATAAGGATGTATGCAAATAAAAATTAATTTTTTAAGCAAAAAATAGAATGCAAAAATTCCGCAATTTCTGTTTAATCGAATAGGAAATAGGTCTAGAAAATAATTAAAAAGATATGAATGGAAGCATTTTTATTATCATAGCTCTGAGAAAAATATAAGATGTATGCAAATAAAAATTAATTTTTAAACAAAAAATAGAATGCAAAAATTCCACAATTTCTGTTTAATCGAATAGGTAATAGGTCTAGAAAATAATTAAAAAGATATATTCACCATGATTGGAAGCATTTTTATTATCATAGTTCTAAGAAAAATATAAGGATGTATGTAAATAAAAATTAATTTTTTAAACAAAAAATAGAATGCAAAAATTTCACAATTTCTGTTTAATCGAATAGGAAATAGGTCTAGAAAATAATTAAAAAGATATATTTTTTATGAATATAAGCATTTTTATTATCATAGCTCTAAGAAAAATATAAGGATGTATGCAAATAAAAATTAATTTTTTAAGTAAAAAATAGAATGCAAAAATTCCACAATTTCTGTTTAATCGAATAGGAAATAGGTCTAGAAAATAATTAAAAATATATATTCACCATGATTGGAAGCATTTTTATTATCATAGTTCTAAGAAAAATATAAGGATGTATGCAAATAAAAATTAATTTTTTAAGTAAAAAATAGAATGCAAAAATTCCACAATTTCTGTTTAATCGAATAGGTAATAGGTCTAGAAAATAATTAAAAAGATATATTCACCATGATTGGAAGCATTTTTATTATCATAGTTCTAAGAAAAATATAAGGATGTATGCAAATAAAAATTAATTTTTTAAACAAAAATAGAATGCAAAAATTCCACAATTTCTGTTTAATCGAATAGGAAATAGGTCTAGAAAATAATTAAAAAGATATATTCTTTATGAATATAAGCATTTTTATTATCATAGTTCTAAGAAAAATATAAGGATGTATGCAAATAAAAATTAATTTTTTAAACAAAAAATAGAATGCAAAAATTCCACAATTTCTGTTTAATCGAATAGGAAATAGGTCTAGAAAATAATTAAAAAGATATATTCACCATGATTGGAAGCATTTTTATTATCATAGTTCTAAGAAAAATATAAGGATTTATGCAAATAAAAATTAATTTTTTAAGCAAAAAATAGAATGCAAAAATTCCACAATTTCTGTTTAATCGAATAGGAAATAGGTCTAGAAAATAATTAAAAAGATATATTCACCATGATTGGAAGCATTTTTATTATCATAGTTCTAAGAAAAATATAAGGATTTATGCAAATAAAAATTAATTTTTTAAGCAAAAAATAGAATGCAAAAATTCCACAATTTCTGTTTAATCGAATAGGAAATAGGTCTAGAAAATAATTAAAAAGATATATTCACCATGATTGGAAGCATTTTTATTATCATAGTTCTAAGAAAAATATAAGGATGTATGCAAATAAAAATTAATTTTTTAAACAAAAAATAGAATGCAAAAATTCCACAATTTCTGTTTAATCGAATAGAAAATAGGTCTAGAAAATAATTAAAAAGATATATTTTTTATGAATATAAGCATTTTTATTATCATAGTTCTAAGAAAAATATAAGGATGTATGCAAATAAAAATTAATTTTTTAAGCAAAAAATAGAATGCAAAAATTCCGCAATTTCTGTTTAATCGAATAGGAAATAGGTCTAGAAAATAATTAAAAAGATATGAATGGAAGCATTTTTATTATCATAGCTCTGAGAAAAATATAAGATGTATGCAAATAAAAATTAATTTTTAAACAAAAAATAGAATGCAAAAATTCCACAATTTCTGTTTAATCGAATAGGTAATAGGTCTAGAAAATAATTAAAAAGATATATTCACCATGATTGGAAGCATTTTTATTATCATAGTTCTAAGAAAAATATAAGGATGTATGTAAATAAAAATTAATTTTTTAAACAAAAAATAGAATGCAAAAATTTCACAATTTCTGTTTAATCGAATAGGAAATAGGTCTAGAAAATAATTAAAAAGATATATTTTTTATGAATATAAGCATTTTTATTATCATAGCTCTGAGAAAAATATAAGGATGTATGCAAATAAAAATTAATTTTTTAAGTAAAAAATAGAATGCAAAAATTCCACAATTTCTGTTTAATCGAATAGGAAATAGGTCTAGAAAATAATTAAAAATATATATTCACCATGATTGGAAGCATTTTTATTATCATAGTTCTAAGAAAAATATAAGGATGTATGCAAATAAAAATTAATTTTTTAAGTAAAAAATAGAATGCAAAAATTCCACAATTTCTGTTTAATCGAATAGGTAATAGGTCTAGAAAATAATTAAAAAGATATATTCACCATGATTGGAAGCATTTTTATTATCATAGTTCTAAGAAAAATATAAGGATGTATGCAAATAAAAATTAATTTTTTAAACAAAAATAGAATGCAAAAATTCCACAATTTCTGTTTAATCGAATAGGAAATAGGTCTAGAAAATAATTAAAAAGATATATTCTTTATGAATATAAGCATTTTTATTATCATAGTTCTAAGAAAAATATAAGGATGTATGCAAATAAAAATTAATTTTTTAAACAAAAATAGAATGCAAAAATTCCACAATTTCTGTTTAATCGAATAGAAAATAGGTCTAGAAAATAATTAAAAAGATATATTTTTTATGAATATAAGCATTTTTATTATCATAGCTCTGAGAAAAATATAAGGATGTATGCAAATAAAAATTAATTTTTTAAACAAAAATAGAATGCAAAAATTCCACAATTTCTGTTTAATCGAATAGGAAATAGGTCTAGAAAATAATTAAAAAGATATATTCTTTATGAATATAAGCATTTTTATTATCATAGTTCTAAGAAAAATATAAGGATGTATGCAAATAAAAATTAATTTTTTAAACAAAAATAGAATGCAAAAATTCCACAATTTCTGTTTAATCGAATAGAAAATAGGTCTAGAAAATAATTAAAAAGATATATTTTTTATGAATATAAGCATTTTTATTATCATAGCTCTGAGAAAAATATAAGGATGTATGCAAATAAAAATTAATTTTTTAAGGAAAAAATAAAATGCAAAAATTCCACAATTTCTGTTTAATCGAATAGGAAATAGGTCTAGAAAATAATTTAAAAAATATATTCTTTATGAATGGAAGCATTTTTATTATCATAGTTCTAAGAAAAATATAAGGATGTATGCAAATAAAAATTAATTTTTTAAACAAAAAATTGAATGCAAAAATTCCACCATTTCAGTTTAATCGAATAGGAAATAGGTCTAGAAAATAATTAAAAGAATATATTCTTTATGAATGGAAGCATTTTTATTATCATAGTTCTAAGAAAAATATAAGGATGTATGCAAATAAAAATTAATTTTTTAAACAAAAAATTGAATGCAAAAATTCCATCATTTCAGTTTAATCGAATAGAAAATAGGTCTAGAAAATAATTAAAAAGATATATTCACCATGATTGGAAGCATTTTTATTATCATAGTTCTAAGAAAAATATAAGGATTTATGCAAATAAAAATTAATTTTTTAAGCAAAAAATAGAATGCAAAAATTCCACAATTTCTGTTTAATCGAATAGGAAATAGGTCTAGAAAATAATTAAAAAGATATATTCACCATGATTGGAAGCATTTTTATTATCATAGTTCTAAGAAAAATATAAGGATTTATGCAAATAAAAATTAATTTTTTAAGCAAAAAATAGAATGCAAAAATTCCACAATTTCTGTTTAATCGAATAGAAAATAGGTCTAGAAAATAATTAAAAAGATATATTCACCATGATTGGAAGCATTTTTATTATCATAGTTCTAAGAAAAATATAAGGATGTATGCAAATAAAAATTAATTTTTTAAGCAAAAAATAGAATGCAAAAATTCCACAATTTCTGTTTAATCGAATAGGAAATAGGTCTAGAAAATAATTAAAAAGATATATTCTTTATGAATGGAAGCATTTTTATTACCATAGCTCTGAGAAAAATTTAAGGATGTATGCAAATAAAAATTAATTTTTTAAGCAAAAAATAGAATGCAAAAATTCCACAATTTCTGTTTAATCGAATAGAAAATAGGTCTAGAAAATAATTAAAAAGATATATTCACCATGATTGGAAGCATTTTTATTATCATAGTTCTAAGAAAAATATAAGGATTTATGCAAATAAAAATTAATTTTTTAAGCAAAAAATAGAATGCAAAAATTCCACAATTTCTGTTTAATCGAATAGGAAATAGGTCTAGAAAATAATTAAAAAGATATATTCACCATGATTGAAGCATTTTTATTATCATAGCTCTGAGAAAAATATAAGGATGTATGCAAATAAAAATTAATTTTTTAAGGAAAAAATAAAATGCAAAAATTCCACAATTTCTGTTTAATCGAATAGGAAATAGGTCTAGAAAATAATTAAAAAGATATATTCACCATGATTGGAAGCATTTTTATTATCATAGTTCTAAGAAAAATATAAGGATGTATGCAAATAAAAATTAATTTTTTAAACAAAAAATAGAATGCAAAAATTCCACAATTTCTGTTTAATCGAATAGGAAATAGGTCTAGAAAATAATTAAAAAGATATATTCACCATGATTGTAAGCATTTTTATTATCATAGCTCTGAGAAAAATATAAGATGTATGCAAATAAAAATTAATTTTTAAACAAAAAATAGAATGCAAAAATTCCACAATTTCTGTTTAATCGAATAGGAAATAGGTCTAGAAAATAATTAAAAAGATATATTCACCATGATTGGAAGCATTTTTATTATAATAGCTCTGAGAAAAATATAAGGATGTATGCAAATAAAAATTAATTTTTTAAGCAAAAAATAGAATGCAAAAATTCCACAATTTCTGTTTAATCGAATAGGAAATAGGTCTAGAAAATAATTAAAAAAATATATTTTACTTGATTTGAAGCATTTTTATTATCATAGTTCTAAGAAAAATATAAGGATGTATGCAAATAAAAATTAATTTTTTAAACAAAAAATTGAATGCAAAAATTCCACCATTTCAGTTTAATCGAATAGGAAATAGGTCTAGAAAATAATTAAAAGAATATATTTTACTTGATTTGAAGCAATTTTATTATCATAGTTCTAAGAAAAATATAAGGATTTATGCAAATAAAAATTAATTTTTTAAGCAAAAAATAGAATGCAAAAATTCCATCATTTCAGTTTAATTGAATAGGAAATAGGTCTAGAAAATAATAAAAAAAATATATTATTTATGAATGGAAGCATTTTTATTATCATAGTTCTAAGAAAAATATAAGGATGTATGCAAATAAAAATTAATTTTTTAAACAAAAAATTGAATGCAAAAATTCCACCATTTCAGTTTAATCGAATAGGAAATAGGTCTAGAAAATAATAAAAAAAATATATTATTTATGAATGGAAGCATTTTTATTATCATAGTTCTAAGAAAAATATAAGGATGTATGCAAATAAAAATTAATTTTTTAAACAAAAAATTGAATGCAAAAATTCCACCATTTCAGTTTAATCGAATAGGAAATAGGTCTAGAAAATAATTAAAAGAATATATTCTTTATGAATGGAAGCATTTTTATTATCATAGTTCTAAGAAAAATATAAGGATGTATGCAAATAAAAATTAATTTTTTAAACAAAAAATTGAATGCAAAAATTCCATCATTTCAGTTTAATCGAATAGAAAATAGGTCTAGAAAATAATTAAAAAGATATATTCACCATGATTGGAAGCATTTTTATTATCATAGTTCTAAGAAAAATATAAGGATTTATGCAAATAAAAATTAATTTTTTAAGCAAAAAATAGAATGCAAAAATTCCACAATTTCTGTTTAATCGAATAGGAAATAGGTCTAGAAAATAATTAAAAAGATATATTCACCATGATTGGAAGCATTTTTATTATCATAGTTCTAAGAAAAATATAAGGATTTATGCAAATAAAAATTAATTTTTTAAGCAAAAAATAGAATGCAAAAATTCCACAATTTCTGTTTAATCGAATAGAAAATAGGTCTAGAAAATAATTAAAAAGATATATTCACCATGATTGGAAGCATTTTTATTATCATAGTTCTAAGAAAAATATAAGGATGTATGCAAATAAAAATTAATTTTTTAAGCAAAAAATAGAATGCAAAAATTCCACAATTTCTGTTTAATCGAATAGGAAATAGGTCTAGAAAATAATTAAAAAAATATATTTTACTTGATTTGAAGCATTTTTATTATCATAGTTCTAAGAAAAATATAAGGATGTATGCAAATAAAAATTAATTTTTTAAACAAAAAATTGAATGCAAAAATTCCACCATTTCAGTTTAATCGAATAGGAAATAGGTCTAGAAAATAATTAAAAGAATATATTTTACTTGATTTGAAGCAATTTTATTATCATAGTTCTAAGAAAAATATAAGGATTTATGCAAATAAAAATTAATTTTTTAAGCAAAAAATAGAATGCAAAAATTCCATCATTTCAGTTTAATTGAATAGGAAATAGGTCTAGAAAATAATAAAAAAAATATATTATTTATGAATGGAAGCATTTTTATTATCATAGTTCTAAGAAAAATATAAGGATGTATGCAAATAAAAATTAATTTTTTAAACAAAAAATTGAATGCAAAAATTCCACCATTTCAGTTTAATCGAATAGGAAATAGGTCTAGAAAATAATAAAAAAAATATATTATTTATGAATGGAAGCATTTTTATTATCATAGTTCTAAGAAAAATATAAGGATGTATGCAAATAAAAATTAATTTTTTAAACAAAAAATTGAATGCAAAAATTCCACCATTTCAGTTTAATCGAATAGGAAATAGGTCTAGAAAATAATTAAAAGAATATATTCTTTATGAATGGAAGCATTTTTATTATCATAGTTCTAAGAAAAATATAAGGATGTATGCAAATAAAAATTAATTTTTTAAACAAAAAATTGAATGCAAAAATTCCATCATTTCAGTTTAATCGAATAGAAAATAGGTCTAGAAAATAATTAAAAAGATATATTCACCATGATTGGAAGCATTTTTATTATCATAGTTCTAAGAAAAATATAAGGATTTATGCAAATAAAAATTAATTTTTTAAGCAAAAAATAGAATGCAAAAATTCCACAATTTCTGTTTAATCGAATAGGAAATAGGTCTAGAAAATAATTAAAAAGATATATTCACCATGATTGGAAGCATTTTTATTATCATAGTTCTAAGAAAAATATAAGGATTTATGCAAATAAAAATTAATTTTTTAAGCAAAAAATAGAATGCAAAAATTCCACAATTTCTGTTTAATCGAATAGAAAATAGGTCTAGAAAATAATTAAAAAGATATATTCACCATGATTGGAAGCATTTTTATTATCATAGTTCTAAGAAAAATATAAGGATGTATGCAAATAAAAATTAATTTTTTAAGCAAAAAATAGAATGCAAAAATTCCACAATTTCTGTTTAATCGAATAGGAAATAGGTCTAGAAAATAATTAAAAAGATATATTCTTTATGAATGGAAGCATTTTTATTACCATAGCTCTGAGAAAAATTTAAGGATGTATGCAAATAAAAATTAATTTTTTAAGGAAAAAATAAAATGCAAAAATTCCACAATTTCTGTTTAATCGAATAGGAAATAGGTCTAGAAAATAATTAAAAAGATATATTCACCATGATTGGAAGCATTTTTATTATCATAGTTCTAAGAAAAATATAAGGATGTATGCAAATAAAAATTAATTTTTTAAACAAAAAATAGAATGCAAAAATTCCACAATTTCTGTTTAATCGAATAGGAAATAGGTCTAGAAAATAATTAAAAAGATATATTCACCATGATTGGAAGCATTTTTATTATCATAGCTCTGAGAAAAATATAAGATGTATGCAAATAAAAATTAATTTTTAAACAAAAAATAGAATGCAAAAATTCCACAATTTCTGTTTAATCGAATAGGAAATAGGTCTAGAAAATAATTAAAAAGATATATTCACCATGATTGGAAGCATTTTTATTATAATAGCTCTGAGAAAAATATAAGGATGTATGCAAATAAAAATTAATTTTTTAAGCAAAAAATAGAATGCAAAAATTCCACAATTTCTGTTTAATCGAATAGGAAATAGGTCTAGAAAATAATTAAAAAAATATATTTTACTTGATTTGAAGCATTTTTATTATCATAGTTCTAAGAAAAATATAAGGATGTATGCAAATAAAAATTAATTTTTTAAACAAAAAATTGAATGCAAAAATTCCACCATTTCAGTTTAATCGAATAGGAAATAGGTCTAGAAAATAATTAAAAGAATATATTTTACTTGATTTGAAGCAATTTTATTATCATAGTTCTAAGAAAAATATAAGGATTTATGCAAATAAAAATTAATTTTTTAAGCAAAAAATAGAATGCAAAAATTCCATCATTTCAGTTTAATTGAATAGGAAATAGGTCTAGAAAATAATAAAAAAAATATATTATTTATGAATGGAAGCATTTTTATTATCATAGTTCTAAGAAAAATATAAGGATGTATGCAAATAAAAATTAATTTTTTAAACAAAAAATTGAATGCAAAAATTCCACCATTTCAGTTTAATCGAATAGGAAATAGGTCTAGAAAATAATAAAAAAAATATATTATTTATGAATGGAAGCATTTTTATTATCATAGTTCTAAGAAAAATATAAGGATGTATGCAAATAAAAATTAATTTTTTAAACAAAAAATTGAATGCAAAAATTCCACCATTTCAGTTTAATCGAATAGGAAATAGGTCTAGAAAATAATTAAAAGAATATATTCTTTATGAATGGAAGCATTTTTATTATCATAGTTCTAAGAAAAATATAAGGATGTATGCAAATAAAAATTAATTTTTTAAACAAAAAATTGAATGCAAAAATTCCATCATTTCAGTTTAATCGAATAGAAAATAGGTCTAGAAAATAATTAAAAAGATATATTCACCATGATTGGAAGCATTTTTATTATCATAGTTCTAAGAAAAATATAAGGATTTATGCAAATAAAAATTAATTTTTTAAGCAAAAAATAGAATGCAAAAATTCCACAATTTCTGTTTAATCGAATAGAAAATAGGTCTAGAAAATAATTAAAAAGATATATTCACCATGATTGGAAGCATTTTTATTATCATAGTTCTAAGAAAAATATAAGGATTTATGCAAATAAAAATTAATTTTTTAAGCAAAAAATAGAATGCAAAAATTCCACAATTTCTGTTTAATCGAATAGGAAATAGGTCTAGAAAATAATTAAAAAGATATATTATTTATGAATGGAAGCATTTTTATTATCATAGTTCTAAGAAAAATATAAGGATGTATGCAAATAAAAATTAATTTTTTAAACAAAAAATTGAATGCAAAAATTCCACCATTTCAGTTTAATCGAATAGGAAATAGGTCTAGAAAATAATAAAAAAAATATATTATTTATGAATGGAAGCATTTTTATTATCATAGTTCTAAGAAAAATATAAGGATGTATGCAAATAAAAATTAATTTTTTAAACAAAAAATTGAATGCAAAAATTCCACCATTTCAGTTTAATCGAATAGGAAATAGGTCTAGAAAATAATTAAAAGAATATATTCTTTATGAATGGAAGCATTTTTATTATCATAGTTCTAAGAAAAATATAAGGATGTATGCAAATAAAAATTAATTTTTTAAACAAAAAATTGAATGCAAAAATTCCATCATTTCAGTTTAATCGAATAGAAAATAGGTCTAGAAAATAATTAAAAAGATATATTCACCATGATTGGAAGCATTTTTATTATCATAGTTCTAAGAAAAATATAAGGATTTATGCAAATAAAAATTAATTTTTTAAGCAAAAAATAGAATGCAAAAATTCCACAATTTCTGTTTAATCGAATAGAAAATAGGTCTAGAAAATAATTAAAAAGATATATTCACCATGATTGGAAGCATTTTTATTATCATAGTTCTAAGAAAAATATAAGGATTTATGCAAATAAAAATTAATTTTTTAAGCAAAAAATAGAATGCAAAAATTCCACAATTTCTGTTTAATCGAATAGGAAATAGGTCTAGAAAATAATTAAAAAGATATATTCACCATGATTGAAGCATTTTTATTATCATAGTTCTAAGAAAAATATAAGGATGTATGCAAATAAAAATTAATTTTTTAAACAAAAAATAGAATGCAAAAATTCCACAATTTCTGTTTAATCGAATAGAAAATAGGTCTAGAAAATAATTAAAAAGATATATTTTTTATGAATATAAGCATTTTTATTATCATAGTTCTAAGAAAAATATAAGGATGTATGCAAATAAAAATTAATTTTTTAAGCAAAAAATAGAATGCAAAAATTCCGCAATTTCTGTTTAATCGAATAGGAAATAGGTCTAGAAAATAATTAAAAAGATATGAATGGAAGCATTTTTATTATCATAGCTCTGAGAAAAATATAAGATGTATGCAAATAAAAATTAATTTTTAAACAAAAAATAGAATGCAAAAATTCCACAATTTCTGTTTAATCGAATAGGTAATAGGTCTAGAAAATAATTAAAAAGATATATTCACCATGATTGGAAGCATTTTTATTATCATAGTTCTAAGAAAAATATAAGGATGTATGTAAATAAAAATTAATTTTTTAAACAAAAAATAGAATGCAAAAATTTCACAATTTCTGTTTAATCGAATAGGAAATAGGTCTAGAAAATAATTAAAAAGATATATTTTTTATGAATATAAGCATTTTTATTATCATAGCTCTGAGAAAAATATAAGGATGTATGCAAATAAAAATTAATTTTTTAAGTAAAAAATAGAATGCAAAAATTCCACAATTTCTGTTTAATCGAATAGGAAATAGGTCTAGAAAATAATTAAAAATATATATTCACCATGATTGGAAGCATTTTTATTATCATAGTTCTAGGAAAAATATAAGGATGTATGCAAATAAAAATTAATTTTTTAAGTAAAAAATAGAATGCAAAAATTCCACAATTTCTGTTTAATCGAATAGGTAATAGGTCTAGAAAATAATTAAAAAGATATATTCTTTATGAATATAAGCATTTTTATTATCATAGTTCTAAGAAAAATATAAGGATGTATGCAAATAAAAATTAATTTTTTAAACAAAAATAGAATGCAAAAATTCCACAATTTCTGTTTAATCGAATAGGAAATAGGTCTAGAAAATAATTAAAAAGATATATTCTTTATGAATATAAGCATTTTTATTATCATAGTTCTAAGAAAAATATAAGGATGTATGCAAATAAAAATTAATTTTTTAAACAAAAATAGAATGCAAAAATTCCACAATTTCTGTTTAATCGAATAGAAAATAGGTCTAGAAAATAATTAAAAAGATATATTCTTTATGAATATAAGCATTTTTATTATCATAGTTCTAAGAAAAATATAAGGATGTATGCAAATAAAAATTAATTTTTTAAACAAAAATAGAATGAAAAATTCCACAATTTCTGTTTAATCGAATAGAAAATAGGTCTAGAAAATAATTAAAAAGATATATTCTTTATGAATATAAGCATTTTTATTATCATAGTTCTAAGAAAAATATAAGGATGTATGCAAATAAAAATTAATTTTTTAAACAAAAATAGAATGCAAAAATTCCACAATTTCTGTTTAATCGAATAGGAAATAGGTCTAGAAAATAATTAAAAAGATATATTCTTTATGAATATAAGCATTTTTATTATCATAGTTCTAAGAAAAATATAAGGATGTATGCAAATAAAAATTAATTTTTTAAACAAAAATAGAATGCAAAAATTCCACAATTTCTGTTTAATCGAATAGAAAATAGGTCTAGAAAATAATTAAAAAGATATATTTTTTATGAATATAAGCATTTTTATTATCATAGCTCTGAGAAAAATATAAGGATGTATGCAAATAAAAATTAATTTTTTAAACAAAAATAGAATGCAAAAATTCCACAATTTCTGTTTAATCGAATAGGAAATAGGTCTAGAAAATAATTAAAAAGATATATTCTTTATGAATATAAGCATTTTTATTATCATAGTTCTAAGAAAAATATAAGGATGTATGCAAATAAAAATTAATTTTTTAAACAAAAATAGAATGCAAAAATTCCACAATTTCTGTTTAATCGAATAGGAAATAGGTCTAGAAAATAATTAAAAAGATATATTCTTTATGAATATAAGCATTTTTATTATCATAGTTCTAAGAAAAATATAAGGATGTATGCAAATAAAAATTAATTTTTTAAACAAAAATAGAATGCAAAAATTCCACAATTTCTGTTTAATCGAATAGAAAATAGGTCTAGAAAATAATTAAAAAGATATATTTTTTATGAATATAAGCATTTTTATTATCATAGCTCTGAGAAAAATATAAGGATGTATGCAAATAAAAATTAATTTTTTAAACAAAAATAGAATGCAAAAATTCCACAATTTCTGTTTAATCGAATAGGAAATAGGTCTAGAAAATAATTAAAAAGATATATTCTTTATGAATATAAGCATTTTTATTATCATAGTTCTAAGAAAAATATAAGGATGTATGCAAATAAAAATTAATTTTTTAAACAAAAATAGAATGCAAAAATTCCACAATTTCTGTTTAATCGAATAGAAAATAGGTCTAGAAAATAATTAAAAAGATATATTTTTTATGAATATAAGCATTTTTATTATCATAGCTCTGAGAAAAATATAAGGATGTATGCAAATAAAAATTAATTTTTTAAGGAAAAAATAAAATGCAAAAATTCCACAATTTCTGTTTAATCGAATAGGAAATAGGTCTAGAAAATAATTAAAAAGATATATTCACCATGATTGGAAGCATTTTTATTATCATAGTTCTAAGAAAAATATAAGGATGTATGCAAATAAAAATTAATTTTTTAAACAAAAAATAGAATGCAAAAATTCCACAATTTCTGTTTAATCGAATAGGAAATAGGTCTAGAAAATAATTAAAAAGATATATTCACATGATTGGAAGCATTTTTATTATCATAGCTCTGAGAAAAATATAAGATGTATGCAAATAAAAATTAATTTTTAAACAAAAAATAGAATGCAAAAATTCCACAATTTCTGTTTAATCGAATAGGAAATAGGTCTAGAAAATAATTAAAAAGATATATTCACCATGATTGGAAGCATTTTTATTATAATAGCTCTGAGAAAAATATAAGGATGTATGCAAATAAAAATTAATTTTTTAAGCAAAAAATAGAATGCAAAAATTCCACAATTTCTGTTTAATCGAATAGGAAATAGGTCTAGAAAATAATTAAAAAGATATATTCACCATGATTGGAAGCATTTTTATTATCATAGTTCTAAGAAAAATATAAGGATGTATGCAAATAAAAATTAATTTTTTAAACAAAAAATAGAATGCAAAAATTCCACAATTTCTGTTTAATCGAATAGGAAATAGGTCTAGAAAATAATTAAAAAGATATGAATGGAAGCATTTTTATTATCATAGCTCTGAGAAAAATATAAGATGTATGCAAATAAAAATTAATTTTTAAACAAAAAATAGAATGCAAAAATTCCACAATTTCTGTTTAATCGAATAGGAAATATGTCTAGAAAATAATTAAAAAGATATATTCTTTATGAATATAAGCATTTTTATTATCATAGTTCTAAGAAAAATATAAGGATGTATGCAAATAAAAATTAATTTTTTAAACAAAAAATAGAATGCAAAAATTCCACAATTTCTGTTTAATCGAATAGGAAATAGGTCTAGAAAATAATTAAAAAGATATATTCACTATGATTGGAAGCATTTTTATTATAATAGCTCTGAGAAAAATATAAGGATGTATGCAAATAAAAATTAATTTTTTAAACAAAAATAGAATGCAAAAATTCCACAATTTCTGTTTAATCGAATAGGAAATAGGTCTAGAAAATAATTAAAAAGATATATTCTTTATGAATATAAGCATTTTTATTATCATAGTTCTAAGAAAAATATAAGGATGTATGCAAATAAAAATTAATTTTTTAAACAAAAATAGAATGCAAAAATTCCACAATTTCTGTTTAATCGAATAGAAAATAGGTCTAGAAAATAATTAAAAAGATATATTTTTTATGAATATAAGCATTTTTATTATCATAGCTCTGAGAAAAATATAAGGATGTATGCAAATAAAAATTAATTTTTTAAGGAAAAAATAAAATGCAAAAATTCCACAATTTCTGTTTAATCGAATAGGAAATAGGTCTAGAAAATAATTAAAAAGATATATTCACCATGATTGGAAGCATTTTTATTATCATAGTTCTAAGAAAAATATAAGGATGTATGCAAATAAAAATTAATTTTTTAAGGAAAAAATAAAATGCAAAAATTCCACAATTTCTGTTTAATCGAATAGGAAATAAGTCTAGAAAATAATTAAAAAGATATATTCACCATGATTGGAAGCATTTTTATTATCATAGTTCTAAGAAAAATATAAGGATGTATGCAAATAAAAATTAATTTTTTAAACAAAAAATAGAATGCAAAAATTCCACAATTTCTGTTTAATCGAATAGGAAATAGGTCTAGAAAATAATTAAAAAGATATATTCACCATGATTGGAAGCATTTTTATTATAATAGCTCTGAGAAAAATATAAGGATGTATGCAAATAAAAATTAATTTTTTAAGCAAAAAATAGAATGCAAAAATTCCACAATTTCTGTTTAATCGAATAGGAAATAGGTCTAGAAAATAATTAAAAAGATATATTCACCATGATTGGAAGCATTTTTATTATCATAGTTCTAAGAAAAATATAAGGATGTATGCAAATAAAAATTAATTTTTTAAACAAAAAATAGAATGCAAAAATTCCACAATTTCTGTTTAATCGAATAGGAAATATGTCTAGAAAATAATTAAAAGAATATATTCTTTATGAATGGAAGCATTTTTATTATCATAGTTCTAAGAAAAATATAAGGATGTATGCAAATAAAAATTAATTTTTTAAACAAAAAATTGAATGCAAAAATTCCATCATTTCAGTTTAATCGAATAGGAAATAGGTCTAGAAAATAATTAAAAAGATATGAATGGAAGCATTTTTATTATCATAGCTCTGAGAAAAATATAAGATGTATGCAAATAAAAATTAATTTTTAAACAAAAAATAGAATGCAAAAATTCCACAATTTCTGTTTAATCGAATAGGAAATAGGTCTAGAAAATAATTAAAAAGATATGAATGGAAGCATTTTTATTATCATAGCTCTGAGAAAAATATAAGATGTATGCAAATAAAAATTAATTTTTAAACAAAAAATAGAATGCAAAAATTCCACAATTTCTGTTTAATCGAATAGGAAATATGTCTAGAAAATAATTAAAAAGATATATTCTTTATGAATATAAGCATTTTTATTATCATAGTTCTAAGAAAAATATAAGGATGTATGCAAATAAAAATTAATTTTTTAAACAAAAAATAGAATGCAAAAATTCCACAATTTCTGTTTAATCGAATAGGAAATAGGTCTAGAAAATAATTAAAAAGATATATTCACTATGATTGGAAGCATTTTTATTATAATAGCTCTGAGAAAAATATAAGGATGTATGCAAATAAAAATTAATTTTTTAAGCAAAAAATAGAATGCAAAAATTCCACAATTTCTGTTTAATCGAATAGAAAATAGGTCTAGAAAATAATTAAAAAGATATATTTTTTATGAATATAAGCATTTTTATTATCATAGCTCTGAGAAAAATATAAGGATGTATGCAAATAAAAATTAATTTTTTAAGGAAAAAATAAAATGCAAAAATTCCACAATTTCTGTTTAATCGAATAGGAAATAAGTCTAGAAAATAATTAAAAAGATATATTTTTTATGAATATAAGCATTTTTATTATCATAGTTCTAAGAAAAATATAAGGATGTATGCAAATAAAAATTAATTTTTTAAGGAAAAAATAAAATGCAAAAATTCCACAATTTCTGTTTAATCGAATAGGAAATAAGTCTAGAAAATAATTAAAAAGATATATTCACCATGATTGGAAGCATTTTTATTATCATAGTTCTAAGAAAAATATAAGGATGTATGTAAATAAAAATTAATTTTTTAAACAAAAAATAGAATGCAAAAATTCCACAATTTCTGTTTAATCGAATAGGAAATAGGTCTAGAAAATAATTAAAAAGATATGAATGGAAGCATTTTTATTATCATAGCTCTGAGAAAAATATAAGATGTATGCAAATAAAAATTAATTTTTAAACAAAAAATAGAATGCAAAAATTCCACAATTTCTGTTTAATCGAATAGGAAATATGTCTAGAAAATAATTAAAAAGATATATTCTTTATGAATATAAGCATTTTTATTATCATAGTTCTAAGAAAAATATAAGGATGTATGCAAATAAAAATTAATTTTTTAAACAAAAAATAGAATGCAAAAATTCCACAATTTCTGTTTAATCGAATAGGAAATAGGTCTAGAAAATAATTAAAAAGATATATTCACTATGATTGGAAGCATTTTTATTATAATAGCTCTGAGAAAAATATAAGGATGTATGCAAATAAAAATTAATTTTTTAAGCAAAAAATAGAATGTAAAAATTCCACAATTTCTGTTTAATCGAATAGGAAATAGGTCTAGAAAATAATTAAAAAGATATATTCACCATGATTGGAAGCATTTTTATTATCATAGTTCTAAGAAAAATATAAGGATGTATGCAAATAAAAATTAATTTTTTAAGCAAAAAATAGAATGCAAAAATTCCACAATTTCTGTTTAATCGAATAGAAAATAGGTCTAGAAAATAATTAAAAAGATATATTTTTTATGAATATAAGCATTTTTATTATCATAGCTCTGAGAAAAATATAAGGATGTATGCAAATAAAAATTAATTTTTTAAGGAAAAAATAAAATGCAAAAATTCCAAAATTTCTGTTTAATCGAATAGGAAATAAGTCTAGAAAATAATTAAAAAGATATATTTTTTATGAATATAAGCATTTTTATTATCATAGTTCTAAGAAAAATATAAGGATGTATGCAAATAAAAATTAATTTTTTAAGGAAAAAATAAAATGCAAAAATTCCACAATTTCTGTTTAATCGAATAGGAAATAAGTCTAGAAAATAATTAAAAAGATATATTCACCATGATTGGAAGCATTTTTATTATCATAGTTCTAAGAAAAATATAAGGATGTATGTAAATAAAAATTAATTTTTTAAACAAAAAATAGAATGCAAAAATTCCACAATTTCTGTTTAATCGAATAGAAAATAGGTCTAGAAAATAATTAAAAAGATATATTCTCCATGATTGGAAGCATTTTTATTATCATAGTTCTAAGAAAAATATAAGGATGTATGCAAATAAAAATTAATTTTTTAAACAAAAAATAGAATGCAAAAATTCCACAATTTCTGTTTAATCGAATAGAAAATAGGTCTAGAAAATAATTAAAAAGATATATTCTCCATGATTGGAAGCATTTTTATTATCATAGTTCTAAGAAAAATATAAGGATGTATGCAAATAAAAGTTAATTTTTTAAGCAAAAAAATAGAATGCAAAAATTCCACAATTTCTGTTTAATCGAATAGAAAATAGGTCTAGAAAATAATTAAAAAGATATATTTTTTATGAATATAAGCATTTTTATTATCATAGCTCTGAGAAAAATATAAGGATGTATGCAAATAAAAATTAATTTTTTAAGGAAAAAATAAAATGCAAAAATTCCACAATTTCTGTTTAATCGAATAGGAAATAAGTCTAGAAAATAATTAAAAAGATATATTCACCATGATTGGAAGCATTTTTATTATCATAGTTCTAAGAAAAATATAAGGATGTATGCAAATAAAAATTAATTTTTTAAGGAAAAAATAAAATGCAAAAATTCCACAATTTCTGTTTAATCGAATAGGAAATAAGTCTAGAAAATAATTAAAAAGATATATTCACCATGATTGGAAGCATTTTTATTATCATAGTTCTAAGAAAAATATAAGGATGTATGCAAATAAAAATTAATTTTTTAAGGAAAAAATAAAATGCAAAAATTCCACAATTTCTGTTTAATCGAATAGGAAATAAGTCTAGAAAATAATTAAAAAGATATATTCACCATGATTGGAAGCATTTTTATTATCATAGTTCTAAGAAAAATATAAGGATGTATGCAAATAAAAATTAATTTTTTAAACAAAAAATAGAATGCAAAAATTCCACAATTTCTGTTTAATCGAATAGGAAATAAGTCTAGAAAATAATTAAAAAGATATATTCACCATGATTGGAAGCATTTTTATTATCATAGTTCTAAGAAAAATATAAGGATGTATGCAAATAAAAATTAATTTTTTAAGGAAAAAATAAAATGCAAAAATTCCACAATTTCTGTTTAATCGAATAGGAAATAAGTCTAGAAAATAATTAAAAAGATATATTCACCATGATTGGAAGCATTTTTATTATCATAGTTCTAAGAAAAATATAAGGATGTATGCAAATAAAAATTAATTTTTTAAGCAAAAAATAGAATGCAAAAATTCCACAATTTCTGTTTAATCGAATAGGAAATAAGTCTAGAAAATAATTAAAAAGATATATTCTCCATGATTGGAAGCATTTTTATTATCATAGTTCTAAGAAAAATATAAGGATGTATGCAAATAAAAATTAATTTTTTAAGCAAAAAATAGAATGCAAAAATTCCACAATTTCTGTTTAATCGAATAGGAAATAGGTCTAGAAAATAATTAAAAAGATATGAATGGAAGCATTTTTATTATAATAGCTCTGAGAAAAATATAAGGATGTATGCAAATAAAAATTAATTTTTTAAGCAAAAAATAGAATGCAAAAATTCCACAATTTCTGTTTAATCGAATAGGAAATAGGTCTAGAAAATAATTAAAAAGATATATTCTTTATGAATGGAAGCATTTTTATTATCATAGCTCTGAGAAAAATATAAGGATGTATGCAAATAAAAAATAATTTTTTAAGCAAAAAATAGAATGCAAAAATTCCACAATTTCTGTTTAATCGAATAGGAAATAGGTCTAGAAAATAATTAAAAAGATATATTCTTTATGATTGGAAGCATTTTTATTATCATAGCTCTGAGAAAAATATAAGGATTTATGCAAATAAAAATTAATTTTTTAAGCAAAAAATAGAGATGACCTGCAATAGAATATAATTGTTTTGGACTTTATATATTTTTTATTATAATTTATCATAACATTGCAATTGATAAAGTAAATTTATTTAATGTTAATTCAAATATACAAAAATAATTAATTTTTTGCAGAATTAAGATAGAAAATTATTTATTATTAATTATTCATCCTTTAAAGTTTCCATTGATAGAAAGAGTAACATTAAATGAAGTAATTTCATTTTTTAATTTTAAACAAAATTTTAATTATATTAAAAAATTAATAATTTCTCGCAATTTAAAATTAATTTTAGTATTATTTCTTATTTTTTGGAGTATAATAATGGTCAAATCGCTACATTTTTTTATTATTTTTGAAAAATTAATTTCTATCATTGTCTAGTTTAATAATTTAAAAAGCAAAAAATCCTTCATGTGAAGTAAGGCAATCTTGATTAAATGAATTTTATTGTCTTTAAATGGCCATAGCTTTTGAACCAAAGCATCCAGAGACAAATGGTTTTGCCTCTAGAATCAACATAAAAAAATAAATATAAAAATGGTCCTAGAGCGTCCCGTAAATATCTTGAAAGTTTCATTTTTAAAATTTTTAAATTTTTTGGCCAATTTATATGGCCAAAACTTTTTTCGCCGATCAACTAAGATAAAATGGACCACCACAATGGATTCGGCATCCAAAATTTCATTAGAAACGTAATATTTTATATTATCTAAAATATTATTTGTTAATGTTAAAATTTATTTATGAATGATTAATTTAATATTATTCATTTCTATTTTAATTATTTTTTGGTTATTTATTTGACAATCATCATATCATTATTTTAAAACAATTTTCAAAACTTTATAATTTTTCTTAATGATTCTTATTCAACTTACTTTCTGTGTCCTGTCAGGATCACCACTGTTGCGTTATTCAGTGTTCAAGCTTTTAGTAAAATAAAATTTAAATTCAAATTTGAGCATAATTTTATCAATAGAGTGGATTTTATTGCAATATAATTGGATCAGTGAATTTTATAAATAAATTTATATTATATATTTATTCAGGTATTTTGATTAATAATATGGCTATATTAAATTTTTTTCTTAAAATTGTTTGATAGATATTTATATTTATAAATTTTATTTTTTAAAAGATAAATTAATATTTATCATGAAAAGAATTAATTTTTTTTACATTCTATTGCTCTTCATTTTTTTATTTCTCGAAAAGAAAGAATAAATATTTTGTAATTTTTTTTAATATATTTAAATAATTTCATGAAATTATTACTATTAGTAAATTATAATTTATATTAATAAATGTAAATTTTATGCAGATAATTATTATTTAAAAATTCATTAATTTAATAAAATTATTTTTCATTTCATTAATTTCAAAATTCTTAATTTTTAAAATTTATTATTAAAATTAATATTTCCATTCAATAAATTTTTTTAAAATTTTTTTTTCAATTTTTCTCCAATAATGTAAGAAATCGAATAAATATTTTTTAAAAATATTATTAAATAAAATTTCATTAATTTTGTGATTTTTTAATAGCTTCTTCATGATTCATAACAAAGCGTTATAATTTCAGATTAAAAATAATTTCTTAATATTTTACATATTTATTTTAAAAATTATTTATTTCCCTTCTTTTTATAATAAGGAATTCCATTAGACTTATTTATTATTGTAAATATTGTTTTTATTACATTCTGGCTTTTATAAATATATTATATATTAAATAAAATTACTTCAACAATTTGTCATCACTAGCATAATCATATAAAATATGCTTACAAAAGAATTTTTTGAAATATTTTTTTACTTTCGCCCACAAACTATATAAAAATAATGCAATAATGTAATAAAATTTAAATTTTACAGTTTGCTACACATTGTTTAAATTGTTTCTCAATTTAGAATTCTCTCGAAGAGATTCCCAATGAATAACCTATAAAATGGCAATTTCCATGGATAAGTTGGCTAAAACTTTCAATAATATTTTTAAGATTCACGAACAATTTTCACTCTAAATTATAATTCATAAAAAAATTTTATTTTATTTTCATTTTAATGAATATAATTTTAGTATGGAAATAAAATTTTTTGCTATGATAGAAAATTTAAACCATATTTTATTAAAATGCTAATTTAATTATTAATAACAATTTAGTTTTTCAGTTAATTTCACTTTTTCCACAAATGGTCCGCTTAACATGGAATGTGACATTTTGAGGTCGCCTTGCAAAGAACCTTTTTTATTCATCCTAATTTTATCTTAATAATTATCTCTTTTTTCATAGAATTTTTAAAGAATAAAAATAGCAATAATGATATAGATGCCGATTTATTTTTTAAAATTAAGATAAAGATACTAAGTTTTTATTTTACAAAATTTGATTTTTCTTAATATTTTTGGAAAATATTTTGAATAAAATTTTCTTTTTTTAATCATAAATTATAATTTTGATTCAACTTAAAATTTTATTTAATTTTTTTATCCTTAATAAACTAGCTCGCAAGCGGGCTCTTAAACGGTTTGTGGGGTGGAAAGGATACGTGGGTTTAAGGAATATATGGGAAGGTTAGGTGTCGGAATTTGTCGCAATGTTTACGCGCCGATGCGCGTTCGACCTACCCTAGGGCTTTTAAAAATATTTAAAGGTCGCGTGCAGACTCGCTCAGGTCGTAGGCAGGCTCGCTTCGTTCGCCCGCATTTTCCCATGTCGTCGGCAGGCTCGCTCGCTCGCCCGCTTTTTTTTCATTTTAGAATATTTTGAACCGGTTTGCAAACCACCCTTTGCGCGAATCCCAAAACCAATGCTATTTTTGAATTCCCCATGGCCGAAAACCCCAGAATCCCAAATTTCAGATCAATCTAACAAATTTCATATTTTTGACATTTTAAACCGGTTTGCAAACCACTCATTGCGTGGATGCCAAAACCATTATCATTTTTGAATTCTCCATCCTCGATTACTCTAAAATCCCAATTTTGACCTGAATGCACCCTTATTCCCGTTTTTGAACTTTTTTGAACCAGTTTGCAAACCACTCTTTGCGCGGTTCACAAAATGGATTTTATATTTGAATTCGCCATGTCCGAACCCAAGTCCCAATTTTCATCTCAATCCGTCAAAATTTCCATTTTTTGAAATTTTTGAACCGGTGTGCAAACCACCTTTTGCGCGGATCTCAAAACTAATGTCATATTTGAATTCACCATGGCCGAAAACCCCCGAGTCCCAATTTTCATTATCCAATTCCTACTTCCACTATAGGGTTAGCTCTGGGGCGGGATATGGCCAAATCATGACTTGCGCACCTTCTAACACGAATTCGTCCTAGGCCAAGCCGCGCAGCCCAGCAAATTATACATCAATTTGAAGCCACCATACCCATGATATGCGTAGTCGACATTTCATTCCAAAATATTCATATACAAAAAAGTTATAAATGAAAATGTAAAAAATGCGGTCAAATTCTGTCCAAAACCGGTCTCCCTCTGCTAACCACCTGGCCAAATTCAACCTCAAACCAAACCATGTCCAAATTCATCTATAAGCGTGCATTCTGGATGCAGTTTTCCGACTCCCATATCCCAACTCTCATCCGGAACCTTATAAAACCCAAAAAACCGTGTGACATTAGCTTTTTATATTGTATAGAAAAACAAATCATGCCCAAATTCATCTATACGTGTGCGTTCAATCTTTTTTCAAATACCTTTTTAAATATATCTATTTTTATTATTTATTAAATTTTGAAATTTTAATTCATTATAATTTTTTGTTATTTTTAAAAATTTATCAGCTTTAAGATAATATATAATCAATTAACAAATTTATATATAAATAATTTTTAATTTTTTCATAAGATGGAATAAATTTAAATATTTTTTTATAAAATTAACTAGGCACAGCTCTGGCCATTACCCATCGATTTCGGGGATTAATCCGGCTTAATCCCTCTATATCCACCTTAATCCCCCTATATCCGGCTTAATCCCGTGCACTCCTAGGGCCTTCGGTCCACTTCCCCGACCTTCCACTGGCCCTCCGGGCCATTACTCATCGATTTCGGGGCTTAATCCGGCTTAATCCCTCTATATCCACCTTAATCCCCCTATATCCGGCTAAATCCCGCGCACTCCTAGGGCCATCGGCCCACTTCCCGACACTCCCTATCTGAAAAAATTATTGACCCTTGGTGGGATTCGAACCCGCGACCTCCGTGCAATTCTTCCCCTCTTATCAAATCGGCCACAAAGGAAAAAGTGCCGACTTGGCCCCATTTGCCGGCTTCTAGGGCCCAGGGTTTTGAGTTTAGACCCCATAAACCATATATCAATCGAAAGCTGACATTCTTGCGCAGTGCCCTTTCTCGAGGCCCAAAACCCAAAAATCAAAAGGAAAAAAGTTTTACCGGGACAAACCAAAAAAGTTCACTTTTTTAAACCGGTTTTTGGCTTTTATCTCCAAACCGGTTGGGTATCATATCAAGGTTAGGATTTTTACGGATGTCCCATCTGAATACGAAACTTTTAAAAAAAAGATCACAAAAATCGGTTGGGTAGAACTTCCAAAACTTGAAAAAATGAACGAATTTCAAGTTTTTTTTAATATTATATAACTAGCCCCTGCGGGGCTCTTTTCCCTTGAGATATGTGAATCTATGCTTGGGACACTTCGTTTTTGGAATCCCTGTGGGATTTCACTGAGTCTAGCCTTCTTTAGACTATTTGAGTGACTCGGAGGGAATTGATCTATTTTCGCAGGAGTTATCTCCATCTTCGCCCCTTCGGGGCTCAGGGGGGAGTTATCTCCACCTTCGCCCCTTCGGGGTTCAGAGGGGTTATCTCCATTTTCGCCTTCGCCTCTTCGGGGCTCAGGGAGGGTTATCTCCACCTTCGCCCCTTCGGGGCTCAGAGGGGGTTAAACCACCTTCGCCCCTTCGGGGGCTCAGGGGGGTTATCTCCACCTTCGCCCCTTCGGGGCTCAGGGGGGTTATCTCCATCTTCGCCCCTTCGGGGCTCAGAGGGGGTTATCTCCACCTTCGCCCCTTCGGGGGCTCAGGGGGGTTATCTCCACCTTCGCCCCTTCGGGGCTCAGGGTGGTTTGTTTCCATTTTCGCCCCTTCGGGGTTCAGGGGGTGGCCTCCGGCCCTTTTCCCGCCTTAATCCCATCATTTTGACCCTTAATCCCTCTTAATCCACCTTAATCCCCCTATATCCGGCTATATCCCGCGCACCTACCGAGCCTCCGGCCCGGCCCACGTGCCTTCGACACGCTTCCCCTTCACTTCCGACCCATTTCCCGCCTTAATCCCACCATTTTGACCCTTAATCCCTCTTAATCCCCCTTTATCCGGCTTAATCTCGCGCACCTTTAGGTTTCGTGATAAACCATTATCATATTCGTGATCCCCGACCTCGATTACCCCATAAACGACTATTTTTGTGAAAATTTTGAAAAATCCGCTCCGCGGTTTATACCGCGGTAACTCGCGCACCGCTACGCGGATTTCGAAAAAATTTTCATATTCGGGATCCCCGACCTCGATTACCCGTTCCCCAGTGTTTATCTCGAAAAAAATTTTTTGAAAAGAGAAGGGTCCCCCCTATGGGTCGTAAAAATACCGTTTTTTGGCCATAACTCCGCGCGGAGTGAAAATTTTAAAAAAATAACATTTTTGCGCCATATCTACACAAGGTCAAGATATGGTTTGCACCAAACCGCTTGTCGATACGACCACTTTGAAGTCAGATATTTGAAATAATTCCCGCGTTTACCCACCTTATTTTCTAGTAATAATAACTAGCCCCTGCGGGGCTCTTTTCCCTTGAGATCATTTGGGTTTATTCATTTTTAGAATCCCTGCGGGATTTCACTGAGTCTAGCCTTCTTTAGACTATTTGAGTGACTCGGAGGGAATTGATCTATTTTCGCAAGGGTTTGATCCATCTTCGCCCCTTCAGGGCTCAGAGGGGGGGGGGGTATCTCCATCTTCGCCCCTTCGGGGCTCAGGGGGTTATCTCCATCTTCGCCCCTTCGGGGCTCAGGGGGGTTATCTCCACCTTCGCCCCTTCGGGGCTCAGGGGGGTTATCTCCACCTTCGCCCCTTCGGGGCTCAGGGGGGTTATCTCCACCTTCGCCCCTTCGGGGCTCATGGGGGTTATCTCCATCTTCGCCCCTTCGGGGCTCAGGGGGGGTTAACTCCACCTTCGCCCCTTCGGGGCTCAATGGGGTGTCCTTCGGCTCATTTCCCGCCTTAATCCCTCCATTTTAACCCTTAATCCCTCTTAATCCCCCTTTATCCGGCTATATCCCGCGCACTTTAGGTTACGTCAAAAACCATTATCATATTCGGCTTCGCCGACCTCGATTACCCTATAACTGACTATTTTTGTGAAAATTTTGAAAAAATTCGTTCCGCGGTTTGGCCACGGTAACTCGCGCACCGCTTCGCGGATCCCGAAATAAACTTGATATTCGGAATCCCCGACCCAGATTACCCCATAAACGACTATTTTTATGAAAATTTTTAAAAATCCGCTCCGCGGTTTACACCGCGGTAACTCGCGCACCGCTTCGCGGATCTCGAAAAAATTTTCATATTCGGGATCCACGACCTCGATTACCCATTCCCCAGTGTTTATCTCGAAAAAAATTTTTTGAAAAGAGAAGGGTCCCCCCTATGGGTCTCAAAAATACCGTTTTTTGGCCATAACTCCGCGCGGAGTGAAAATTTTGAAAAAATAACATTTTTGCGCCATATCTACACAAGGTCAAGATATGGTTTGCACCAAACCGCTAGTCGATACGACCATTCTGAATCGAGATATTTGAAATAATTCCCGCGTTTACCCACCTTATTTTCTAGTAATAATAACTAGCCCCTGCGGGGCTCTCTTCCCTCATATAGTTGTTGGGGTTCTTTATTGTAGGAATCCCTGCGGGATTTCACTGTCTCTAGGTGATTTTGGAGTCATTTTATAGCTTAATCCGGCTTAATACCCCTTAATCCTCCTTAATCCGCCTTAATCCCTTTTATCCGGCTTAATCCCACGCGCTCCTAAGCCTGCTATTTCCATCTTCGCCCCTACGGGGCTCAAGGGGTGGCCTTCGGCCCCTTTCCCACCTTAATCACATCATTTTGACTCTTAATACGGCTTAATCCCTCTTAATCCCCCTATATCCGGCTATATCCCGTGCATCTACCGGGCCTACGGCCCGGCCCTCGTGCCTTCGGCACGCTTCCCTTTCACTTCCGACCCATTTCCCACCTTAATCCCACCATTTTGATACTTAATCCCCCTTAATCCTCTTTATCCGGCTTAATCCCGCGCACCTTTAGGTTTCGTTCAAAACGGATATGATATTCGTGATCCCCGACCCAGATTACCCCATAAACGACTATTTTTGTGAAAATTTTGGAAAAAACCGCTCCGCGGTTTGGCCGCGGTAACTCGCGCACCGTTGGGCCAATCTCGAAATAAACTTGATATTCGTGATCTCCGACCTCAATTACCCCATATACGACTATTTTTGTGAAAATTTTGAAAAAAACCGCTCCGCGGTTTGGCCACGGTATCTCGCGCACCGCTCGGCCAATCTCGAAATAAACTTGATATTCGGCTTCGCCGACCTCGATTACCCCATATAATATTATTTTTAAGTCCCACTTAATCCCCCTTTATCCGGCTTAATCCCACGCACTCCCAAGCCTGCTATTTCCATCTTCGCCCCTTCGGGGCTCAGGGGGTGGCCTTCGGCCCTTTTCCCGCCTTAATCCCATCATTTTTACCCTTAATCCCACTTAATCCCCCTATAACCGGCTATATCCCACTCACCTACCGGGCCTCCGGCCCGGCCTACTTGCCTTGGGCACGCTTCCTCTTCACATCCGATCCATTTCCCACCTTAATCCGACCATTTTGACCCTTAATCCCTCTTAATCCCCCTTTATCCGGCTTAATCCCACGCACTCCCAAGCCTGCTATTTCCATCTTCGCCCCTTCGGGGCTCAGGGGGTGCCTTCGGCCCTTTTCCCGCCTTAATCCCATCATTTTTACCCTTAATCCCCCTTAATCCCACATAATCCCCCTATATCCGGCTATATCCCACTCACCTACCGGGCCTCCGGCCCGGCCTACTTGCCTTGGGCACGCTTCCTCTTCACATCCGATCCATTTCCCACCTTAATCCGACCATTTTGACCCTTAATCCCTCTTAATCCCCCTATATCCGGCTTAATCCCGCGTAACATTAGGTTTCCTTCAAAACGGATAAGATATTCATGATCCCCGACCCCGATTACCCCATATACGACTATTTTTGAAAATTTTGAAAAATCCGCTCCGCGGTTTGCACCGCGGTAACTCGCGCACCGCTTCGCGGATCTCGAAAAAATTTCGATATTCGGGATCCCCGACCTCGATTACCCATTCCCCAGTGTTTATCTCGAAAAAAATTTTTTGAAAAGAGAAGGGTCCCCCCTATGGGTCTCAAAAAAACGTTTTCCGCGCGGAGCTCCGCGCGGAGTGAGTTTGGAAACTTCTCTATAGTTTTCGCCAAATCTACACAAGGTCAAGATATGGTTTGCACCAAACCGCTTGTCGATACGACCATTTTGAATTGAGATATTTGAAAGAATTCCCGCGTCTACCCACCTTATTTTCTAGTAATAATAACTAGCCCCTGCGGGGCTCTCTTGCCTTGAGATATGTGGAACTATGCTTGGGACACTTCGTTTTTGGAATCCCTGCGGGATTTCACTGAGTCTAGGTGATTTTGGAGGAAATCAGAACTTAATCCCCCTTAATCCCTCTTTATCCACCTTAATCCCTCTTATCCGGCTTAATCCTGCGCACTCCTTGGCCTGCTATTTCCATCTTCGCCCCTTCGGGGCTCAGGGGGAGGCCTTCGGCCCTTTTCCCACCTTAATCCCATCATTTTGATCCTTAATCCCACTTTATCCTCCTTTATCCCTTTATATCCAGCTTAATCCTGCGCACTCCCAGGCATGCTATTTCCATCTTCGCCCCTTCGGGGCTCAGGGGGTGGCCTTCGGCCCTTTTCCCGCCTTAATCCCATCATTTTGACTCTTAATCCCCCTTAATCCTCCTTAATCCCCCTATATCCGGCTATATCCAGGCCATCTACCGGACCTCCGGCCCGGCCCACGTGCCTTCGGCACGATTCCCCTTCACTTCCGACCCATTTCCCACTTTAATCCCATCATTTTGACCCTTAATCCCTCTTAATCCCCCTATATCCGGCTTAATCTCGCGCAACTTTAGGTTTCGTTCAAAACGGATATGATATTCGTATTCCCCGACCCCGATTACCCCATAAAACACTATTTTTAAGTCAAAATTGGGAAAAAATTATTTTTCCGCTCCGCGGTTTACACCGCGGTAACTCGCGCACCGCTTCGCGGATCTCGAAAAAATTTCGATATTCGGGATCCCCGACCTCGACTACCCATTCCTCTAAACTTATCTCGTAAAAAAATTTTTGAAAAGAGAAGGGTCCCCCCTATGGGTCCCAAAAAAACTGTTTTCCGCGCGGAGCTCCGCGCGGAGTGAGTTTGGAAACTTCTCTATAGTTTTCGCCAAATCTACACAAGGTCAAGATATGGTTTGCACCAAACCGCTTGTCGATATGACCATTTTGAATTGAGATATTTGAAAGAATTCCCGCGTCTACCCACCTTATTTTCTAGTAATAATAACTAGCCCCTGCGGGGCTCTCTTGCCTTGAGATATGTAGATCTATGCTTGGGACACTTCGTTTTTGGAATCCCTGCGGGATTTCACTGAGTCTAGGTGATTTTGGAGGAAATCATAGCTTAATCCGGCTTAATCCCTTTTAATCCGCCTTAATCCTCTTTTATCCGGCTTAATCCCGCGCACTCCCAGACCTACTCCATCTTCGCCCCTTCGGGACTCAGGGGGTGGCCTTCGGCCTTTTTCCCGCCTTAATCCCATCATTTTTATTCTTAATCCCCCTTAATCCTCCTTAATCCCCCTTTATCCGGCTTAATCCCTCGCACTCCTGGTTCTCCAGTTTCCACTTTCGCCCCTTCGGGGCTCAGGGGGTGGCCTTCGGCCCTTTTCCCGTCTTAATCCCATCATTTTTATCCTTAATCCCTCTTAATCCCTTTTAATCCTCCTTAATCTCCCTTTATCCGGCTTAATCCCACGCACTCCCAAGGCTGCTATTTCCATCTTCGCCCCTTCGGGGCTCAAGGGGTGGCCTTCGGCCCCTTTCCCCGCCTTAATCCCATCATTTTGACCCTTAATCCCTCTTAATCCACCTTAATCCCCCTATATCCGGCTATATCCTCAGCACCTACCGGTCCTCCGGCCCGGCCCACGTGCCTTCGGCACGATTCCCCTTCACTTCCGACCCATTTCCCACCTTAATCCCATCATTTTGACCCTTAATCCCACTTAATCCCCCTTTATCCGGCTTAATCCCGCGCACCTTTAGGTTTCGTTCAAAACGGATATGATATTCGTTATCCCCGACCTCGATTACCCCATAAACGACTATTTTTATGAAAATTTTGAAAAATCCGCTCCGCGGTTTGCACCGCGGTAACTCGCGCACCGCTTCGCGGATCTCGAAAAAATTTTCATATTCGGGATCCCCGACCTCGATTACCCATTCCCCAGTGTTTATCTCGAAAAAAATTTTTTGAAAAGAGAAGGGTCCCCCCTATGGGTCTCAAAAAAACCGTTTTCCGCGCGGAGCTCCGCGCGGAGTGGATTTGGAAACTTCTCTATAGTTTTCGCCAAATCTACACAAGGTCAAGATATGGTTTGCACCAAACCGCTTGTCGATACGACCATTTTGAATTGAGATATTTGAAAGAATTTCCGCGTCTACCCACCTTATTTTCTAGTAATAATAATTTAATTTATTTTTTATTATGATAATATATTTTTTTTTAAATTTCGATGACAAATCGTATTTCAAACTAATAACAGGCATACATTTACAAAAGCTTTTTATTCATCGATTATTATTAGTAATCGCTAAATTAAATGTTATATATATTTTTTAAGATTAATGAATATTTTATTGCATTTTTTATCTTGTATTTTCAATTTTCAGAATAAAATTTTATTTATTTTACAATAATATTTAACGATTAACACGTGGATTTCAATATTATCTATTCTCTTTTTTCTTTCTATTCGTCCCCTTTCTTAAAACTTCTACTTCCTCGTGGCAATGACCTTAAGTATTCTCCTCTTCCTTTTCTATTATCCTCTATATTTAATTTAAAAAATAACTTTTCGGAGTTCATTGGTTTTTTTGGATGAATAATCTGTAGATAGTATACAATTTATGGATTATTTCTGTCGCTCAGAGGCCAAAATGTGATTGGGGAAGGGTTGGCCAAATCCCGCCGGCCGGGAGGTCCGGGATTCTCCCCTGCCTCGGATGGGGACCGGAGGCGGCATGGATGCCGGATTAAGACCAAAGGGGGTGTAGGGGGCTCCACCCAGTCATTTCGAGGGGACTGGGACCCGATGCCAAGACTGGGCCAAATCACCGCAATGGGCGATTGGGAATAATGCCATTTTGATGGAAAGGATTGGGGAGGGAAAAGGGAAGGGAGAAAAGGGATGGAGAAGAAAAAGGGGAAATGGCATTATAACTGGGGGCGATCGGCGGGAATAGCCGATGCCCGGAAATCGAATGTTGGGCAAGCTGACCGGCCCTGGAAGGAAGAACGACGGCTGGGGCCAAGAATGACGGTTTATTCCCACCCTCCTAAGAAGACAGCTCAATTTAACTTCCCCATTTCCAAAATACAAATTTTAAATATAGACTTTATTGGCGGCGAATAAAAATGGAAATATGAAAATGGGGGAAGAAAAACATGTGTGGATAAAAGGGGGTAAAATCGAGGGGAAAATGCCGCGGCAGCATTGGCCAAAATTCCGGCAGGAGAGGCGCAGCCAAAGTGGCCAAGAGGAGGAGGGGAGAGCGCTGGGGGTAAAACTGGGCTGGGTGGACGGAGAGTGGATTGAAGACTGACGGGCTGAACAGACTGAAGTGGACACGACTGAAAGGGGGAGGGGCCAGGGATTTTAAACCCCGGGGAAAGAACCGATCATCCAATGTTGGAAAGGGAAGAGGCGGAGCAAATTTGGATTTGGGAAGGAAGAGAAGGGCGCTTCCAATGGCCAATTGGAAGGGAATGGAGATGGCAATAGAAGGAAAAGGGCCCCGGGAGGAATAGGACCTCAATGAGGCATGTGGGGGGGGGGGGGGTATTCCATTCATTTCCCCAATCACACATTTCGCTTGTGTAGCGACAATTTCTAAAAATAAAATAATGATTTTAAAATTTTTTTCAAACATGAAAGGTTTATTTTAGTAAGGAATTTTTCAAACATGAAAGGTTTATTTTTGTAAGGAAAAATGTTTTTTTTTGAAAAAAGATGTATTCCGGCTCCCATATAATTATTATTTTTATCAAAAATTTAATTTAATTGATATTATCTTAAAATTAATTAATTAAATATTTTTAATGAAATTTTTTGAAAATAATTGATATTATTTATCTCTTTAAAATTTATAATTAAACTGTACGATCTCTCTTGTTTTATTATTATTAGAATTTTCATGCATAAAGAGACCAATCTTCATCTCTCATTTAAAAGAATTATACTTGTGCCTTTATGTCATTTTTTGTCAAATCCGTACACATTTTTTGGAATTTATTATAATTATTCTATCTATTTCTTGAATTTTTATAATTTATATAAAATCTCTATAAAATATAATTATTTATTATTATTAAATTTTTTAAGAAATATTTATAATTTAATCATAATTATTAAATCTTATTTTTTATAAAATATTATTAAAAATATTTTTATAATATTATAAACCGAAAATTTTAAAACATATTTTTCATAAAAAATAATTGATAAAAAATATATAATTTTTTAAAATATTATATTAATGAAAATTTTATATTTATTTTTTAAAGTAATATTGAAATCAAAATATAATCATATTAATATTTAATCAAATTTTTTTTTCTAATTTGAAAAGATTTTTAATTCCCTTGAAAAAATATTTATTTTTTAAATGAATTCATCTTTTTTATTAAAATAATATTATAATTTATATTAATAATTAATTTTTTTCTTTTCTCGATTTTTTTATCAGTTTCTTTTTATTTTATTTCATAATTTAAAATTTCTTAAAACCTATAATAATTGGAGAAAAAACTAAGCTATTCTCAACAATTGCAGGAATAGGAGGCCTACAACAATTGGAGTAATCTCATCAATTATATTTAAAAAAAGCTAAGATAATCTTCATATTAATCTTTTTTTAATATAATCTGAAAAAATTTTTAATTTAATATCTATTGTCGTGGAAAACGATCTTTATTTTCCTTTCCCGGACTTAGAATTTGTTTCCCTCATTTTTTCTTCCCTTCTTGGATTGGAATTTATTTTCCTCATTTCTCGACCCAATTGATGACTCATATATTTTCCATTCTATTTGTGTTTTTGTGATCAATCATTGTTCTTTCTGGAATGTTTTTTCCAAATAAGCTTATTGACACAAACAACACGCCCATTTTTGGAATGTTTTTGTCCAAAATACGCCCATTTTCTGGCCCTATATAAACCGAGGAATTTTGCCTAATTCCTCACTTCACTTGACTCCCAACTTCACTTGATTCCCACCTTCACTTTGACTATTCCCTTCCTTACTCCACTGTTAGCTTGCGATCCCTTTTCCATTTATTTTGATTCGCTAAATATTTTTATTCGTGATAAATTTATTAATTCGCTTTTTCTTGTTGGAAAAGAAGGGGAAAAACGAGTCTAGGAATTATATCCCTTCCTCATTCATTCCCTAAAGACCCATCTACCGACAAGTGGTGCCGCTCAATCGCGAATCTGTCTTGGGAATTGTTTCGGAAAAAGGAAAAGAATTGTTTTGGAAAAAAGTAAATTCTGTTGCGGACTACCGATAAGTGGTGCCGCTACAATTGCGAATCTCTCTTGGGATTTTGTTTTGGAAAAAGTTAAAGAATTGTTCTGAATTCGGTTGCGGATTACCGACAAGTGTTTAACGCTACGAACGCGAATCGGTCTTGGATTTGTTTTTGAAAAAGTAAAGGAATTGAATTGGAAAAGGCAGAGGATCTGTTCGGAAATTGTTTTGGATAAAGCAAAGAACTGTTCGGAAATTGAATTTTGGAGAAGGGGAATTAAAGTCAATTTGAAAAATCGTTTTTGTCGTTCAACTCTCAGATGAAGTTGAACAGATATTAAAGTTGGAAATTGAAATCAAGTTGGAAAAAAATATTGTTCCATTATACAACTATCAAGCGAAATCGAATTGGAATTGAATCGGAATTTGAAAAAAGGTTGAGAAATTGAATTGTTTGGGAAAATTGTCAAGTGAAGTCAAATCGTTCAAGTTGGGAGGGGTTGAAACTGTTCAACCTTGGTCAAGTTAAATATTGTTTAATTTGAATTATTGAAGCCTCCAACTTCGAGGAAGTTCAGTAAAGAAACTTGTCCTCAAAATATTGAATTG
This sequence comes from Pratylenchus scribneri, assembly GCA_030063045.1. Taxonomy (NCBI): domain Eukaryota; kingdom Metazoa; phylum Nematoda; class Chromadorea; order Rhabditida; family Pratylenchidae; genus Pratylenchus; species Pratylenchus scribneri. The sequence continues at coordinate 262,139 of JAQSEB010000101.1, read as the reverse complement.
GAAAGTTGAAATCCAGTTAACATTGTTTTGTTGTTCAACTTCAAGTGAAGTTGAATTGAAAAATAGCAGTTCCGAAGTTGAACTCGAATTGAAATAGCAGTTCCAAAGTTGAACTCAAGTTGGAAAATAGCAGTTCCGAAGTTGAACTCAAATTAAAAATTGTTTTGTTCTTCAACTCTCAAGTGAAGTTGAATTGAAATTATAGTTGGGAGATTGGAGTTGTTCAATCTTGTTCAAGTTAAATTTTTTCTTGAAATTGCGGAAACCCAACTTGAAGGAATATTTTCCTCATTGATCAAAAGAGAGTTTGTTTATTTGATTTGGAATTCAAGTTAAAAACAAAGTTGAAGGAAATTTTGTGAGAAATTGTCCTCATCAGTTTATTTGAAGGAAATTTTGTGAGAAATTGTCCTCATCAGTTTATTTGAAGGAAATTTTGTGAGAAATTGTTCTCACCAGTTTATTTGAAGGAAATTTTGTAAGAAATTGTCCTCATCAGTTGAATTGAAGGAAATTTTGTGAGAAATTGTCCTCATTAGTTGAATTGAAGGAAACTTTCTAAGAAGTTTGTCCTCATCAGTTATAATCAAAAAGAAATTTGTAATTATTTGAATTGGAAACAAAGTGAAAGGAAGTACAGTTACTTTCCTTATCACCGAAAAGCATTTGTTAAATCATTTGATTTGTCAAAACTCAAAAAGAAAATTTGAAGGAAGTTTGTTTAAACTTGTCCTCATCGGAAATAAAATTGTTTGATATCAAGTTAAAGAAAACGAATTGAAGGAAATTTAAGTATTGAACAGTAAACTGTCCGTCTTTAAGATTGTGTTGTTGAAAAAGAAATTTGTAAAATTGTTTGAGGAAGATTTTCCTCTTGATAATTGGAATTAAATTTGTCGATTCAATTGTTGAAATCAAGGAAAAATAAATTGTTTTAATTGAAAAAGCATTGTACTGAAATTAAAGATTGGAAAATTGTTCTATTAAAGTGAATCCAGTGAAAAATCGGAAATTTAATTGAAATTAAAATTGTTCGAATTTTGTTGAAACTGATACTGTTCAAAAATGTCTGGTCCATACAAGTCAATGATAGCTCCAGCCTTGAAGAGGCTGCGAGTACATGTTACAGCTTCAGAACTGATTTTGGTGAAAGAAGAGATTAGTGAAGAAGAAAAAACCATTGTAATTGGTCATGGAAAGAAATTGAAAAGTATTCTCGAAACGCTTGAAGCTAAAAATGAGTTGTGGTTGAAATTTTTGGGAGGATTGTCTGATGAAAGAGCAACAATTGAACAAGCAAATTATGATAATTATTCTGTTGATGGAAAGCATTTTTATGAATGGATTGAAAAAGGACGAGAAGTCCTTGATAATGTTTATGAACTCGAACCGGATGAGCATGAAGCTCTAAACATAAGTAATGGAAATATTGCAGAAAAAAATCGGGAACCGTTTGAAGAAAGGCTATTGAATGTTCAATTGCCAAGATTGCAGTTACCAGAGTTCAGTGGAGATCCACACAAATGGATATCGTTTTGGCAATGTTTTGAAAGTTCGGTGGATAAACAGAACTTCAGCAAAATTGATAAAATGAATTTTTTGTTGAGTTCTTTGAAAGGAGAAGCAAAGGATGCTATCTCAGATTTAACATTGTCAAATGAAAATTATAAAATTGCGGTTGAGATTTTGAAAAGAAGATATGGTGACAAAAATATTATTGTTGAAGGATTGAATGCTGAATTGTTCAGTTTGGCTCCGGCCTTTGATAATCCACTCTCGTTGAAGAGAACAGTTGATAAAATTGAGAAAATCTTCCGTCAATTGGAAAGTATTGGGGAAGAGACTGATAGTTCTGTTTGGACCTCATTGATAAAGTCAAAATTGCATAAGAATTTGTTATTTGAATTAATCAGAGAAGAACAAAAGTCAAAAAAGAAATGGAATACAAAGGAATTAAGAGAAGCACTCTGTGAAATGGTGAATTTGCGAGAATCAGTGTATCAATCGACAAGACATTTTCGTAACAAAATTGAAAATCCAAGTGAAAACCAGAATCGGAATAATCACGATCAAGATAATGTGAATGAAAGTTTTTATCATTTGAAAAATGAAATGGATGAGAAATTAGAACAAGCTCGTTCTTTTCAAAATTTTTGTAATGAACAGCCAAATATCAGTTGTTATTTTTGTGGAGAAAATCACTGGTCAAGTGAATGTAAAAATGTTTGGCGCCGGGAGGTCCGCATGAAGCGTTTGATGGAACAACGACGTTGTTTCAAATGTTTGAGAAAAGGACATCAAGTTAAAAATTGTCTATCAAGAAAGAATTGTTATGCTTGTAATGGTCCCCACAATGTTGCCATTTGTTCAGAAAATGAATCTGAACATTTGAGAAAATTGGAAAAAGAAAATGAATTTAATGATGAAAATTATGTTTTGATGAAAAAATCATGTCAAAATCAAATTGAAAAAACTGAAAAATCAGCAAGAAAGTTTTGGAAAAATGAAAAGCCTTCGGTTCAAAATTATGATGAACAAAATGATGGTGATGAAATTGTTGAAAATGAAAGAAATGTTCGAGCCAGAACGTATTGTACGTTAAGTAATACAGTAAAGCCAAAATTAATGATGTTGAGAGCGAAAGTTTTTGCTCCAGGTAGACCAAATAAAACTGTTGAAACGTTCATATTTCTGGACAGTGGAAGTGAAGTTTCCTACATTGAAGAAAGTTTAGCAAAAAAGTTGAAGTTGCCCAAAATGGGGTCAACAAATCTTGAAGTTTATGCGTTCCAAGGAATGAATCAAGGAACTATTAGTACCACTAAATACAATCTTGGAATCGAAAGAAATGATGGAAGAAGGCTGAATGTTGAATTGTATAGTATCAAGAAAATTTCGAAAAGCATGCATTCACTTTGTTTAAAGAAAATTGTTGCAGATAATGACATGGAAGAAATGAAGAAGAATGTTGTTATTGAAAAAGGAAGACCCGAAATTCTGCTTGGAATAAAAGACTTTTGGAGATTCTTTGTGAAGATGAAAGAAATTGAAAAAGATTGTTTCGTTGTGGAAACGACAATTGGAACAGTTGTTTGTGGAAATAATCAGATGTTTGAGAAACCCAAAATGGTTCAGAATTACATGTCAATTCTTCCATCAAAAATATATGAAAAGGAAAATAAAGAGGAAATAAATCTATGTTGTGGAAAGTTACCTTGTTATAAAGAAATGAAATCGGTAGTTAATGAAAGAAATTTGAAAATGAGAAAATTTCTATCAGAGGAAACGAATAGTTTGACAAGGATCCCTGTTGAAAACAGGTTGAAGAATGAATCGAAACCAAAAGACTTGAAATTAATTAGTGATTTGAACTCGGATTTGAAATTGTCAAAAGTAAATAAAAAGAAGTCCATTCGAAAATTTAAAGAAATATTGATTTCACCTGATACGTTGGGATTCGTAACAAGTTCAGTTGGAAAAGCAAAATCTTGGAATGGAAAATTTTGTTTAAAACGTGAAACGGAATTGGAACCGATTGTTAAAGAATGGTTTGATAAAACTATGAAAGTTCAATATTGTTCAGGAAATGAAAGTCAAAGTTCAGCAAGAAATAAGTTGATTGAAAAAAGTTCAATGAAATTTGATGAAATACAAACCGTTCAAATAAATCAAAAGTTAATTTCGGAAATTATTATTGGAAAGGAAAAACAAAAAGAATTATTTGTGAATTGTTTGATTGAAAATCAAAATCGTTCAGAGAATGTTCTCAAATTTAAAGATATATCCGATGTCGTATCAAAAGAAGTTAACACAATTGAAAAACCAAATGATCAAAAACATTGGAAAAGTCCATGTTGGAAAATAGAAAAGCCAAATAGTTGTTTTATTGAAATGAAAGTTTCGATCGAACCGAAATTTGAAATCGTATCAGCAAAAATAAAGAAGGAAGATTCAGAAGAGAAAATTGAAGAAATGAACAAGTATAATGTACTGGTTTTTGTTGTGGACGAAAACAAGGAATTGAAGTGTCTGAATCTGAATTGGTTCATCCAATTAGAAAGGGAAATGTATTTGCCAGAATACTATAATTATAATTTGTTCAATTGGAAAATGAGAAAAAAAAGTTGTGGTTCATGACCAAAGTTGAAAAGGAAATGAAAATTTTGGAAATGGAATTGAATTTTTTTTTTGGCCCGGGACTGAGCGATGAAGCTCGCTATTTTTTGAATATTTTTGTTGAGACCACCCGATTTGGAAAAAATTGTTCCAAAAATTTTGGAATAGTTTCTGATTCATATTTTAGTTTTTGTTCTTCACAATTGTTAAATAAGTAAATGAGGTTCAATGTTCAGCAAAGTAACAAGAATATGACTGAGAAAAAAAAATGTTTTCGTGAAAGTTCTTAAAATGAAAATGTTCAATGTTTAACAATGTGATAAGAATCTGTCATTGAATTGAAACGAAATGTTTAATGAAAAGTATTCAATATGATGCACATTGGGCCGAAAAAAGAATGAACGCTGAATGAAAATGAATGGACATTGGTGCCACAAAATGATGGTTCTACTTGAACAAAAATGGCAGAATGAAATTAACACAACTATGCCGAATGGAATGAACATAATTGGGCCTAATGGATGAATATGAGAAAGAAGGCCGATGAAGAGAACAAATTTAACATTGTCTATTTTTTCTTTTGGCCCGGGACTGTCGTGGAAAACGATCTTTATTTTCCTTTCCCGGACTTAGAATTTGTTTCCCTCATTTTTTCTTCCCTTCTTGGATTGGAATTTATTTTCCTCATTTCTCGACCCAATTGATGACTCATATATTTTCCATTCTATTTGTGTTTTTGTGATCAATCATTGTTCTTTCTGGAATGTTTTTTCCAAATAAGCTTATTGACACAAACAACACGCCCATTTTTGGAATGTTTTTGTCCAAAATACGCCCATTTTCTGGCCCTATATAAACCGAGGAATTTTGCCTAATTCCTCACTTCACTTGACTCCCAACTTCACTTGATTCCCACCTTCACTTTGACTATTCCCTTCCTTACTCCACTGTTAGCTTGCGATCCCTTTTCCATTTATTTTGATTCGCTAAATATTTTTATTCGTGATAAATTTATTAATTCGCTTTTTCTTGTTGGAAAAGAAGGGGAAAAACGAGTCTAGGAATTATATCCCTTCCTCATTCATTCCCTAAAGACCCATCTACCGACATCTATGGATAATTTGATTTTTTGACAATTGCTACAAATATCCCTCAAGGGATTAGGCTCGATAAATTGCTTGAATTTTAAATACTTTTTTCCTTAAAACCATCTTAAATTTTTGTTAAATAATATATATTACAATTTTTTATTATTTTTAAGTAATGTTTCGTTTTGAATACGTGGATTTCAGTCCAATTGCAGATATAAAAATTATAATTTTTTTATCAAAATTTGTTTATTTACGCCGTTTTAATTTTAAAATTATAATGATTTTATAATAATTATAGAGAATCTTTATAAAAATTCAAAAAATTTACAAATGCTATTAATTTTTTCGGTAAGTTATGAACAATTTTAAAATATTTTATATTTTATTAAATCTATTGAAAATTTATCAAAATATAATCTATTCTAAATTTGATTTATTTCATGTTCATAATAAAGAATATTTATTTTAAAATATTTACTGTATATTTTCTCGATAAAGTTTAAATAATTTTACATAAAAATTTAGATTTATTCTTTTTAATGTTTAAATATATTAAATTAATTTGAAATTTTTCATTGAAAATTATTTTATTTGCGATATTGTACTTTTCATAAACAATTTTTGTATAAATAAATGATGAAAAACAAATTCATTTTTAAAAGTTATATTAAAATATAATTGAAGTGTTAAAATTAAATTTGAAAATAATTCGTGTATGGAAGGTAACAATATCAATATCATTTAACTTTGATAATTAAGTCTCAATTATTGCATAATTGAATTTTAATTAAATTAATGAACCTTTTTTTCCTTGGACAATTCATAAAAGATAGCAGCATAAATATAGTTAATCAATTTATTTATTAATAATTTAAAATCTAATTATTGAAAAATGTGTCTTCTCTTATACATAGAATAACTTGGATCGACATTGTTGAATAAAGTAAATTTGAAATTTGTAAAATTTTTTTTCTTATTTGATTTACGAATTTTTGTGTTTTATTTCTAATTTAAAACTTTGAATTGATTTCTGTTATTTCTAATAGCGCTCTTTCAATCATTTTGTCTTTGAAAAAGCTCAAGTATATAATTATCAGTCAACACCGTATTTTTTGGGCTTGATAAAATATATGGCTCGTATTCTTTTACATAGTATACGAGAGCCAGCAATTCTTGATCATTATATGATAAAACTTTTCATGTTTATTCTAATACCTTTAGCTAAATATGATGGGGTGCCCTTCCTTGATTAAGAAAGCAGCAATTTATTTCATTTTTTATTTTATAGATTAATTAACATTTATCTAAAATAAATTAATTAAATATTTTTTATTTTAATTGATTAATCCTTTATCATCAATAGATTCTTTAAAATTTTATAGTAGATTAATAAAATCAAGAATAAAATTTTGATTTTAAATTTAATAAATTCTAATAAATTTATTTTTATTTATTTTAAATAATCTGATAATTATTATCATTTAATACCTTGTTTAAATTGCATATCTCAATAAAGATAAATTATCGGTCATTTTTTGCCATAGATTAAGGCCTAGTCCAAAGGGGTCAAAGGAGAACAGAGAAGCGCCATACAGCAGGCTTTGCCTATGGCACAACAAGAAAAAAAATATTTGATTTATAAATGTCGGATTTTTTAAAATTATTTATTTTTCATAATTCTCATCAATAATAATATAAAATCTCCAATAAAATTTCATCTTCTAAAATGATGTTATAATCAATAATAATTTATAATTTAATAATAATTTTATTAAATATATTCAATTCTTATATGATAATTTTTTTATGAAATTATTTTCCCGAGAGCAGATTCAAAAAAATATTTTTTAGTAAATAGATTTTAATTTTTTAACGATGTTAAGGAAATTGAAATTTTTTATTAATTTAAGCAAATTGTTTAAAATATATAAATTTTAATTTTAAAAAGATTCATACAGGGAATACTCTGTTCGAAATATATATTAGAATTAGATTAATATGAGTATTTTAAAATAATAATAAAATATTTTAACTAATTTTTGTTTCGACTACAAAAAGCTTTTAGTTTTTGTGTTCATATTTTTATTTTCTTTTTTATTTAAATTATAATATTTTCAAAATTTTTTCATATTTTAATTTATTTCTCTATATTATATATATTTCTGATGAGAATTAATTTTTCTCATTCTTTAATTTTCATATATTTACTGATTAAAATAAAATTTAATTAATTGTTTTCTCCTTTTATGTGAATTTTATACTAATTTATAAATTGATCATCATTTTTAAACCTTGGGACACTCCTGCTTCAAAGAAAAAGGAATACTGGAACTGGAGGAAAGAAAAAATGGTTCATTGGACTCAAAACAAGCAAGAAGGCTTATATTGGTTTTTGACTCGAATAATAAAAAAATATAAACTTTTTTTTTAAATTTTACATAAAGAAAATAAATCTATCTTTTAATAAAAAAAATTTACCATGTTCCAAAAAACTGACCTACAATTTAATAATAATTAATAATTAAAATATCAATTAATAATTTTTTTATAATACATTTCATTTTAATTTTTTATATTCTCATTTTTTAAATGTTATATTTTTTGCGTGATAGGTATCCAAATGCCTTTCAAGATTATATCCTCACTATATTTAATTTCTAATATTATTTCATATTTTCTTATAATAATTTTTTTTCTCTTTTATTGAAGTTTAATAATATAAAGTTTTTCTGAAATTAAAATTTTAATTACATTTATAAAATGAATATTTTCTAAATTCTTTATATTATTTGTTCAATTAAATTTTTTTGTTTTATTATTTTGAATTTCTATCTAAATAAATAGAACTTTAAGTATTTTTTAAAATTATTAAAAATATGTATACAATGAATAATTCTAAATAATTAATCTTTCGGAATCAAATTTTTTTTAAAAAAAAATATTTGTTGCTTATTAATATCTTCAATTCATATTATATAATTTAATGTCGCTATTAAGGAATTATTATTTATTTACTTAAAAATTTTTAAATAATTATTTTTTTCAATTTTTTTTTAAATAAATTAGAAATGCAAAGGTTATTCATTATTATATATTTTAAACATTTTAAAATTTTTCTGCTTTTTATAAAAATATTATTATTTTGATTAATTTTTATAAGGTTCATTTGAATAATATTAAATTTTAATTTGTTATTAAATTATAATTTTATATTATGAAAAGCATCTTTTAAAATATCGCATTTTTAATTATAAAATTATCATCGAATATGATCTAGAATAGAAATCGTAACTAATGACACATTCAACAACTTCTAACCTGATGCGATAACCATTTTGCCAATTTAAAAATTACATTTCCGGATTACTAAGATTGTTGTTGTCAATTGTGCTTTTTCCTTAATGCGCAGTAGTTCAAAGCAAACCGACGACTGCACGATTTGCCACAAAAATTTTTAATATGATCAAAGAATGGTAGATATATAATTTTAAATTAATATATATGATTATTTTTTTGTTTTATATACTAACATAATATTTTATTATTTTTAAATTTTATTTTAAAAAATATATACAAATTTTTTTCTCTTTTCAGCCCTATAAATTTTCTTGTCTCGAATTATTTGATAAATGTAGATGCTATTTTCCGTTCATTTTAATTTTCAATTATGAAGATACAATTTCATTAAATTTTTACCACTTCGATTTTATTTAACAAAAAATCTTCATTTCTTTTATTGGAATTTGATTTTAAATGAAAGTTTTAAGCTCAGAATATGCTATTTCACCATAGCTAATATAATCTTTTCATTTTTTTATTTATGATTCTCGATTTTTTTAAAAAATTTCATATTTTTTTTTTATTCTTACAATTATCTAATTATTTAGAAACAGATAAATTCGTTAACATTATATTACATTACATATGGCTTTTATAAACAATAAGTTATAAGATGTAAAATTATTTAATAGTTATTACTATTTTTTGTTTTAACATAAATATTTTTATTTTTTTTCTATTTTTTTAATTGCTATAAATTTTTAATTATATTTTCATATTATAAATTTTTATATAAATAATATTTCCAATATTTTATAAATAATATTTAAAAAGGATTGAAAACTATTAAAATTTTTTTGATATTTTATTATATTTTTTTATAAGAATTAAGATTTAATTAATTATAATTTTAAGTCATCCCGTACTAGATTTTTAAAAAAATAATTATTCACTTATTTGTACAATTAACAAATTTAAATAAATAAAAAATAATTTATCATTTTATTCATTAATTATACTTTATAATTTTTACTCTAATTTATTGATTTTATTTAGAGGATAAATTTTAAAATAGTTGATTATTATTTTAATTTTTTACTATTATTGATTTTTTAAGTTATATTTAATATTAGATAATTTTAATATAAATAAAATTATTAATTTTTTAAAACAGAATTATTTTTATTAACATACAACATACTGTTATAATCCCATCATATTATTTCAGCCCCCACTTGGATAATTAATAGATATTAAGTAACCATCTTCGATTATATATTCATTGATTGATATTCCATATATTTTAAATAACATTTCATAAAGATTATTTCTTTTTTTTAATTAATACTTTTATCAGTTAAAATTTCGAATTATAATTCTTTTCCAGAAAATTAATTAAAAAAATAATTTTGATCAGTTAAGCATCATGGATAATTTTATTGCATTGTATCTTTCAAATATTTATAAAATTTTAAATTACCATTATTATGAATTTGTTACTTTGTTGCGAATAATTTTTTGAACTGAAATTTTTTTTCTTTCACACTAATTGTATTATATTTTCATAATTAATAATTAATATATTTAGTAAAAAATACTTATTATTTTATTAGGGATTTTAAATGATAAAAATTTTATATTTAACTTTCCATTCACTGTGAAAAAATATTCCATGTCCAATGGATGATGAACCACTCGAAATAAATTTTTTATAATTTTCAATATCATTATATTATTTTTAGATGAATTAATTATTTTTTTACGATATGTTTTATAAAATTGAATTTTACATTTATTTTTCTATATGACGAATTCAAAAAATAGATAATCTTTTTAGAAGAATGAATTTATTTTTAAAATAAAAATAGAATAGAAATAAAGTATAAACTTTATATTTAACAGTTTTTATTCTCTCCCCATATTCGAAAAAATTTCAGTTTCACTTTTTGTAGAATATTTCGAAAATTTTATGCTTTCATTTTTAAAAAGAGTTGAGGAATCTAATGAGATTTCTAATGAGATTTATTTAATGATAATGGCTAAGTTGGTGGCTAAAATTAAGAAAACAAAATTATAAAAAGCTTTAATTTTGTTAACCCTATATAACATGGTAAAATTTTCAAAATATTTCTAAATAAAAATTAATTTTAATAATTATTTTTTGTTCTTGATTTTATATTTTTATTAAAATTTAATCAAAAATTTTAAATTCCGATTATATTCATAATCATTATTCCAGCTAATAGACCACCTCCCAAATTAAAAATCATAAAGGCGATTGCTCCTTTTGTGGCCAAAACACTCAACTTTTCTATAATATAAATTGCTGCTTTAATAATTTGTTATTGATATATAAATTTTATAATTAAAATATTTAAATTTTTTTTTAAATAAATCTTTTTATTGCAATAATTTTTTTACTATTATAAAATTTATTCAATATATTTTTTAATTAATTTCATTAGTAATTCTATTGTTTCACAGATATTTTTATATAATGTATTTATTTTTCATTTTTATATATATTATAAAATATAATTATTAATTAATTATTTTCTCATTATTCTCCATCAAATCATTTATATATCTTATATTTATAATAAAAATAAGAGATTATTTATAAAAAATAATCAAATAAAATGAAAAATTTGTGCCATTTTTAATTTATAATAATCATAATTTAAATAATGTACTTCTTAAATTGCCAGCAATTTGACAATTTTCCTTGTCCGTGTCCGCTTCGTCTGGGCAATCTTTTTTCCATTGCAAAGAAATTGTTCTTTTATACAACTTATTATTATTTTATTTAAATAAATTATTAATAAAATTGAATTTAAATTATTATTTATTCTATTAATAAAAAATATTATTAATTTTTTTAATTTATAAAATTTATTTGAATCATTTAATATTTTTCTCTTAAAAATAATATATATAGTATAATGTAAAATTTTCTTTAATATAATTTTATATTTTTAATAATAAATCTTCAATAATTTTTTTATCAAATTATATGTTTAAATCGAGAAATCAATTTAATTAATTTATTTTTTTTATAAATTTCTTCACTAATTTCATCAATTTTTTTTTTTATTTATTATTATAAATTTATTAATATTTATTTTCTAATCATTATATTATTTCCATTTATGATTAAAGTGGTTTGCGTTATGTTTTTTTATTCTTTTTAATTTTATTAATAAAATTTATTTAAAAATTTGTAAAATTATTTGACAAATTAATTTAAATTTTTTCAATATTTATTTATTTATGATATAAATTGTGGACTATTAATTTCAATAGCATTTTTGAAGATTGCCTTCAAATGCATCGAATGTTTAATGTCTGTAAATTTTATTTTTTTATTTTTTTTCTTAATTGATTAAGTTCATTAAATTTTCTTGGAGGATTTTATTTCTATTATATTTATTATAAATATATTATATTTATAAATTAGGCATGCAAATTTTTTTAGTAATTGACAATTTATTTATTTTTATTTTTTCATTCTAAAAATAAATATAATCTTTCTTATGAGAATATAATTTTTCCACATAATAATTATATAACATCGATAACGGCAAATCTTTTTTGTTCTTCTTGGGACTCATTTATTTTTTGTGACGTGGTTCTAATAATTACAAAAATCATAAATATTTTGATAATTCTATTTTTATATTTTTGTTAATTTTATTTTTCATCAATTACTATTAAAAAATTTATCATTAAAATAAATTTTAAAAAAATTTTTAAAAATTTTCTCATTCATATAATTATTTCTACAATTATCTCTTAGTTGATTTTATGTATTTTGAAATTTTTCTATTACTAATATATTCAATTTATAAAGTATTAAAAAACCGAATTTAATAGCGTTCTATTAAATATTTATTCACCATAATATATCTATGAAGATGAAATTTTCTGATTTCATTAAGTTCTAGGAAAATAATAGTTTTTTTTAATGACAATCCATTTTTAATAATTCTATGAATTATTATAAAATTTAATATTAACATTTTCGTATTTTTATTAAAATAATAAATTAAAAACGATATTATTTGTAAACAATCAATTTCTCATATATAGATTTTACTTTTGATACTACACAACAAAAAAATTTTTGAAATTCGTTTTTCTGTTTTGAATAAATTTTTACTTTTAACTACTTAATTTTATTGATTTTATTCAATTTTATTTAAAAAAAACCTCCTTTCATTTTTGCAGAACGTATCAGCTTCTCAAATTCTAGAAATTTTTATTATTTTAATATAATTTATATCAATTTTTTTCGTTTTATAATTAGGTCGAATAGAAGATGATGGTTGACTGATTGAATGTAAATTTTCTCACATCCAAATTTCGATTCTTTTCCCTATGGGCGATAGGAATTTGAAAAATTTTATTCAGTATTTTATTTTTTAATGAGAATTTATCATAATAAGGAAATTTTTTTGATATTAATTATTTATAATTAATTGGATTATTTTGTTTTCTTTTATTTCATTACAGACGATAATTTATAATTATTACTAAAGGTTCATTTAAATTTAATTGATAAGAAATGGGTGAAAAGTAGAAAAAATATAAAAATCACTCAAAATTTTATATAATTTAAATTAATAATTTATTGTTATTTTACTCTTCGGGCAAGACATTGAAGTTTCTCCATTAGCTCATTACTCTTAAGTGAATTGAGTTGAATATAAATGTCTTTTTATCTAATAATTTTTCCTGATGAGAAAATTAATTTATTAAAAAGGAAAGTATAAAATTATAGAATTTTGCATTATTATTTATTTTTATAAATTATAACAAAAAAATATTTCATTCGTCTAATTAAACAAATTTTAGTCTTTTTTTATAAGTTTATGAGTTGGTAAGGTTATAAAATTTATAAATTAATGTATTTAATTAAATTCTTTTAAAGAACATGTATTTTATTTTGATAAATTTTTTATTTATTTTTACAATCTTTTTATAAAACAAAGATTTTTAAATAGATATTTAAATACTTACATAATTTTTCGATATAAATCTATCTAAAAATTTAATTAATTAAAAATTATTATTAATACGTTTTTTATAATCATAAGGCAAATTTTTTATATCAAATCCCATAAAATCAGTGCCTTTTGGTTGTATGAAGGCGACTGAATTCGCTGCCACAGCGGTCGCAGAAAAAACCCCCATTTTTATACTTCATTTTATATCACTATTCTATTCTTATTATAAATTATATGAAAAATCAATTTATATTTTTTTTAGATTTAATATAAAACGTTTGCCTAGTTTTCGGAATATTTTAGAAATTAATCAAATTGACTAAATATTTAGAGGCCCCCTTTAAAATGAATTTATAATTTTATTTCTTAATTATAATAAAAAAAAATTTTATTTTTTATATTAAATTGATTTCCTTTTTAATTAATTTTATTCCTACAATTTCATATTTTCATCTTTCATGAAATATTTTTAATGGATTATAACAAAATAAACTTTATCAAATTTTTCAATAAAAATTTAGAATAATTTATATATAAGTCTTGTGTTTTTTTATATGATGCTTGTACAGTCTTCGCTTTCATAATCGTCTAATGGAAAACAACCATATCCTTGTTATTTAAATACTCATTATATAGTCTATCAAATTATTCTAAAATTTTTTGTGTAATATATATTTTTTTATTCAATTTAATTGTTTTAAATTCAAAAGATTAAAAATTCTTTTATTTGAATTATCGGAATTTTTAGTAGTAAATTATAATAAATTGAAATTGTTTTACCGAACGTCTTTTCGGACGATATAAAAAATAATATATATTGTTTATAAATTATTTCTTTACTTAAAATATAATTATTCATTATTTATTTATTCTGAAAGATAAAAATTTTTTTAACTCCTTCATATAGTTGAAAATTTTAACTAGCAATTTCAAGAGTAATGTTAACATATAATTTTATTTTATATAGATTTTATTTTAGAAATGTCTTCAATTTATAATTTTAATATTTTATAAATATAATTATTTGTGAAAAACTTATTTTTAAAGCATTCCTTTTATATAATTACTTTTTTATTATTACCTTTTCTAAATAATATAGAAAATAAATTTAAAAATTTTCTTAAAAATATTTATGTTTATCTTATCATTTATTTTTGAGCAAATTAAACCAGGCAAAGCTAGCCAAGGAATGTTGCAAATAAAAATTGATTTTTTAAAGACTGCGGTTAACAATGTACAAAATTGGAAAATTCAAACGGAGAATTGTTTACAACATCAAATAAAAATGGTAAATCTTTGTAAAATAAAATAATATATTTTCTGAAATTTAATTTTTTTAGCCTATTTTACATTAAATAAATTTAGAAATTAAAATTGCTTCATTAATGCGTTTTATGAAAAATCATATCTATATCGTGGCAGTGAAAGATACATTTTTATTTTATATTTTTATTCAGCAATATAAAAATATTTTTAAATCAAATTAAATATTTTACATTTTTATCTGTTCAATAAAATTTTTACTTCGATTTTTATTTAATTATTTAATATAATTTATTAATTATAAATTATAGAAATTTTTAGATCTTTAATATATCCTATCCTCCATTAAAATATAGGGGTAAAAATTTTGATTTTTTGTTTATAAATTTTCAAATAAATTTGTTTAAGAATTGGCATTTGTAAATTTTTAGTAAAATCATATTATGAATTCATGTCAATTAATTTTATCTTATGTTATTATTCTTTTAATTTATTCTCATAGTTATTAGTCAATTTTTTATTTATAATTTTCATTCAATTTTTTAAGAAAAATGACCAAAAGTAACAATTACTTAAATTATTATTCAGCTTTATTAATTACTTTGATTAATTTCACTTCAATCCTCTTATTAATTTCCGAAATATTTATATCGCAATTTTGAGCATTTTTTTCCTTTGATAAAAATGCGGCAAAAAATTTTTCTATTTTGTGGCCAATTTTTAAAGCTAGTTCATGGAAATCGAATTGGTTTCTTATTTAATGAAACATTTATCTTCACGATAGTGTATTGTTTGAATGAGTTATTTTCAAATTCGCTTATATGCTTATTTGTTTACTTGGTTTTGGATCTAATTCATTTAATTCAGAGCATCCAAAGATTCTTTTGCAATAGGAATATTTTACGACCCTAAAAAAATTTATTTTTCTTCAATCAATTATTTATTTAAATTTATTATTATATTTATTTATTTTTCCATAAAACAATGGTGATTTTTATTGTTCTTTTTAATTTATTTGAATTTTTTGATTACCAATGTATATGAGTAACTTTTTAAAATTTTGAAGGAAATAAATCATCAATTTTTCTCAGCTATTATAAACTCATGGAAAATATCGATTTGCTTATATCCACGCGCCCAAATGTGGACAAAGCCAAGCATCTTATAATAATTTGTAAAAAATTTTCATTTTATTATTTAGAATTTATTATTAAATAAATTTATAATAACCCCAATCGAAGTTTTTTATTAATAAATTAAAAAATTTTTAAAAATTATAATGTATTTAAAATAAAATATTTCAAAATTTTTGTTTAGATGATATTATTTTATTTATTAATTCAATTTTTTTATAAAATTTAATTAAATTATCTCTTTATTCATTTTATAAACAAAAAAGGATAAAACTTTGAAATAATTTGAAATTTCAGAATTTTTTTTTAATTTTTTTATTTATATTTCTATTTTAATTTATATGAATTCGAAAATTTTTATTAACAGCCAATTTTACTTGAGGAAAAGATATAAACCACAAAAAAAATTATTAATTTTATTTCCTAAATCGTTAATTAAAAATTTAAATAAATTTTCAATGCAATTTTTTGTATCACATTTAATTTTAAATATTTAGCCTTACTTATATTTTTAATTAATTTTTATTTTGCAAATTTGCTTCAAGAGATATTCCGATTTAAAAATAATTTATATTAAATTTTATGATAATATATAATATTTTTTTTAATTAATTTATTTTTTTTAAATTAAAAAATATTGAATTTGATTCATTTTTTAACTGGTAACGTTTTTAATTTGTGATATAATTTAATTGATTTATTCTTTTAATTTTTAAAATTTTTTAAATTTATTAGTATTATTTTGTTGATATATTTCCGTTTAATTCAAAATTATTATTATATTATATTTCCATTTTCATTGAATTCGAAAATTTCTTATTAAACTAAATTCTTATAGATAAATATCTCTTAGATTTAATTTAGAAAATTCTCTTATAAAAGTATTTTCGAAAATTTATTTATTTTAATTACTAATTTTTTAGGATAATTGAAATATTTTAATAATTTCATCCTTTTTAAAATATTTTGAACTTTTTTTATAAATTGAATGATTTATATAAAATTTTCATAAAATTTATTTTTGATTTGATTTTTTTAAAATTTATTGAAAAAAAAATAATTTACTCAAATAATTAATTTTCTTAATATATAATTTACATTTTATATTTTTACAGATTTTTTTAATATAAAAGTAGATAAAATAAATAGACAAACGATAGCGAGAATGGTATTTGCGAAGAGGACGCCCGTTGGGTCCATACTCCATACGAATATTAAAAATTTCAAGGCAACTAATATTTATTCGAATGAATAAGAAAATTTTATTATTTTTCCAAGATATTTTTATCGCTTATCGAATTTTATAACAGCGATCATTTTTAAATTTTAATTAATAATTATATATTTATGATTTTTTAAATAATTTTCTAAATATAATTCAAAATTCAGTTAGGTTAATTGTCTTCCTCTCTACTTGGTCTGATGATCACAATTCTTTCAAATGATTGGCCGATTACATTTCAATAAGAAAAATATTATACATATACATTTAATAAATTTCTTTATAAAATTTAATTTTTTAAAATTTATTTTTGAATCATTTAATCGTTGTTTTTTTAATATTCATAATATAATTATTTAATATAATTATTTAATAATAATTATATATTAACTCAAGAAAACCCTTCACAATTTACTGGCTAAATATTCTGATATTCTCCTTTCCAATGTAATTCTTTTCTCAAAATCTTTGTCTAATATATTTTTGGATTGGCTTCCCATTTTCATCGGCGATTAGAATATTCAAAAGTCAAATACTTTTATTTTTCGACATTGGTTTGTGAATTTTATTCTTTCTAGAAAAAAAGGATAAATATTTGATAAAAAAAATTTAAAATGTAATAGGAAAATTTTTTATCAATTCTTATATTGGAATGATTTTTATTATTCTTTTAAATTTTTTATATTTCAATTTTCATTTTTGAATAATATATCAATAGTGTTCCTCGCTCTTTTTTAATATTTAATAAATTACTTAATATCAATATAATATTTATTATTTAAAATTTTAAGCTTCATTAAACTTCTCTATAGTCCCATTTGGTAAAAAGTTTTTGCGGAAGTCCCTATTGCATTGACCCATTCCTGCGCATCTTTTTGTAACTAGATAAAGACTTGTTCATAAATGAAAAGTTATTATAATGCATTTTGACAATTTTTAAATTATTTACAAATTTATAAAAATAAAATACTAAATTCTTATATTATTTATTTATTTTATTTTATTTTTAATTTATTGTTAAAAAATTAAGTTTTCATAATAGTTGAAAATTGCCGATATAAATTTCTTTACTAACATTTAACTATTAATTATATCAAATAATTTTTTAAATTTTTTATATTTTATTTTCCATTGTTTAAATTTTACTAAGAAAAAAAAGATTTTATTAAAGAAAATTTAATGTTTTTCATTTTGAAAAATGAATGATGGATGTCAAAAGCGATGTTATTTATCGCGATATATATTTTCTCATTCATAATGAGCAGAGCTATTTTTTATTAAAAATACATACATAAAAGACAGAACTTATTTTATATAATAGATGATTTAAATTTATTTATGTTAATCAAATTTTTAATAAGATTTAAATTAAATATTAATTTTATTTTATTAGATTTTAATGACAAATAACTATTTATATATTATTTATTTATTTATTTATTTATAATGCTTATTCCTTCTTTAAAATTTTTACTATTTATTTCTACTCTCGTCCTCCAATCCTTTACTCTTTTTTTTCAAATATTTCTCAAGGTTGACAGTAATCTTCATTTAGATCAATCCTTCCTCCATTTTAATTCCTTCATTGCTTGCCGAGCAATATCTTTCTTGGGAAATTACATAAAAATAAAAGATACAAAGTCATATAATTTTTATATCTTTCCATTTATAAGATAAATTTTTATTTTATATTCAAGAATTATTAAATTCCTTTTTAACGCAATTTTTATTTTAAAAATTAAATCATTATATGATTCTATAATTTTCCGATTTAGAATAAATATTGTTCATTGCAATATTCTTGAATTATCTGCCCATAATCTTCCGCATCATTAAAAGGATGATTTAACTATAAATTCATGATATTGTTTACCATTTAATTTTAAGAATCAATTTAATTAAATTTTCTATATAACCATTTATCGATTGTTTATAAAATATTTACATTTACTTTTTTTATATAAATATAAGTATTTGTTGATTTATTTATATTTTATGAATTTTAATGTCAAATTTATTAAAATACTCTTTCTTCTGTATTTTTAATTAGCATCTAGAATTATCTATTATCAAAATGTCAGCAGTTGTTATTAAACTAATTAAAATTTAAATTAAAAACAGTTATTCAAGCTATTAGAAAAAATTTAACAATTTAATTTATTTTTTATTTATCTTTTATAATTTATCATTAAATTTATATATAGTTTTAAAATTAAAAATATCAATAAATTTCAGAAATTTTTACGATATCGCAATATTGCATTAACAAATTTTTAAGATATATTTTAAAATTATTTATGTAAAAAATGAAATTTAGAATTGACTAAAATGTTTTATGCCTCTATAGATATCAGTAGTTAACGGCCCTGAAATAAGTTAATTAAATATGATAAAGTTCTATTTTTATGATAAAAAATGTTTTTTATTTCTTCAGAGAAAATTAAAATTCTTTATTTTTATATTTTATATTTTATAATTTAAATATATTTAACTATTTTATCAGATTTTATTAAAATTCAATTTTTTAAAATTTATAGGATGAATATAAGATCATGTAATAAAAATTTTCTGATTATAGTTTTTTTATATATTTTTGTGGTTAATTTAATTTATATAAATAGTTGCGAAGATTATGTTAAATGACCAGTAAATTGGATCCTTTTTAGATGGTATAAATCCTTAAATAAATCCTTTTAAAAAATAAAATTTTTCAATTTTTGATTTTCTTTTTTGCATCTCTCATGTTGTGATATTATAGAAACGGCGATATAGGGAGGAAGATTTGACAATATTTGGAAGGCAATCATCCATTACTAAAAGAAAAATTTTTGCTTTAAAAATAACAATCTCTATCGTATTCGATATATACCTATTTTGCATCCGCCATTCCCTTCAATTTCTTGAATTTAATATTAAAAAAAATTAAATTAAGAATAATTATAATAAAATCAGTAATAAATTTTGGTTCCTATAATATATAATTATTATAATGTTATATTTTTATTTCAAAATTGAAATAAAGTTTTACTTTTCTTTTAATATTACAATAATAATATCAAATTTTGAATTCTACCTAAATTTTATTTGATCAATATATTGATTAGGATGAAAATTAAGTAAATTAAATTTTTGTTCATTTATAGGCATTTTTAAAAAATCTCCATTATATAAATTATCTGAATTATAAATCAAATCTGTTATTAAATATCATTGAAATATTTTATTTCTATTTTTTAGATTTTTAGGGGAAATTCTTTAATTATCTTCCATTAAATTTTATTTTAAATTATGTAATTTGATTAATGAAACAGAATATAGAAATTTATAATTATTTAAAAATTTTAAATCATATATATTTTAAAATTTTTTATATTATATCTTTCTGTTATTTCAATAATTCAATCTTATCATATAGAATATAAATATAATTTTTAATATAAATTAAAAATACTTTTTTATTGGCTAATTTTGTTCTATTAATTTAATCGAATATTTTATTATTTTCATTATTTTTTTGATTAGGAATTAAATTTTTTATTTTTACTTAGGCCTTAAATTGTTATTTCCACATTTTATTTTTTTTTTTCATATTTATTTATTATTTATTAAATTCATTTTCACCGTTGAGATTTATTCAATCTTTTTTTGGAATTTTGTTCAAAAAATTTTCACAACTTTTTAATTTTAAAATGATTTTTGATTATATTCTGTCATTATTCATAATTCTGAAGAGAAAATTAAAGGATTTATGTCGAAATTTTATTTCTACATTTTTATCGGTGCCATCTTTTTATTCTTCACGTTAGGGAGATTACTTCCCAAAATATTTTTAAAAAAAATATTGGAAAAAAATTATTCGAAAAGTTTTCTCAAAATTGCGCTCTTTTAGAATACAAATAATATATTATTTTCTTTAAATATCTTCAGAATGATAATGATAGCTTAGTGTTTTTAATTTTTTATAAAAATAACATTATTTTAAAAATAAATATAAATTAGATTTAGTTTTATTCACTATTGATTATTTCATAATCTGTATAAATTTACTTTATCATTTTTTTAAATTTTTCGATATATAATAATTTCCATATCCACTAAGCATTATTTATTAATGATAAATGTAAAATTTATAATTTATTTTAATTTATTTATCAATCATAAAATAATATTGTTATAAATTAACAAAAAAAGGAATGCAAATAAATTAATAAAATACTTTCGTAGTTAAGCGCTAAACTTGTTCATCATTGGGCCAATCTTTAGCATCGAATATTTTTTCATTTTAAAATAATTTCCGATTAATTCCTCTTCCTTTAGTAAAAACGTAAAATAATCTTTAAAAAAATTTTAAAAAAAAACGGAAATTTACATACATGGCTTCATTTAATTCCCACTCAAATGGAAATTTTAAATTTGAATCTGGATCTGAAATACCAGATGTAGCTCTACGTTTTGAAACTCTTAATAAACAAAAATTTAAATTATATTGAATAGATATTTTATGTAGAAGGCTTTTTTTATTAAAATTAATTTTACTCGATTTCTTTTCAATATTATCCAGATGCTTGCCATAATTCAGAATTTGATATTATTCGAAATAATCATAAAATTTATAAGGTAATTCTTAAAATTTTTTTAAAATATTTTTATTTTTCTCCATATAATACAGGAAAAAAATTAAGAGCCATTGCTTTCCCTGTCCACGCCACCAATTTTGCTGTTCGATGTAATTATCATTTCTCGCTGAATAGTGTTATTTGAATAAAATAATATTTTTTTAATTTTATTTATCTAATTATTTTTAAGTAAATTTTTCGCATTACATCTTTTTTATTAAATCTAATATTCACTAGCAATTCTTTGTATTCATTTCCAATATAATAGAATATTTAAATTTATAATTAATTTATTAAATATTTATCAATTGTGATTTTTTTCTGATGAAGCATCGTTATAATGATCCTATTCTAATTCAAATAATGATTTTTGAGGAAAGTGCTCCACATTTGTTTATTTTTATATTCTCTTTACTTAATAAAATAAATTGACATTTAAATTTAATTATCATTTCATAAAAATATTTGCATAATTTAATTCCCATTTTGAAAAAAATAATTGCATTTTAATTTCTAAAATAAAATTTTCTGTCCTTATTTTTTATGAATATGAATTTTTGCCGATTTGTCAACTCCCGATGCTCCTTTGAAGCAAAAATTTTTTACGTTTTGTGGTATTCACTCAGAATAAATTTTAAAATTATTTAATTAAAGATATATTCTTATTCCATTTTATTATTTTTAATAATAAAAATTATTGAATATCAATTCTCTCTCATGAGTTTTAGCAAAATTATTTTTTAAAATTCATCAATTCACATTTCTTACTTGAATATTAGTAGTTTTTAATTATTCAATTCCAGAAGAAGTAATTTTATTTAATGTAAAACAGGGGATACATAAATTATTATTAAATATATTTATAAAATCATTAATCAATGAAGTTTATTTTGCCATTACATAATGTCTTTAATTTTTTATTATGAGGCATTGCTATTATTCTTATATCTTTTAATTCTTAAAACTATTTATTTTTTATGGCATCATAAATGAATAGTTTATTTAAGACGTTGAAATCATCTTCTGTTTCGAAGAATTCAACTCGAATAATACTTTTCAATATTTACAAGATTAGATTATTCACATTTTAAATAAATATTAACTCATAGGATGTTTTTATCCATGTCGAAAGATCAGTCTATATATTTGCGCAACAATATTTTTTTAAATTTTAATTTTTATATTTAATTTTTAATTTTTTACATATTATTTCATTTTTTATTTTTTATCTTACATCAAATTTTCTTTATTAATTTTAAAATGAATTATTATTATTTTTTGCAGTCTCTTATTATACACTCCGTTAAAAGATATTGAAATTATTTAATTATCGTTTCAATGGCTTAAAATATTTAATTGAAAAAATAATCTCCAGCAGCAAGGGAAAATCATGAAATGGCTGATGTTACTCCAATTCCAAGTTAATGGTGATTACGGAATTAAATGAACAAGTCTATAATTAAATTATTTATCAACAACAACATCAGTTAGTCCATTTAAGATCTGTAGATATAAACTCTGAAATTATTTTGCCCTTGGATCACTTGAATATTTGAACATAAATTATTTTGCGGTTTTAGTAAATCATAGAATTCAATACTAGCTCCATCATAACAGAAATCAATAAAATTATTTATAATATTTATTTTTTTGATAGCTAATTAGTGAATTGTTTGACTAAATTTATCATTATTTTTTTGCAAAAACAAGCATATTGAAATTTTGAGGAAAAATACGTATTTTTAAATAATTTTATGCCTAAATATTGTCTTAATTTAATTTTGCATAAATATTTTTTATTGTTTTTTAATATTAATTTTATTATATAATTCTTCATCTATCTAATAAAATTATAAAAATGATAATTTAATATTTTTGCATTTTTATATTGTTGATTAAAATTATATGTCTATCAATAATATTTTTAATTTAATAATTATTTTTAATAAATTTTTTTTATAATATTATACAAATTTGCAAATCTTTGTGAATATAATCATTATTTTAATTGAATTAATTTAATTTGAAATTATTATATATATTTTTATAGATCCAAACAGTGAATATAATCTTCTACTTCTAGAGAAATTATATGGAAGTTTAATGTAATTGTAATTTTTTCTTTAATTTTTATATGATTCTTTTTTTTGTAAATCAATTTTTATTTGATGAAAATATTATTTAATTTTTTTTTTATTTTTCCCACTTCCTAACTATAATATAATTATCAAAAAATTTCATCATAAATCCATCAAATTAATCTTCATCCCATCCAATAAAATCAGTTGCGTATTCATTAATTATTTAGGCATATTTTCGCAATTTTTTCACTAGAATCACTTCTCCAAAGAATGGACGGCGATTTAGCAGGTTAACTTTTAAATAATATAATAATTTTATTTTATATAAATAATATATTATTTTCATAGTTTTCGATGCATTTAAAAATACTATTAAAATTTTTTAATAAAAGGTTTCAATTTTAAAAATATTTGTTTTTTTTGTTACAAATTGTTATTTAATTTATTTATTAAAATTGTTACATTTTTCTAATTATTAAAAATTTAAATTTTCGACTGTATTTTTATATCGTCGAAGATTTTTATGAATTTACTTCTAATTATATAATCTGGAAAAAATAGTCAATTTAAAATATATTCAATATTATTATTTTTATATTAAATTAAATTAAATATTATAAGCATTAAAAATAATTTATTTGCTGAAAGATATTCATGCAATGTAGGCCCAATATGTTTTTCATTATCCATTAATGTTAGATATTTAAATATTAAAATTTTTAATTTAAATAATAAATTTTTATTCACAGAAATATCATATCTTTTATTTTTCACATCTTAATAATTACTTTTTAATTTTATCTATTTATTTATTTCTGTTACCAAATATGAATAAATTATCGTTTTTTATAAGGATTCTTCTTTATATAATTAAAATTAGTTGATTAACAATCAAAAGAATGAGTTGGGAGTCCAATAATTTATTAACTTTCCTATTCAGTCATTTTAGAATATTTTACAACTTTTTCTCGAATGGCCATAATTTGAAGAATAGTATTAAAATATTTAAAAAAAATTTTTAGTAATTTTTTATGAATTTTTGATTAAATAAATGATTAAAATTTAAATAAATTATTTAGAAAAATATAATTATAAGAATTTAACTATTTTTAAAATTAATAAAAAATTATTTTTATAATATAATTCAAATTTTTTAATTAGAAAAATTTATGAACTTTTTCAGTTTCCAATGTTAGCTCAATTGTTAGAAACATTAATTTTATTATATAATTATTTTATGCTTTAAATTAAATAATTTTTGATTACATTATTTTAGAGAATTTTTAAATGTTATATGTAGTTAGTCATGGTCGTGTTCAATCTATGAACTTATAGATATGCTTTCTATATTTATTATTTTACAAATTTCTTTTAAAATCGATATATTTTTTTTAAATTTATAAATAAATTAAATGAATTTTTGATTAATTTTTAATTTTGTATGATCAGGCTTAATTTAATTTTTTTTGTTTAGTATATTTTCTTAAAGTTTTTTGCAATAAAATTTTTGAATTCTATTTTTTAACTTATTTCTTTTTTTCGATTTATTGTGTTTTTTTTTAAATATTTCGATTTTTCTAGTTAAAACAATTTCATTTTATTTACTATATTTGTTATAATTTTTTTTAGAATTTCAATTATTTAGTTAAATATTATTATAACAATTCTTAGACTTTATGTACTGGTTGTCTTTCTTCGGTATTAATTTCTATATAAAATTACTAATTCTATTTTTGTACAATTAACAAATTTAAAAATATATAATTTATAAATTTATTCATTATTTTTTTATTTTAATTTTTAATTTCATATTTATATATTATTTGGGTTTTAAATTTTATATTAAATAAATATTTTTATATTTCTTATAACATAGCACTGAACTTTGTAGATTCATTTAAAATTTTTTTCAAATATTAAATGCAATCAATGAAAATGAAAAGTTATTTAACTTGGCCAATGGTGTGGGCGGCATTTCCACTATGGATTGATTATACCCCTGACCCTCCAAACACATCTAGCGCACCGCTTCATCCTCATCTTCCAAACCAACATCATGATAAGGTTCAATTGCTCAAAAATGCAAAAATATTTATTTTGATTATTATTATCTTTTATATTTAAAAAAGCTTCTATTTAACACGACGATTAATACACATATTAATATATATATAGGCCTTTTTTAATTTATATTCGAAAGTATTTGAAATTATTTTAATTTTTAATATTTAATTTTTTTATTGAATGTATTATAATATTTTATATTTTATAAAATAATTTATAATTATTATTAAATTATTTTTCTTTTATCCCGTAACTAATCTTTATTAATAGCTATATAAAATTTTTGTTGAATTTCTTTTACTACTTGAGTTAGATTTATTTTAGAGGTCGTATTGAATGAGGAGGTTGCAACAAATATTGTATTGTTAGTTAAGGATAATTAATAGTTCATAATTTCAAATTCTTTATAATAATAATAATAATATTCATATCATGGAATATATATTTTTATCTAGAACTATAAAACAATCTATAATTTATTCATTTTTCGTAAAAACATTTTTCATATCTTTCTAATTTTAATGTCACATTGTTGTCATTTGCCTAAATTTATCTAGATCATTTTTATGATATTCATCTTGCTATTCAAAATTATCAATGATATCAATTTTGTTTTTTTTTCAACTTCATTTAGCATTATATGTAAATTTTTTTATCAATCATTAATTTTATGATTTATATTATGTAGTTTAAAATTATAATAAAAATTTAGAAGTGCATTGAGCAATTGATATCATTTAATTTTAATACCAGTTGTTCGAAAATAATTTAGTAAAATAATTTATAAATATGGTAAATTTAATTAATATTTTAATAAATTCAAATTTTTAATTTTCTTTAAATCGTTAATTTAATTTATTTTTATGATTATTTTTAATTTATTTATATGTAAATATGGATTTTTCAAAAATTCCCCTTCAAAGAATGCTTTAATTTGATCATGTAATTCAGTTTAGATATAAGTCTTTAAAATAATTTTTAAATGATATAAAAAATTAAAATGGTTCCAAATTTTTATTTCTATAAGGAACTTTGGTAATAAAATTTTATGCAAGTATCATTTCATGCTCATACAAAAAATTTAAATTTAAAAATTGTAAAATCATACCAGGAATGGACGGCCAAAATTTGATGATTTGCTTAAAGCCCACTAATTGAATTTTTAGCGACATAATTATTATTAATATGAAACATTTTTTTCGGAATTTTTATTAACTCTTTCTTATTATAATTAGTAAAGTTAATTTTAATTTATTTTTTTATTAATCTCTATGAAAAATTAAGATTAAAGAATTGTCGTTAACCATTTGATAAAGAGTTGAATTGCTATTGAATGGTTTTATTGTTTTTATATCTTTAAACTGTGCCAAGTTTCACTTTTCATAATTATTTCAATTAAATATTTTTTGAATTTTTTCTTATGTTCTCTGTGGCTCGTCGCAAATTTTCTTATGCAATGAATTTATATTTTCATTTTTTTATTTTCTAGTCAAATTAATAGCTCAGCCATATCAATTTTTCCATTGTTGTCGTGATAACGATAACGATTTGTCCGAAAAAAATGGGAAATATTCTTTGTTCTGTTTTTAGGTATGAAGAATTTTTTGGGAGTTTGATATATTTATTATATTACAAATTATAGATTCCTTTAATTATATAATTTTCACAATATAATTTTATTTAATAAATTAATCATATTCATTATAATTAATATATTTGACAACGTTTTATTTATTTAATTTAATTATTTATGTAAATTATATATCATTATTCATTAATTGTAACAATTTGTGTGCGGTAGACTTTGATGATATTCATTGTTATGTTTCCAAACATCACAAACATCATCTTTTTCTTCAGATGCCGATGATTGTTTATGCTTTTTTCCTTTTTGTGTCTTTCTTCTTTTTGCTTGAAGACATTTCATCTTCTATAACATTCTAGGAAATTCGCGGAGAACACATTGGTGCTGCAAGCTCTGATGATGATGTGTCGAATATGGAAAAATTTCTCCCCTGTTAAAATTTGAAATTAAATAAATTTGATATATTAATTTAATATTTATTTATGCATTAGCTAATTCATTAGAAATTTTAGAATTCATGCTTTTTAAATATTTGGACCATGAATTTGATATATTTTATTAATTCTTTTTTTTAATGAAAAAAATAAGATGCAATATATCATATTAAAATCTTAATTCAAAAAATAATCATTTCCAGAATATTATTATATTCTTATTTCAATTCTAAAATTAATGCTTTGTATAAATTTATTATATATATTTTCTATTTCTATAATTATTATCTGAAAATACATCTATTTAAGTAATTTATTCCATTTCCAAAGAACATAAATATAAATTCAATCATTTTTCCATATAATGTTATTGTTCTTGGGAAGCTCTATGGCCGCTTATAGGCCTTAATGTCAAGATATCCAATTTGCCGATATCAATTTGATTAATAAATAAAAAATATTTATTGGGTATAGCTTAATATTTTCTTTAAAAAATAATTCATCTTTTTAATAATTTAAATCATTCAAGAATTATTACGTATTCATTTTTATAAAGATATATTACATTATCGATGGAATTTGAATCTGAAGAAATTTATTCAGAATAAAAATGTAGATACCTGCAATTCCGATTTTTAAATTAAATAATTTGAATTAATTTTTTTCTAAATTAATTTATGTTAATCAAAATTTTCTTAAGTTAATTTTTTTAATTTAATTTAATGAAATATTTTATGATTTTTTTGCATTGCATTGCCATTCGCCAATTTAATATACATTATATTTCTTTAACTTTATTTCTTGTATTTTTTAAAATTTATTAGATTCTTCTTTTATTTGAAATTATCATAATTTTTATGATTCATTTTATTTAATATTTTTTCAATTTATTTGTTTCATACTTTTTTAAATTGAAAATTATGCTTTCTTTTTGAAATATTATTTTTAAATTTTATAAGAACTAAATTGCAGTTGTGGTTTTTATTTTATCAGCGAATATTTTTTCTGAATTTTTGTTTTATAGTAATTTTATAATTTATTATTTAAATTGAGAATTCATATACTATTGAGAATATAATTTGATTGATTAAGTATTTTGTAAATTATCAATAAAATATAGGTGATATTTTATTTAAATTAAATTTTAATTTTTTATAAAGAACTTGATAAATATTAATATTTTTTTAATAATTTAATGTTATTATTTTCATTGCATCCACAATGGAATTTGAAAATGGTTGAATTCGTGTACATTTACAACAATATTTATCTAATTCGTATTGTAACCTATTTCGTTACATTTAGGTTTCCTTCATAAATATAATATTTTATTTTTTATCATATAAAAAAATAATAATATATAAATTTATTGTTAATAGGCAAATTTTTATATAGTATTTTTACTAATTTTTTAATTTTATATAATTATAAATTTTAACTTAAGACTATTAAATTTGTAGTAAAATATTATTTTTTAAAAATTAATATTTAACATTTTTATTTCATATATTTATTAGATTTTGATATTTCTTCAATATCAATAATTTTTGTATAAATTCTTTATTAATTAAATATATATAAATTTGTAATTTCGAATTTAAAATCTCCGTTTAAATAAAATAAAATATCATATTTATATAAATATCTGCTCAACATTTAATCATATATTTATGAATTAATATAATTTTTCATGAAATTATTATTATGCATTCATATTCTAATTAAATAATTTTTTATCAGTTAAAATGAGGTGTATTCAATATGAATAAATTTGATAATAATTTATTTAAATCATTTGAATTAAATGGTGATAGAAAATGAAACAAAAGCGATATTCATTTTGACTATTAATTTAAATTTTTTCAAGTATTTTTTAACATTTCATACCCTTTTTAATATGCATTTACCTCTTTTCAAAAATATCATTAGAAGAACGTTTCTTTTGTATAATTTAGTTTAGCAAATTAACTTCAATATTTTTAATATAAGATCTTTCTAAATTTTTTATAATAATATATATTTAATATGCGAAAAATTTTATTTTTTTCCAATTATATAATAATATATAAAAATTATAAACATTAATTTTTTTAAAAAATAAAATGACTGAAGATTTCTTGTTCCATCTTTATTATATAAAGCTTTATAGCAGATGCTTTAAATACATTTTAAACAAAGTCTTTGAAATTAAAAAAAATATGGTATCATTTTATAAAATTTTTAGAGAATATTTCAGTTTCAATTTTTGGGGTAAATTTGGCAAATACAATTTCTTAAATGATTTTAATTTTATTTTTTATTTATTTAATTTTAATAATTATTTTATATAGAATTGTTTATTATTAGTTTGTATTCTTTATTAAATTCCAAAAATTAATAAATTCTACATTGTTACTCCATTGTATATTGATCATAAAATTATTCATTTTAATGAATATATGATATGTATTAATAGGAAATAATTTATCATTTTTATTAGATGGTATGTTTTATAATTATTTTAAAATAATAAAGAATTTTTTTATTTGCTTTTTTTTCCCTCATCATAAATTATTGAAATACTATTTTTTAGTTGAAATTATTTTTTAATTATTTCTATAGAATATTTTTTTAATAAATGATTTTTAAATCTATTTTTCAATGATAAACATTTTACCCACAAAATATGGAGGCCCACGAAATTAGAAAATTGCCTTTTCAGGCTCGGAAGAAAATTTAGCATGTTTCTAATTGTTAAAAATTGGAAGACAGTGGGTTTGGATAACCCGAGTTTTAATTTGATTAATTGCCTATTAATATTGGCCAGTTCTTGTTTGACATTCATTATTATATTTTTATTTTTATTTATTTCGAAATTTTTTATAATATCTTTATTTAATTTTATTAAATTTCTTTCCAAAATAATCGGTGGTTTATTGTCTAATTTTAGAAATTTCATAAAAAATTTTGACGCCATTACGTTCTACTATTTTTTGCAGTTTTTTTACGTTCTTCCTCAATGATTTTTTCTTTGTTCTACATACAAATTCCTTTCATCTTTGTTTTTGATATTGGATTAAATAAGGGTTTGTTTTTTAATGAATTGTATGGGAATTGTTTTATTTGAATTTATTTCTTTAGTTAATAATTTATAAATTAAATTCCATTTAATTTTTTATAATATACATTCTTTTATAAAATTGCATCATAAAATTTATCAATAATTCTCTATTCAGAATTTCTAAATTTATTATCAAAATTTTGCTTTCAAATAAGAAAATTTATTTTAATTTTAATTATAAATTTTAACTTAAGACTATTAAATTTGTAGTAAAATATTATTTTTTTTAAATTAATATTTAATATTTTTATTTCATTTATTTATTAGATTTAGATATTTCTTCAATATCAATAATTTTTGTATAAATTCTTTATTAATTAAATATATATAAATTTGTAATTTCGAATTTAAAATCTCCGTTTAAATAAAATAAAATATCATATTTATATAAATATCTGCTCAACATTTAATCATATATCTATGAATTAATATCGGACGAAATTAATTTTTATAAATATAAATTATTTTTTATTCTGTATCATTTATTTTTTCAGAAAGCTTTTTAAATTTTATTTATAAAAATAAAAATGATATATATATATATATATTCATTAAATTAAATAACATTTTTTAAATAAATATAGTATTATAATCCTTTTAAGCTAATTTAGAATTTCAATAATATAATATAAAGGAGAAAAAATATTAATATCATATTTTCAGAATTTTTTATCAATTGTCTAAAATAATAATTAAAAAATATTTACAATATTTTTTTTTCAATTAATTTAAAATTTTTAATATCTTTTACTTGTTGATTGCCGAAAAAAAAATTTACATATCTCCCCCTTTTCTATACATTTTGGAACACTAATGGCTTGTCAAATGTATTTCTAAAATAGATAAAATTTTATAAATAATGTAAAAATATTGATAATTTTAATTAATTTAATATATTTATGAAAGATAGTTTATTGCATTAAATGAGCAAAATAATAATTTATAAAAAAGTGAGATAAATAGAATTAAAATATTTTAAATAATTCACATATTAAAATTTGATTATTAATTATTATATAAATTAATTAAGTATAATTATATTTCTTTATAAATATTTTTATAATAATAAAGAAAATAAAATATATATTTAAAGAAAATTCGATTCGTAAAAGGTGAGATAAAAAATTATTTAAATTTATGCAATATGGTTGATTTTATCACAATCATATTATAGATAAAAATTTATTATTATTAATTTTTTGTTTGATATATTTTTTATTTTATATTTTATTTGATACAATTTTCAGCATTTTTTATAATTTTATGGATTAAAAATCAATTGTTAATTTCTAATTTTGGTGTTAATGTGTATAAATATATATTATCTCAGAGTGGATTCCAAGAGTATCTTTGTATTAGACAATTTTATTTAGCTTTAGATTTATTTTAATATTCTCATTTATTTTTGTATTTTTAATTTTTTTTATAATCGATTATTAATATTAACAATTTGTAATTTTTGAATAAAGTATTATTCTCATTTATTTCAACTAAATTTAATTAATTAAAATTTATTTATTTTTTTATAATAATTTATGTCAGATTTTTATTTTTTAATTTAGTCAATTAACCAACTGCAATTGAATCGAATGAGCCAAATTCATGCAAATTATTGTCACTGTTTTACCCATAAAAACCGACAAATCCAGTACTAAAATTAATATGGTTAGCGCGGATAATATAACATCCACTTCTTATTAATAAATGTCAGTTTTTCAATCAACATTTCGATATAGGTTAAAATTTTTGGATCATATCCTGCTGTTGCTTTTGTTGTCGGTATTGAAAAAATAATATTTTCATAGTATTTTTATCACAAATTAAAAAGTTTTAATTGATTTTTTAATTTATAATTTTATGGTAAAATTAAATAAAAATTTTTTATTAAAGCATATCAAGATCATTTTTATTTTTCTCTTTCAAAATATTCTAAGTAACATTATTTATATGAATTTTTAGATAAAAAATAATGATAATAATTTATTTTTTAGAAATATTTAAGCACATATTCACAAAAATCAATATTATAATTTCAATTGAATTTTCTTTATATTTTCTAAATTTTAGATATTTATCGGACATTTAATTTATAAAGCTTTTCAGAAATTATTTATTTTAATTTACTTTTATTCAAATATTATTTCCCATATGTTAAAATTTAGAAATAAAAGAATTACAATATTAAATTTAACCAATCATTAAATCTTTTGCATATAATTATTTAAAAATTTAATCTTTTTTTTGATATAGGTTATTTCGGAATATATTTTTCTGAGTCTTGAAATACCATGGATGCAGTCTGATAGAGATTGTCAGGAATTTTGTTGATAATTCATAAAAAAATTGAATCAAATTTCGATTTTATTTAATCATTTTTTTGTAATTTTATTATTCTTTATTTCATTTGTGATTTTTCATTTCAATTATTTGATATAATTTATTAAAATATTTTCGTACACTATTTTAGAATCCAATTAATTAAAATTATTTTTTATATTTATTTTCTTTAATTCTTGGAATTAAATTTCAAAACATTTAATCTTTTATTTTAAAAAGAAAAATTAATTTCAATAAATCGGTTTCTTGGAACGCTTGTAGCTCATTTACTTTATTACTGGTTTAATCTTCGATCTTGAAAGTGAAATAAGAAAATTGATCTTTAAATTTTTAATTAAATTCTTCAAGAGAATAAAATATGTCTTTTTTTTCTTTCCAATATTCTAATTAAATCAATTTTTAAATTTGCTATAATCAATTTCGAAACCCAATTAGGAAGCACTTCAGAATTATCCATTTATTAAAATTAACAAAAAAAAGATAATTTAATTAATTTTATTTAATTTAATCAAAATTTAAATAATATTTTTTTATTTTGTTATCTTCATGTGACAATTATTTAATATGATCTAAAAATTTGCTTATTCAAATTTTTTAATTTAAATTTCTCAATAAAAATCTAATAATATAAAAGTTTATTTTATTATTACATTAGGTGCATCCAAAAATAATTTCCTTTTGAGTTTGACATCATTGATGACAACATCACAAAATTGTGGATCAATATCAATCATTTTTTGGAAAATTTTTATTTATTATTCCGAATATGAAATACCTCAAAGATATTGGTTATTATTCAATTAAGTAAATTAAAATTTTTATAATTGATCAAAGATTTTTATATTTTTTTATATTTTAATTAGCATATAATAAAATTTTTTTAGATATTATTTTTTTAAGGCGATATTATTTTTTGTCATGCTTTGTTTCAGATCTAAATTGAAGGACGCAGAGGGAAGTCAAAAATCCAGAGATGGGTTAGTTTAAATGATTTTTTGAAATAATAAATTTTATTAATTTTATTAATATTGTTGTTTTGGGGTCCAATTGTTTTCGTCATGTACTTTTGTTTTCTGGACATAAATGTTTTATTATAATTTTATAATTCCAATCGGCATTTTTATTGTATTTTATTAACGGGTATATTGGTCAATGCAAAAAAGGGCCTGATTAAAGAAAAAATATTTTATTTTTTGAAAAATTTGAGTGGATTTATGAATTAAATTTTTGTGCCCAACATTTATCTTCAATTTTTTCCAATTAGTTATAAAATTTTTTTAATAAATTTAAATGTTTTTTTTTGAATTAAACATAATAATTTTAATTTTTAATATATTATTATATTATTACAATATATATGAAAATTACGCTTTTTGTATTTTATATTCAACTTCAAACGTAAAATAAAATAAAAATATTCACTCAATTTCATTATATTTTTTTTTAAATTATCTAAAATTCTTTTAGTTGAAATACAAATTTTTAATAACAAAATCATCAGAATCCAGACTAGGATAGATTTAGAAAACATTATATTTTTATTTTTGTTTTAAACAATATTTAGAAAAAAATATTTAGAGATTTGATTTATTAGGAATAAATTAAAAACGATTTTTAACAAAAAATATGATAAAATATTGTAATTATAAATAAGCAATTTGTTTAAAACATATCTTAAATTAGTAGTAAAATAAAATATTTTAATTTAATCTTAACCAATTCCTTTTTTAATTTGAATAATAATATTAATTTATTTATTAAATTTTATTTCAAATTTTTGGAGATTATTAAAATTCTAATTTAAGATTAATTATTTATTATAATAAATTTAACTAATAAGCCAGATAAAATTTTGATAGGTTACGAATTTAAAAAACTTTCAAATAAAACATATATTTTATAAAAAATTTTTAATACTTTCATAAATTAATGACGAAGCTAAATATTTTTAAAAAGATCTTATTACAAATTTTTATATTTAATTAATTATGTAATGGAAAATTTAATTATTTAATTAATTTTAAAGAATAAATTATTTTATGATATTTTTTCGCTACATTTATGGATCTTATATTTATTTTAATTTACTTTAATAAATCGGTCTAAAATTTTTAAAATTATAGCCATTTAATATTATTTAATTTTTTAAAAATTTTTTAGATATAAGCCTTTTATAAATTTAAATTTTTTTTTATAATTTTTATTGCTAATTGATATATTTTTAAATTATTAGATTTGAATTTTAAAATATATTCTGATTAAAAATTTTATCAAATTTAAATATTATGTTATCATTAATTATAAAATATTATGGTTTTAAAAGACAAAAATTCATTCATTAAAAAAATTATGACTAATATATATATAAAATGAAAATATTTTATGGGCTAAATGTTTATAGAAAAATATTTGGTGTAAAAATGTGCAAAAATGATAGGTCGATGATAGGATTAGGACGAATGCAAGCCAATATGTGCATTCTCAGACAAAAATTAGACGATGACCTATTTTTCTGTTGAAGCAAAATTTTTCAATTTATATGAAAAACTCAATTTATAATAAATTTAATTGAGCTTTCTTTAAAAATAAATCGCAAAATATATCCTTTTTATTGATTTATAATTATTTCATTATAATTTAGTATCAATTAAACTAAAATCATATTTTAATTATTATATTATTAATTTAATAAATTTTATTTTTAAATATTTTAATATTAAATTTCCAACAAAATTGCCAGTTTAAAATTTTAATTAACTACAAATCCAATCGAGATTGAATGCAACAAGGATCATGATCAGCATATTTTAAGGTTATTCCAGCTCGGCAACTTGATTATCTTCGCTTAATTTATATTTTTTTGTGTATGTCTTAATCTAATAATAATTTTTTACCTATTTGAAAATTAAGAAGATTAATTTCTATTTTTGAAAAATTATTTTTTGTTATTAATATTTTTTTGTTTATTTAGATATACGACAAATTTTATAATTAAAATTAATTTTAATAATAATTTAATTTTATATCATATCCGAGAGCATAGACAAGATGTTTTAAGCTTCCTCCTGATTTTGCCTTGCCGATAAATATTTTTGGGAAAATATTTTTTTTTGTAATCATTATCAAATTCATTCAATAGAATCTCTATTATTATTTTAATTTTTGATTCCAAATTTAGTTCTATATTTAATTTATGATTTTTTATAATAAAAATATTCACATTTACTGGAAGTCCTGATTTTTTTTGATTTATTTTATCCATTTTCTAATATAAACAAAAATACATAATTTTATTTATTTTAGCATTTTGATAATTTTATTTATTTGTTTAATAATCCATAATTTAAAATTTCATTAAACTTTACCAATTTAAAATAAACGAGAAATAATCTT
Source organism: Pratylenchus scribneri (assembly GCA_030063045.1). Lineage (NCBI taxonomy): Eukaryota > Metazoa > Nematoda > Chromadorea > Rhabditida > Pratylenchidae > Pratylenchus > Pratylenchus scribneri. Next base: position 225,419 of record JAQSEB010000101.1, on the reverse strand, counting down.
CATGTATTCAATATTATCATATTTAATTTGATTTAATTTATTGAGGATAATATGAATGGATTTTTTCATCGAAATTTATTATAAATCTTAAATAATAATCCAAATACTGATTTGCTTCTTCCTTTCCAAAGGAATATGTTACAATTTCATTGTTTTAAAAAATAATATTCAAATACTTTTTTATTGTTTTTATTAATTCTTTTTTAAAATTAATATAAAATTTTGTCATATTTTGTTTAAATATGCTTGCCTATATTTTTTTCATTAAATTTATAAATTCAATAAAAATTAAGTCAGATTATAAATTCTTAATTTATTTGTAATAGTTAAATTAGTATACTTTCTTACCAAAATCCCATCAATTAAAATTCCTATAAATTGTTTGCCTCCAAATGAGCTTTACAAATGAATAAATTATTTTTGCTATTTCTAGTTTATTTATTTATTATGTTGATATTTGATTGTAATTTTTTATTTTATTTTTTTTTTATAAAATTCTTTTCATTTTTATAATCTTTTACTTATCTTTATTGCATTTTAATAAATTTATTATAATTAATTTAAAATATCAATAAAAGCAATAATTCTACTTCATCCTGATGAGGTCAAAGCTTATGCTCTTATAATTAGATTAGAAAAAGATAAGAATATTCTTCAAAATCTTCATCATATTCAGCTTTATTCAAATAATTTTAAAATATAAAATTTAAAATTATAAATTTTTTGTAAAAATATTTTTTTAATTTAAAAAGTTAAAAATATTATTTTGTAAATAATAAATTTAAACAAAAGTTAAATAAATTGTAATCTTATTTATTTTCAATATTATTTTTAAAACTTTTCAATTATCAAGAAATGTTACTGAATAAATAAAATGATAAATGATTCTTACTTTACTAATTTTAAATGAATATTATTAATCTTTAATTTATTTATTAAAATTTTATTATTTAAAATTCGTACAAATTTTATAAATATTTTCTTTTATTTCTGAGGATCTTATTATGTTCTTCTAAATTTTATGAAACAATTTTTAAAAATTATCGATCTTACAAATAAGAAACAAATAAATTTTATAATTTCTTTCTATATAATCAAATTATTTTATTTATAAAATTTTCGCATTTTGCACAGAAAAATAAATAAATTATGTATTTAACTTTATAAAATATTAATTAATTTATAAAACAATTTTCAAATAATTCATTTTAAAAATATAAAATTTTTAATAAAGTAATAACAAGGCTTTAGTCTTTTACTTTCCTCCCTTTCCTTAATCTCTTCCATTTCCCCTTTCTCATACTTCTCTCTCTTTTAGTCTTTTTTCACACTGGGACCAGACGAAGATACCATTAATTTTCGTTTTGGCAGAAGCTGCTTTTCTTCTTCCCCTGATTCGATATTGCTTATTTAGTAATTTGCTAATGCAAATTCAATGAAAAATTCGAGTTTTATAAAAATATCACAAAATAGTAAAATGGCATTGTTTCTCAAATATTGAAGTTAATTTTGCTTTACGACGTTTTTATTATTTCCTCCGTGTAATTTGCTATTTGAATAAAAACCCTTTGTATTTTTTATTTACATTTAATTATTCGTTTATCTTGTCATTATATTTAATTTTGAAAATTTATTTAAAAATTTTTAATAAAATTTATTAATTTTTAATTTTGAATTTATCAAATTTTTAAATTTATATATTCTATAGTAATTAATTTTCCTTTACTTAAATTCCTAAATTATTAAACATTTAAAAATAAATTTTATTTATTTTTAATATATTTGAGATGTTTTTTTTTATTTATCGAAAAAGTATTATAATTTTAAAAGTTATAAGATTAACCCAATATTGAATTACTCCGATGGTTTGGAGGTATTGGATGAATTGCTAGGGTCCGGATATGGCACCAGTAATGATTTATTCATTAAGTCTCGAAAATAAAAATAATTTTTTAAAGATCTATTATATCAATTTAAAAATTATGTTTTAAAATGATATTGATTTAACATCATCAGATTAGAAATTTATTTTATCACAATTCTCGCTGGCATTGATGCAATAATTATCAAAAAATTATATAACTATCTTTTACTTTTCGACAAATAAAATAAATTTCGAATAATTTTTTTTCAATTTTATCGGCTAAATTTTAATTAATATAATGTTGGTAATCAATAAATAGAGATACTCTTCTATGATAATATATATCGGACAATGGTTATTACTCTAAATATATGAAGCTTTTCATTATAAAATTTATTCTTAAATTTAAAATAATAAATATTTATTTTCTTTAGTGTATATAATATATTTTATATATTTTTTTCCTAAATTATTTTCATTTTAATTTTATCCACATATGAAATCTCTTCTTATGAAATTAGTATTTTTTTTATTTTAATAAATGTTTTAATAACTTAAATTATTTATTGATTCTTAATATAATTTTATAATAGATTATTTTAAAAATTTTTGCGCTAAAATTCGCTAGTAATTTTTTGGCTCTCTCTGAAATTGATTATTTGTGTTTTTAAAATTTTTTGAAAAAGCCACCAATACTCAATCATCATCATTAGGGGGTCCCATGGGGAACAGGGCGCTCACGCTCCTGGAATCCATCATTGCCTCTTTTTAGCGAATTCTTTTTCATAAATTGATCAAAATTTATATATAAATCTAGTTTTAAAAATTAGCAATTAATCATCATTTCTTTTTTAACTTATTTATAATATTCCATCAACATTCAAATGAAACAATTTTTAAGCATTTAGAATTAATTTTATAGCATTTCTTTCTTTTTAAAAATTCAATCAAAATTAAAAATATTACCATTTTATTTAACTATTAAATACTATTATTATAATATATTCTATTAAGTCTTTTCTTTTATTTGTTTTCTTATTTTATTAAAATACTAATTTAAAATTTTTAATCGTTTTATAAAAATATTTTAATTATTTATTAATAAATTAATATTTGAAATTTAAAATTTTAAATAAAAAAAAACTTTCTTTACATAAAATTATTTTACAGAATAGGTAAATTTATAATTATTTTTAAAAACCGCATTTCTTAATACAATATGTTTTTATATATTTCTTCTAATTTTACTCGTTTCCTTCACTTTATTTTTTTTTTTATAATTTAAATATTTTTTTAAATTAAAGGATAATATCTCATCATCACTCCTATTATGTTTTTTTTTTCAGAAGTAATTTTCAAAAATTTTTTAATAATATTTTCTTATGGAATTTGATTTAATTATATTTTTTCTTGATGGTAGGCATTGCATAATAATAAATATTTTAAATACCCGGACTAACAAAATAGGGTTCTCACCCGGTAATATTTTGAAAATGAGTCCTCATTTTTTAGTTATGACGCCATTTCGACGAATTCCGATTTTGAAGATCTTATAAAAATGTGACCTAATATTGAAAATATTGCGAAAATATTTTACTCATTTGCCCACTTATTTTTTCCCTCATTTTGTGGAAATTGCTAGGATATGAGTTTAAAAAATGAATTCCGAAAATGAGGACTTATTTTCAAAATTTGTTTTTTATCTCATAATCCTATTATAGGAATATGAGTTAAAAAATGAATTCTGAAAATAAGTCCTCATTTTCAAAATACATTTTTTAATTCATTTTCTTATTATGGAAATATGAGATAAAAAATGAATTTTGAAAATAAGTCCTCATTTTCAAAATACATTTTTTAATTCATTTTCTTATTATAGGAATATGAGATAAAAAATTAATTCTGAAAATGAGGACTTATTTTCAAAATATATTTTTTAACTCATATTCCTATTATAGTAAAATGAGAACAAAAAATATATTCTGAAAATGAGAAATATTTTCAAAATTCGTTTTTTGACTTATGATCTAACCTGTTTTAAAAATAAGACAAAATATAGATCTTGAAAATTTTATTCTTTACATAACTTGAAATTTAATGAATTATAGAACTTGTGTTTACATACAATAAGATAATTTTAAAAGTATTTTGTACCTTCTCGTTTTTTTAAATTTCTTTAGTTGACTTTATAAGTTTTGGATTTTTGGGCTAATCTGGACGAATATGGTACCATTCGAAAGAGCTCTAAAAACTGAATCAATCTATCATATTCTTTTCATTCCACTTGCATAGATCTTTCTGAGAATGAAGCAGCCTCATATTTCTAATAAAATAATTTATATCCTAGATTAATTTTTGAATATTACCTCGTACTGAATGCAAAGATCTTTTGTTTTTTGCAGTTTCCATAGGAGCATTTTGGATTGCACAATTTTTTTTTCAGTGGCCAGATCTCAATTTCAAATTTTGTGAATTGACTATTTTAATTCATTTAAAAATGGATTACAAACCGTTGAAACCATTGATTTAGCAGTGGCCCCCAGAGTTCACATTCCATTATCGGCTCGCCATAAGGAACCATTCTGCCATTTCTGAAATACTATTTAATTTAATTTATAATGTCATTTTCAAATCGATCTAGATAACTAACAATATCATCTTAGGCTAATTGGATTTATTAGAAAGTATTTATTTTAGTAATTAACCTTGTTGTTTTTTTGTCAGTGTCTGTTGAGAGTCAATGATTGCTGCAATAGATCAATGTTGAGTTGGTTTTCTAAAAATTTCGTTTGAATTTTGCTTAATTCTTAAAAACCTGATGAATTTGATAGTAATTTTCAGGCTAATTGCCACACTAGATCTGCGCTGGCAGTTGATTCAGCATTTTTCAGTCCTAAATTTGTTAAAATTTAATTTTAATATTTGTACAAATATAAACCTATTAAATTGGTTTATCAAATTTTTGGATAGATCCCACATGTTCCCCATTGTTCAATGTTTTTTTAAATTTATTTTTATTTGGTTTAAATATTATTCAAATTCTGAAAAAAATTAACCTGCTCAATTTGAATATCATTTCTGATACAAGCCATTATTTTGATGCCATTTTTTCCGTAGTTGCTGTGAATGTTTGATATTTTAATTATTTTGATTTAGAATAGGTAAACCTATGCAAATTATTCCACCCAATGCCATTGCCACATCAAGATCTGGGCAGGCAATTGATTCATTATTGCTTTGTTGTTCATGAATGTGTTAAATTTAAATTTTGTAAATTAACTGGGTAAACCTATGCAAATTATTCCACCCAATGCCATTGCCACATCAAGATCTGGGCAGGCAATTGATTCATTATTGCTTTGTTGTTCATGAATGTGTTAAATTTAAATTTTGTAAATTAACTGGGTAAACCTGTGCAAATGGTTCCACTCAATGCCATTGCCACGTAAAGATCTGGGCCGGTAATTGATTCATCGTTGCTTTGGTGGTCATGAATGTGTTAAATTTAAATTTTAATTTTATAAAAATATTAACCTGGGTAAACTTGTGCAAATGTTTACACCAAATGCCATTGCCACATCAAGATCTAGGCCGCCAATTGGTTGCTTTGGTCCTTGATTGTAATTAACTTTTTTGTTTAATTAATTTTGCTTATTGATTTTTAAAAGCAACCTTTGCAAAAATTTCCACCAGATCTTGCATATTATGTTGCACATTGTCGACTCGTCCTGAAAGCTTATAATTTAGTTTTTATTTCTATTTAAATATTACCTACTTCGTTATTTCAAAAAGATTTTTGCCAGCATCAGGTTAAACCTGCATCATGAAATTGTTGCTATGGCCCGTTTAAAATATTATTTATTTATTTATTAAATTTACTTATATTAAGCTTTTAAATTGTTTCCACAAGCTTTTGTCAATTAGGTGCCTTTTCCTTAATTGACTCATCCTTATGTTCTTAAAATTTAATTTAAATTTTTTTTTATCTGATCAAATATCTCCTCAAAAAATCAGCACCATTAATTGATTGAACTTGTTTCATGAGAATTCCTTATCGATTTTATGAGGCTTAGCCTAATATGAGATCTTAATATGATATTAAAATTCCAGATGACTTCAAATTTTTCGTTTCGCATACATTTCCTAATAATGTACTATCTTATGACTATAGTTTATAAATTAGTTTATTGAGAACTAAAAAAAACTTAAAAATCTTTATTATATAGTTACTTTTTATAAATTAGATGCTCAACAAATTAAGGAACCTAATAATATTTTTAGAAATAGTTAATTGTTTTTTATTGAGCATCTTTTTTCTCTAAATAAGTGGGGAATACAAACCTCAAGATCTTTAAGTTTGTTCATGATGAATCTCTCGTTTTGGTCAGCAAATATGCATCCTTTGGCAACACAATTTTAGAAATTCAAAATTTGCAAAAGGATTTTATAAATTAAAGAAAAAATAAACAAACCTCATTGCAAGTAAAATTCAAATTTTTGTCTTGATGCATTTTAATCGATACAAAACTTGCTGATTAATGTGTATTCTTTATTATTATAAGATCCTTAAAAATAAAAAAAAGTTAGGAAACGAGAAAATGTATCCAAATGTCCAATATATATCTTGTATCAAAAAATATCTGCGCTTTTAGAGTTAGACCTTTTACTTATAATAGCTGCAATGTAAAATGCAAAGCAATTGATTTTTTCTAAGTTAAATTTATTGTATAATTGTAATTGCGATAACAATTTCTAAATTGTAATTACTATATTCAAATTTATTTTATTTTTAGAATTAGCCTAATTTATAGACAAAATTAATTTAATTACTTTGCAAAATTCCGGGACAATTAGACCGAGGAACGTATGGCATATGACCAAAATTTTGGTGAATCGAGCAGGTTTTTTGAACAAATATATAAATTTAAATTTAAACAAATTTATGAAGACCACAACAACGGCGAACCAGTTGGCGTTGAAGATCTTGTTGTTGCAGAAAATGGCATTCAAATTAAACAGGTTTATTTATTTTTTATAAATTTATAAAGTAAAAACCAAAATTAATTCTAATTCAGGAAGAATGTGGAATATTTGGCACCTGATGGCCAGGATTTGGCTGAATTATTTAGCAGGTAATTATTTGTACAAAAAGATAATTATTATAAAATCAAGATGACCACGTCAAAAGTGTGCCAACTGGCGGCGAAGATCTCAATGTTGCACGCGGTTCTGGTAATGGCAATGAAAATGTACAGGTTCATTTTTTGTAATACAATTGATAAATAGAAAAATTTTAGCAAAAAATCAACGACATGACCATCGAGCTCTCTGACACCACTATACCATAGATCTTTCTTCACATATTGCAGACACCGAGGTTAATTTTTATTGAATTAATAATTTACAAAAAAATGTAAATTAACTACAATTTTTATAAATTCAGGTGGACGAGAACAACGCTTAGCCAAATGGCGCCGGAAGATCTCGATTCTACAATTGTGCCGGAAATTGCCAACCCTAAGCCAATTGACGATGAAGATATCGTTGAGCTAGAGGATCAATTTATTCTAAACAAACCCATCCTGGTTTTTTTATTATTATTTCATGATATTTTTTTCTAATTTTTTTATCATCTTCAATTTTATCTTGGGTGATAAGATAAGAAGTGTGGAAGCAGTCTGCTTAGGCGGTGCATTCTGCTTTCAACTAAGATAAGACGCGAAATCAATTTCGCTGCCAAGTTTGCTCGTTGAAAAAGAAGCGGCTCAAGATAAGAACGTTGAATTCAACGAGCAGACTGCAAAATGATGGAAGTGCCCTACCTGACTGCCGCCAATTTTTCAATGAACTATTTAGCCAAGGAAAAATTTTAGAGAAGTCTACATAATTTAGAAATATTTTTAGGATTTAGAATTTAGCATCCTATACATATTTATATGCAAAAATTTTATTCTTTTTTACTTCATTGATTTTTAATAAATTTTTGAAAAATTGCTTATAAAAGGAGAGAAAGCAACATGCTTAAGATAAGAAGGACAGCCTGTAATTTGCTCACTGAATTCAGTGAATTTTTATAAATGCCTTCAGTAAGTAGTCTGCTTTTAAGCATACTGCCAAAAGTTGATTTCCATTTGACAAACACTTATCTTATTACCCCTCTGATCTCTTTATTTAAAATCGATATTCACATTTTTCTCAAAATATTTTCAAAAGAAGTCTTTTATTGCAAATTTGCTAGAAAATTTACTATAATTTTCAGAATTAGTTTTTAGGCTTATTTTAAAATTTGTTACAAAATAAAAACAAAACTAATTGCAAAATAAGTTACTCATTTTCAGAATTAATTTTTTAGTTAATTTTGTAATTTATTACAAAACAAAATCAAAATAGATTGTAAAAATACCACTCATTTTCAGAATATATTTTTAAATTGATTTTCTTTTGAATAAGTAAACGAGACAGAAAATGAATTCTGAAAATGAATCTCATTTTCAGAATATTTTGTAACTCATTTTCACAATTCGTCTCAAAATCAAAATTATAATGTAACTCATTTTATAATCAGCAACAAGAGATATTCTGAGAAATTTTCCAATTCCCAATATATCTTCGCAATTTGATATCATTTTGAAAATATTTTCACAATTTTCACTCGTTTGATAAATTATTTTTTATTTTATTTTCTAATCCTTAGAAAATTAGTTACAACATGAATTTTACAAATAATTGGTAATCGGCAAAATATTTAAATAATTTGAGTCATTTTTGGGATATTTTCAAAATATCTCAGATCTTTAAAATATTTCCAAAATTTCCACAAATTTGCTCACTTATTGTTGCATTCCTCCGTTATGAGGGTCCGGGTAGGATTTTTATTATTTATTTTTACAATTTTTAAATTCTTTGATGACAAGGAATTTATGTAAATTTAAGACGAATATTTATTAATTTAAAAAATCATGTCATTATTTCTTATTTAATTTCTTATTAAATATTTTATGAATTTTCTTATTTTGATTTTCCTTCGATTTATAATTTTTTCTTAATATATTAAAATTCGGTGCTGATAGCGATCCAATTGTGTTATTCCGGCTTCAATGCTCCTTGCGGTAACGGAATTCTTAGTACTTCTTCTTCTTATTCCAATCATTCGTTTGAAATAGATCCATTTTGCAAGTGTAAATTAATTTATAAATGCATATTTTTTTATTTTAAAATATTTTTTCTATTTAATTTTTAAAATTCAATCGAACCTCAAGCACGTCAAAACTGCGCACAGATCCATCGACAAAGCCAAGGAACACCTCAGTGGTATGGGACACTGAGGGAATCAATGGGTGAAACAATTGAACAATCGCCGAAAGGTGAGCAAATTCCTTGCGGAATGAAAGGGAAATTGGTGCTGAATCAACCAAACAAAGCGGTTTTTAATCATTCTTCCGCTACGCCCATGGACAACAGAAATGTTGGAAATGGGGCAAAAAGAAGAATTTTTACCGGTAACCCCGAATGGGGCTCCGGGTCGAATGTTGAGGCTAGGGTTCCCCCTGACCGAAACATCAGAATTTTTACTCATGGTATAAATTTATAAATATATTTATCTAGCTAATAATTATGTAAATAAAGGATGAATTTTTAAGTTTATATTAAATATAATTTATTATTTTTAATACCAAAATTTAAAATATTTAATTTTAAATCATCGATAATTTTCTTATTGAATAGCTTTAAATAATATAGTGAAATTTTACATCTAAAATAAATAATCCATTCATCGGTATGATAAAAAAATCATTGTAAAAAATTCCTTATTAATTAAATAATTTGAAAATATTTTTAAAATTTTTGCAATTTCCAATCAAATTGAAATATATATCTTTTTTTAAAATTAATTTTATAAAATCTCTTTATAATTTTGAATTATACATTAATATATTATAAAGTATAAATTAAAAATAATTTTTCGTATTATATTTTATTTATAATAATTTTTTTCATTTCAAAAAATTTTTATTCTAAAAAATTAACAAAATGATGGTTAAACTCTGAATTTCTTGTTTTTTTTTAGGAAATATGCTTTTTTTAAATTTTTAAAATAATAATTTAAATTCTTAAATTAATTAGTAATTTAAAAGATTATAATACATCAGACCATTTTTTCATAAGATTGTCTTCTATGTTCTATATTATGTAATTTTTCTCGTAATCGAATATTTTATTATTAAGAATTGATATTCAATTATTTTATTAATTTTAATATAATTTCAATAATCTTTTTATATCATTTATATATATTAATTATGTACATTTTTATAATTGATTTTAAAATAATCTTTTAAAAGATTTAAATTTTTCTCAATTTTATTGAAAAAATCATTTACATTTTATGACACAAAAATTATGAAATTTAATTTTTATTAATTTTTACATATGAATTCAATGGGAAGTTTTTTGTTCCCAGATTACCAAATTTTATAAAAAATTTAACTGCTAAATTTCTCTTGTACTATAAAAATTTTTTTAACCTGATTGGGATTGAGCAGTTTCTTCTGGAAAACGATGACTGAAAAGTATATTTTTTATTGATTTTTATTAAAAAATGCAAACCCATTTCTTTCTTTTCCGATCGGGAAATGCACCTCGATGCTCTTTCAAAAAAATGTCCAATATTTTTTTGGGCCTCTTACGTCTTTTTTAAGGCCATCTCTAAATTTCAAGGATCAGCAAGGTTTTAATTTTTCAATTTTAGAACTGCTTATGTAGATGATCATTAAAAGTAAATCGTTTAAATGATTTAAAATATTTTTAATTTCTTGAAAATTATTTTAATCATATTTTGCACTATTATTTGCATATTTCTCTTTTTTTTTTTTGTTTAAATGATAATTAAATAATTTTAATTTTTAAAAATAAAAATTATTCTATTATAAAATATTATTTTTTTTATAAAAATTTTTTAATTACTATTTCTAAATCACCTTTTTACGAATATTTAATTTTATAATATTCGTTATATAACAAATTATTGAATTTTTTAAATAAATTTTGATTTAGATATTGTAAATTTAAAAAATTATATGACTTTATTAATCAAATTTGTTATTTGACTATTTTTTATCTAATATTTTTAAATGCGTTAATATAATTAACGAAAATTTAATTTTTAATATGTCTCTCTTGCTTTTCAAAACTATCGTTTTAACAGATTTTTTTTTATTTGATTGATTATATTTTATGCATTCCGTTTTTATATCATTAATCAAATTGATTTGTGAAAATTATTTAATTTTTTTATCCGCAATTTGCTTCAAACGTTTTGCCAAGCAATCTTCAAATTCAATAAATTTTCATAACTATTCAATATTTAATTAAATAGATTCTTAAAAAATAAGAATTGCATTTTAGGAATATATTATTAATGATAGTAAAAAGTAACATAAAAATTTCTTTCCGATAGGCCATTTCCGAATCTAAAAGTTTGTAAATTGTTCATCTCCCGTGATAAAATTATTTGCCCATAAAATGGTTTAGCTTTGTCCATGTGAGCCAGAAAGTGAGCTCCATCAAAATTGCCAATCAATTTTAACTACAAATTAAAGTGCAGAATTTCAAAGATTTGAAATATTATTTTTGTCATATTTTTTATAAATAATTTTATTAAATGGCATAAAATAAATAAATGAATAATTCTTTATTTTAATTTGATTTTAGAATTTTAATTTATTATATTTTTTTAATTTTTATAGATCGATTTTCAGTGTCACTGATTGGTCGAAATTGATGCCGGTTTAAATTAATTAATTTTATTTTCTTAATTTTTTAGTGTTTATTTCTTTTTTTTCTATTATTAAATAATTTTTTTAATAATTAATATGAAAAATCAGTATTTTTCATTTCTAAATATATACAATCAATTTTTATCAGTAAATTAAAAATTTATTTATTTAAATTGCCCTAAATGGAATAGTCCTATTTGTATTAAAACTAGAAAAATAGTGATCCTCGATTTTCATTTATTGGTTTATTTACATCATCTTAATCAAATTTTTTATTAGAATATTTAAAAATATGAGTGACTTGAAATTTCCATTGTATTATAACAGGCTAATTTATTTCTCCATGAAATGTCTATTTCAAAATATTTCGAAATATGGTATTATGCCTCTTTGTTATTAAGATTTTAAAAATTTTGTTATGGCCTATTTTAATTATTATTTAAAAAAATTTATTTTCATCTATATTTTTATTTCACTTTTTTTCGGGAATGGGTATGTTTCTTTTTTCAATTCAAAAGATTTTTATATTCATTGAAAATTAATTTAATAATTTATTTTATTCATCATAATTATATTCAATAATTTTTTTTTTCTTCAAAATATATTTTTTTAATATTTTCAAATTTATTACCTCAATTTACTTACAGATATAATTATTTTTTTAAATCAATATATAATTTCTAATATCACTCTAACATTAATTTTCAAACAAAATTTTAACGAAAGAAATTTCTAATTTTTATTTATTTCTTTCTTTCTTTGATTTTTCTGATTGGTCACTATATCCTTATATTTAAAATAGTTGAAGATGTGAATTACAAGAATTATTTTATTTCTAAATATTACTATTGTAAATAATTTATAGAAAAATTAAAAATTTTAAATTTATTTAGTAAAATTTTTTCTTTATTATATTATCCGGATTTCTTTTTCAATTTTATTTTAAAAATTTTTCTTTTTAACTTTATAAATGAAATCTAATATTTTTTTCAATATTCTTTAGGCTGAAATTCTTGATAATTTACTTATTTTATATTTTGCTAAAAATTATGGATTCAAATCTATTATAAAAATAATTTTAATTATTATTTAGAAGAAAATATTTTATTTAAATTAAGTTAGAGCGCCAAAATTATTGATAATATTCGATTTCACTATCGAAATAGTGTTCAATTCTTATTTCATTTAATATATGAGAAATTTTAAATATAAATCAATTTATTTCTCTAGCTATTTTCTTTTAAATGGAATTTTTTCTTATTTCTTTATTTATCGTCCAGAACAGTTTATTATTCATCGTATTTGAATTCAAATTGATTGTCGATTTTTTCTTTGAAGTCAATAAACGTAATATCGCTTGAAATAACTTATTTTCATTTTGAAGAATTAAAAATCAGAAAAATTTATGCAATCCTATAATAATTGGATCAACAGATAAGATGGTTATATAATCAGTACATATATCGAGATATACACAAAAATATTCCAATAAAAATTTAATTATTTATTTTTTTAATAATATTTTTTTCCATCCTATATATAATTTTAGAGAACCGATTCTGTCTGTTACTCGCTTTTCTCGATGTGATGTGGATGGATTGAGTTGATTTTTTGTATTCGGCGGTTTTCGGGGGTGCTGATCATGACCAGATAGTTAGTTTTTTGATTTGGCTAAGTCTCGCGCAGCTAGGCCATAAGCTATGGCCAAGTTTGATAATGATGTTTTTGATGATGAAAATGTCAAGTATAGGGTAATCGAGGGTGCTGAAGACGATCGTAATAATGGTTTTGCATTTGGTTCAAGTCTCGCGCAGCTAGGCCACAGCGTCATGGCCTAGTTTGGTGATGTTGGATTTTGATGATGGAGAAGTGAAATATAGGGTAATCGACCATGCTAAAGATGATGGTGATAATCTTTTTGCATTTGGTTTAGGTGTTGGCCATGAAATATGCTAATTTTATTTTCTATGAAATGTGGAGTATTCCACAAAAATGTGCAATATTCCATAATCATGTTAAGCAATGTTTAATTATTTATTGTGAGATTTTATGATAGAAATGTCAAATTTAGGGTAATCGATGGTGTTGAAGATGATGATGATGTTGGTTTTGCATTTGGTTCAAGTCTCGCGCAGCTATGCCATAAGTTATGGCCAAGTTTGAGAATTTAAGATTTTGATGATAGAAATGTCAAATATAGGGTAATAGAGGAAGCTGAAAAAGATGGTGACATTGATTTTGCATTTGGTACTAGTCTCGCGCAGCTAGGCCATAAGTTATGGCAAAATTTGAAGATTTTAGATTTTCATGAAAGAAATGCCAAATATAGGGTAATCGAGGGTGCTGAAAAAGATGGTGACATTGATTTTGCACTTGGTTCAAGTCTCGCGCAGCAAGGCCATAAGTTATGGCCAAGTTTGATGATGCTGGAACTGAGCACCGAAGGGGTGAAGATTATACAGAAATATATCCATAAATCCTTATCAACCTTTTGAGCCCCGAAGGGGCGAAGATTATATAGGAATATATCCATAAACCATTATCAACTTTCTGAGCCCCGAACTTCACAAATTAATTCTCTGAGCCCCGAAGGGGCGAAGTAAATATAATAAGGAAATAATCGAAGGGCGAGTGAAGCGAGCTGAGCCCCGAAGGGGCGAAGAAGATAACAACAGTCACACTTCCCTAGCTCAGAAGAACGCCCGATAGGGCGTTCGACTGAGCTAGTATTATATTAAATTTATATATTTATTAAATAATGTAAATTTGTTCTATTAATTATATTTCCTTTGATTATTATTGTTTTTTAATTTTTTCACTCTTTTTTTTCTATTTTCAAAAAAACAAAACATTACATAACATATTTTCCCGTTCATGAACATATTTCTAGCTTGTAACCTATTATTATCTTTATTATATATAATATTTTGGAATTTATTTTTCAAATATAAATATTTTATTAAATTTCCTATTCAAAGATAATAAAATAATTTAGTTAATTTGAGTTTTACTTTATTTTTAATCTTTATATTCTAATATAATTTTATTATATTTTTCTATAATTAAATTTTACTCTGTACCATTATCATTTTTTATTTCAACTTCGAGTTGGTTTCTTGTATTTACCTTTATTGCAATAATAAATCCAGTTTTATATTGATTATTTACTTTTGTTTAAAAAAATTAATTTTATTATTCTTTAATAGAAAAATTTTGTTTTGCTAGTTTTAATTTTAACTATTTTTTTATATTTTTTAAGGCAAAACTTTCTGTTTGATATTTTTATAATAAAAATAATTTTAAATGATCATAATAGGATTCTTTGCATTATAAACAATTTAATCCATTCCGCTTAATTAAATTTATAATAAAATGATTTGAACATAAATTTATTCGGTATTTTTTTTATCTTTTCCTAATTTACAGAAAAATAATTTTATACAAATTTATAATAAATTTTTATAAAGATATAATTAATTTTATTTGCTTACTAATTAAATAATTTTATACAAATTTTTTTTATAGATTCAAAAATTTTTTTTATGATAATAATTATATAATATTTTTTTTCGGTTTCTTAAATAATCATAAGATTTGGCAATTATAATAAAAATCATAAAAAAATTGTAAAATATTGACAAATTATCCTTTTTTATATTAAACTTAACAATAAAGAAAAAATATTTTTGTTTTCATAATGTTTTAACAATTTAAAAATTTGAAAACTATTTTTTAAAGTTAAATTTATTTTATATTTTATTTAATTTTGTCAATTAATTATTATTTTTATTTCAATCCTTTTAATTTTTTTAGATGATTTGTCATTTATTGCTTTTTCTATTTATTTTATTTAAAATTAATATTTAAATTATTTTTTTTTTCTAAAAAATTCATTAGGTTTTCGATCAATAATGGATGGAAACGAACAAAAAGATCCCAAAATAAATTCCACCCCCTTCAATATTTATACAATAATATATTACAAAAAAATAAAAATAAATATTAAAAGCATTTAATTCTAATTATTTTCTTTTAAGAAATTTTGCTCTAAATTTTCTTCTTCCGACCATTTTTTTATTTCCTCTAGAATAATTGGCCTGTATTTTAATAGACCAATTAAAATCATTTAAAGTAATAAAATTGAATATTTTAAATTCAAAGTATCCAGCTTAATCTCTTGATTATAAACGAACTGTTCACCATCTAAATTGCAATCATCCAATAATTGGTCAAAATTCACATCATTCAAAAATTTTGAAATATCTCAGCATCAAATTCGTAATATTAAAATTTTAATAATTTCATATTTAATAAATATTATTTTAACAGACTAATTTTTACGTTCAATATATCTGGGCCCCGTTTCAATTAGCTACTTTAACTTTTAACTTTGAACTTTTACTTTGAACTTTTTAAAAGTTGAAAGTAAATCTGTTTCAATTGAATTTTCAAAGTTAAAAGTTAAAATTAAAAGTTAAAGGCAAAATTTTCAAAGTTAAAAGTAAAAGTTAAAAGTTCGATATTTTTCCGTTTCAATTGCATTTTTCAAATTAAAAGTTCAAAGTTAAAAGTTAAAAGCCAAATTTTCAAAGTAAAGGGTGATTCCGTTTCAATTCTTACTTTGAAATCCCATTACTTTTAAAAGATGCCCTTAACTTTTAATTTTTACTTTTAACTTTTAATGAAAATTTTACAAGTCCAAAAAGGCCCTAAAACATCACTTTGAACTTTTTTAAAAAATCATACAAAATTAAGAAAAATTTCTAAAAATATAAAATCAAAAATAATATATAGAAGAGACTCTGCTCTTTCTAATGATATAAAATTTGACTTAAGAATTTGAATTATGAATTTTATATGAATTTTTAAAATAAAGTCTTGAAAAAGGAGGACTAGGTTAAAATGGGATTTTAACTATTAGAAAAAAATTCATAATTGGTGTTTATGCTAACCAAAAAGTCTGTAAATTTCAGGGATTATATAAAAGACATATTTCAATATTATGAATTTTTTTCAAAATTTTTTGACAATTATTTTAAATATTTTTTTAAAGCTAAAGATTTACGATAAATCCGTAATAAAAAAATCATAATTAAGCCAAAAGTGGAAGAAAAATTCTGAAATTTTGCCTTAATAGTAAACTAACTATATTAGACATAAAATAATTTTTCTAGGGTATTTAATCCTATTTTTGTTGAGAACAAAAAATATTTTTGATTGTAGCAATGGTCAACATTTATGATTCAAGAAAAATTCAGAATCTTTGGAATGTTCAAAAGTAAATGTTTGAAATTTTTTCTGATAAATCTTCTGATATAATGGAATCATTTAAAAAAATTTGAAAATTTTTCAATCACTCTGAAAATTTTTTAGTCCATAGTCCATTTAGGCGCATGCAATCGTGGACGACAGAATTTAAGATACCATAACTAATGAAAAACTAAAGCATTTTCTAAAAGTTTTAAATCATTTAAAAGAGTTAAATTTTGGCTTTCGAAGGATTTATTATTTTAATAGATTGGTTTAGAAATTTCGGAAATATGATTTTTAGAATAAATTTTGGAATTATTTTTGATTTTTGGACATTTTTGGCTATAATTTTTAAAATTTTAAACGAAACATTTTTTCTTTTCATATCGTTAAATAGATCTCAACCAGCTATTTATTTAGGCTCTAAATATGAAACAGTTTCCAATATTATTATTTTTTAACATGCATTGTTTGACGAAATTCTTTTCTTTTTGGAAAAAAATGTTTTAATTAAAAAACATGGAAGTAAAAATTTTAAAACTTTATGAACTATATAAAATTGAGTAAAAAATATTTTCTAAAATTTTCAGAATTTTTTAATGACTTGTTCTCGAAATATGATTATCTTATATTGGATATATATTTAAAATACTTTCATTTTTCGATTCATTTTTTTACTTTTAAATTATAAAGGGAAATTGCGTTTCAATTAGTTCAAAGTTAAGGGTGAAATATTAAAAGTAAGAAAAATTTAATTGACACGTTTTTACTTTTAACTTTGAACTTTTAATTTGAACTTTTAAAATTTTTACTTTTAACTTTTAAAATTTTTCCTTTAACTTTTAACTTTTAATTTTTACTTTTAAAAAAGAATTGAAATACTTTACTTTTAACTTTAATTTTTACTTTGACTTTTAACTTTTAAAATGTTCAAAGTTAAAGTAGTTAATTGAAACGGGGCCCTGAATAAGAATTATTATTATTATTGAATTAATTGAAATTAAAATGTGATATTAACAAATATTATTTAATTATTTATTATATTAAATAAGAAAAGATACTTTTATTTAATCTGGAGTAACTCCTGTTAATTTGTTCCAAATAAATATATAATATTTTTAATTGTATATTTCTCAAAATAATTAGTTTTGTTAATGTTGTTATTGCTGCTTTTAGGCCAATATCTCAAGAAATTTTTCAAGAGCAGTTTTGGTTTCTTCGATAGAGAATGTGCGCTTTTGACCACTTTGTTAAAACAATTGTTTCACTTAGTCAATGTTTTTTG
Source organism: Pratylenchus scribneri (assembly GCA_030063045.1). Taxonomy (NCBI): domain Eukaryota; kingdom Metazoa; phylum Nematoda; class Chromadorea; order Rhabditida; family Pratylenchidae; genus Pratylenchus; species Pratylenchus scribneri. The sequence continues at coordinate 207,244 of JAQSEB010000101.1, read as the reverse complement.
TGGAGTTGAAGCCGGTCTTGAACGTGATCGAGCACGTATTTGATTACTATTATTATATAATCAATTAAATTTTCTTCCTATTTCAAATAATTTATTGCTTAACTTTCATCTAGTTAAATTAAAATTAAGGCCAAAAAATTTTTCTTTAAAAAATTTAAATAAAAGTAGTATATAGTACAATTTTCATCCAGATTGATCTTTGATCCCTTAGCTCGATCCTATCGAGGTAAGATTGATCATTGATCATTTAGCCCAATCCTATCGAGCTACTTTAGAAGATTGATCTCTTAATTACGTCAATTAATTAATTGACACATTGTGTCTATTCATTGAAGAGACACAATTTAACTTTTTAATCTTTAATTTTTTAATTAATTTTAAATTAATTACTTATTATCTTTAGACAATTTTGAGTTACCATTGGCAATTCAAAAATTCCTCGACCCGACCGGGAATTGAACCCGAGCCGACCAAAATAAATCCATAGCCTTCACCTTTCGGCTATTCGGTCATTGGATGAGGGAACATTCAATTTCGCTCATATACCATCCACTACCTCCAACCAATTCCCCTTTTTCCCTCATGAGTGAAAAGGAGGACCATTGGTTTTTGATTTATGTAAACAGAAGGGACCTTCCCACTACACTCCTATGTGTGCCCACTACAGTCCTTTGATTTTTGTAAACAGAAGCGATATTGATCATTGATTTTTTGACTCAATTTTATTGACCAAATTTCCAAACTTTTCTTTATTATCCCAATTAATTTATTATCTTTTTTTCCAAGATTAAAATAATTATCTCATATCTAATACATTTAATTATATTAATTTTTATAATATTTAGACCATGTAAGGAATAATGTGCCCATTAATAACTAATCTAATTTTGATTATTCAAAAAGTATTACTTTACATCTTTATAGATAAGGGCATAAAGACTGAATGTGGGGAGAGTAGAATTAGGGGGTAATAAGAAGAGTTAGGGAGCAAAGGCTGATGGAAAGAAATGATGTGGATAATAATAAATATGGGCAAAGGATGAATGCATGGTCTATTTAAGCAATCATATGTATTCAATTACACTCATTAAAATGTTCTTTTCACCCTTCACCCTAATTTTAGCTGGAGCCACCGGTTCTGGAAAAACACAATGGTTGCTGAAGCTCCTAAAGCATCGAGAACAATTGATCGATCCACCACCCCAGAAAGTACTCTATTGCTATGGCGAATTGAATGACGCAATTATGCGATTGAAAACAGTGGAAGGTGTGGAAACATATAATGGCGTTCCTGATGGGGAAATGATAAAATCCATGCCAAAACCTTTGCTCCTCATTTTGGATGATCTAATGCTGGACACAAAAAATGATTTTCTTGACCTCCTATTCACACGTGGATCCCATAATTGGAACACCAGCGTTGTGTTTGTGACTCAATCCATATTTGGAAGGAATATTCGTACGGCAAGGAGCAATGCCCACGTGCTTGTCTTGATGCGTAGCCCATCGGCCCAATTGCAATCAAAAACAATTGGTTCACAATTATTTCCCGGGAGATTGAATTATTTTATGGAGGCTTGGACAGATGCCACTCATGAACCCTTTTCATATTTGGTAATCAATATGCACCCAAATGCACCTGAATATTTGCGTTTGTCAACGGACATTTTTCCTGGGGAAAAGCAAAAAATTTATCTTCCAATTGATTAAGTTGGATTGATCAGGGGTCTATATAAATGCAAAAAAAATCAATAAAAAATCAAAAATAGAATGACATATCAATTCAGTCCATATATACGAGAAAATTTAGAATTTTTGCAACAACTCTCAAAAACTAAATCGGATAAAAAGAAAAACTCGCTTATATTGAACGCAAACGCCGATCAAATTTTGGCAATTGTTGAAATTTGTGCAAATATTTTGCGCTATAATTTCATTTTAACTCCCCAACAGAAGAGACGTCTGATCAAATTTGCCGATTATTATCGGGCAATCGCTAGGGCACGTACTGAAAAGACTGCGCGAAGGCGTATTCAACAGGGAAGTGGCTTGGCATTGGGTGCAATTCTGTTGCCCATTGTCGCAACATTGGCTGAACATTTGGTTAAAAAAATATTACCACAACAATGAGACACACCCGGAAAATGGTCATAATTCCTGAGGCGGAATACAAAATCCTATTGAGTTTGATAACCCGAACATCGGGGGATGATTTACAAAATGAGAAGACCAAATTGGATGCAAAAATAGCCACCACTTTGGATAATGCTAAGCTGGATCCGGACATTAAGCAGAAGCGTTATAATCTCCTATACAAGCAAAGGAGACAAATGAGAGATTTGATTGATAATAGACCACAAAAAGTGGTGATACAAAATCCTGAAACCGTACCACCGAATGTGGCTCCATATTTGGGTCTGAGCAAACTTCCAAACGTAATTGATCCAACCAGTGCTAATGAAGATGAGAGAAAAAAGATTGTCAGACGAGCGTCCACATTAGGATCAACCTCAGGAACTGATGAAAAATCTTCCGTTTACACTTCATCATCATCTGTACCCAAAGAAGAAGAAGGTTCAACACAATATGAATCGGCTTTAACACCCTCCGAACATGACTATAGAATGCCAGCCACATCACGTAAAAAACTGATTGAATTGATCCAATCCAATCCAGAAAGATTCGGTGTTGCCCCAAACGGTCAAATCCTGAGCAACAAAAAATTGCGTATCCGAGAGAGCCACTTTAAAGATTCCATAGATTATATTGCTGGCATGCGTGACTCGCCACCTCGCGGCCATAAATTTTTTGATCAAGCACTCCGGAGGGATCCAGAAGCACAAAACATAATTATGGGAAATTTTGCCGGACAATCCGGTCAAGGTAAAAAGCATAAAAAGCTAAGATTTGCTGCCAGCACCAAAGTCGGGATTATAAAAACACCAGGTCTTCGGAGAATAGTCCCATCTCAAAAACAAAACAAATTTAGACCACAATTATGGGCAAAACTCTGATTAACAATTTACTCAACGCACTCTTTTACAAGCTAAAATCTCCGGCTAGCTACACAGGAATACAGGCACTTTATACCGAAGCAAAAAAACATGACCCCAAAGTGACGCTGAAAGATGTGGAAACATTTTTGCATAATGAGCGCACTTGGACATTGTACAAACCGGCCAGGAAACGCTATAAGCGACTAAAAACCATTCCCTCGGGTCTGAACACTGATTGGCAATGCGATTTGTGCATCTTTGATGACCTCAAAAATCAAAATGACCAATACCGTTATTTGCTGGTTTGTATTGACGTCTTGAGTCGAAAAATTCATGTGGCACCCGCCATGACGAAGCGAAGCGACGATATGATTGATGCATTCAATAGGGTATTTGCAAAATCTAAAGTCATACCACATAAGCTGTATTCCGATTCGGGTGTGGAATTCCAGGCAAAAAAAATGCTGGATTATTTTCAGCAGAGAGACATTTTAAAGAGGGTAATGTACAGTCCTCATTTGCATGCCGGTGTTGTGGAGAGGGCCAACAAGACCATAAAGCTTCGGCTGTACAAATATTTTAGCCAAAATAACACTACGCGATGGGTGGAAGCAATTCAAAAAATTGTCGATGGAATAAACAATAGTGTGAATCGCACTATTGGAATGACTCCAAACCAGGTCACATATGAAAATGCTCAAGAACTTTGGCAGAGGCTATATAAATCAGAAGAAGAAGAGGAAAAAATGTCTCAAAAACGAAAAAACAAATTTTCACACGGAGATATTGTACCTATCGCTAAAGAGAAGGGCACATTTGGACGATCATTTCATCCAAACTATACGGACGAATTGTTTCGAATCATAAAAGTGAATCCCACCAATCCCCCATCCTATAGAATTGAGGATTTGGAGGACAACAAAATTTCAGGCATTTTTTACGCACCCGATTTGGTCAAAACCACATTGGACACAACGCATCGTATTGCCGAAGTGTTGAGGACACGAAAACGTAAAGGTTTGGTAGAGCATTTTGTACGCTGGGTGGGATATTCCGACAAGCATAACAGTTGGATCAAAGACACAGATTTGGTTACCACTCCAATTGCTGAATAATTGCCCAAATGGATTCATTTTACATTACCCTACCCAGCAATGATCCCTCATATGAGAACAATAAGACGAGTCATTTCACCGTTAGGCTACCCGAAACATTGGAGCTTGACAATGCATGGACCGTATCGCTTTCCTCAATCATTTATCCTATCTCATTTGCCACACTCGGTGCTGAGGATGAGCAATATATCATTGTCAGCTATTTGGACCCAGAGGATAAGCAACAATCCGAAAAAATTATGATACCCTCCCTGAATTTCCATACAATCAAAGAGATGGAACAGAACATAAATGCCCTCATTCATCAGTATTTTACGCGCCGCTCCGCAGAGAAGGGCACAACCTCATTGGGCTATACAGAAAGCAACACAAATCCAACTAGAATGAGAAGATCTGCGACAGAAACACAACAACAACAGCAACAACTCACTCAAATTCAAGAAAGCCCAGAAATTGCCGCAAAAGTGGCCGCACTCAAACAAGCCAATCAGCAGCAAACATTGACTCCAATCCAAGAAACGGCTGATATACAGGCCAGAGTGGAACGGGAGCGAGCAGAAAAACTTAAAATGGCAAAAGGTGCAGCAGAAAGAGCTTTGCGAGACACTGGGAAAAACTATCAAAAAATGTTGGAATTCATCACAAAATCAATAAGCGCACTTGATAAAATCAATTTGCAATTGACGGAAAAGCGAGTGGGAGAAAACACTGCTGCACAACTGAATGAAAAAATTGCAAAAATCCGTGAGGAATTGGCCAAACTACAATCCCTAGGCCTGACACTCTATGCCCATCGTGACGCTACACAAAAGGCAAAAGATGAAACGCTACGAGAGGTTGAAGCAAGGGATTTACCAGCTGCGAGACGTGGGGCAGACAAAGCAAAAAAGATTCTGGCAGACTCGAATGAAACCCTCCAAAATGGAACAGCAACATTTGAGCAATTGAAAAATTTGAGTGGAGAGGTCCAAACCATACTCCAATCAATGCCCAAGAGACAAGAACCACCTATTGCGATTGGTCAGCAACCAACTGGTGGTGGTGATAGAAAATTGGAACCAATTGACGAGAAGCAATCCAAAGGATCAAGTCACTGAATTGCAACGTAAAAAGCAGCAACAGCAGCCACAACAAAAACAATTGGTACAAATTGAAGAAGACGAACGAATCCAGCAGCAATTGGCAAAACTACAGCAACAGCAACGGGAATTACTCAAATTTTCCGAAGATCAACCATCACAATCGGAACCACCTATAGCATTGGCCCAATTCAAAAAGCCAATAGAAGAGGACCGATTTGCGGATATACGCAAATTGTTTCATACTGACCCAAATGCAAAGGTCATTTTCCGATTTGATGACACAATGCAAAAATTTATTTCCTTTTTTGAGGACCGTATCCAACATGTGGAACTTTCACCCGAGCTAGCCTATGCGCTGGGATACAGTAATCAATTGTTTGTAATGAGTGGATTTTACGCTCAATTTATGCCCACCCTATCGGGTGGAATCAAACAATTGTATGTGTACAGTCCAATTGTGGAACAATCCATTGTGGGAAATGAGAAGGCGCCACTTTTGCGGGTGGTTAACGTAATTGGCGAGCCTGGACAAGTCCAGGAGGCTATATATAGCTCAGAATATCATTATCGGCTGCAGAATAAACGCATTTCTGAAATTACAATTGAAATTCGTTCAGCAACAGGAAAATTGGTAAAATTTGCGTGGGGAAATACCCTCGTCACATTGCATTTCAAAAGATCACTTTTCATGTGAACAATTAGAATGACGCATGTTTTCATTGACCCAAATAATTTGAACTGGATAGGACTGGTGGCGGCCCAAGAAGGTCGAGGTCCTGCATTGGCCTCTCAACAGCAACGGTATTTTCAGGGTATCCGGTATCAAAGGGGTACTGGTGTATTGGGTGCGATTGGTCGCTTCCTGATGCCAATTGCCAAAAATATTGTCTCCACTATTGGAGATGAGGGTTTGGCTGCCGGCACAAAAGCGCTAAGCGACATTTCTCAGGGCAAAAATGTAAAAGAAGCGCTGATGGAACACTCCAAACAAGGATTGGCCAACATTGCCGGTAAATTCCAGCAATGTGGAAAAGGAGCAACAGTGAAAAAACAAAGAGGTCGCCCAAAAGGATCGGCTACTTTAAAAAACTGGCACTGATAAGGCAACCTAGACGACGTTTCGATCAATTGTCCCCATATTTTTGATCAGACAGCTCGCTTGTCTATATAAGGACAAAAAAAGGAGTTTATTCTCTAACATTTTCATTTTTTTTAAATTGCAAAAATGACTACCCTCAAAAAAATTGATTCCGAAAGTAGCGAAGGTGTGGATGTTGGCCTGATAAATTTTTTCGAGCTTCCAGCCACAAATGTGGCAGTAAACAAAACCACAATTAGACAACTCCTTCCAATTGCTGCCCTTTCCCAAGAGGGCCCGTATACTTTCCGATTGTTTGCCGATAATCAGTTTATTGATTTGGGTCGTACTTACCTTTATCTGGGTCTATCATTGCAAAAAAAGTCTGCCGGTAATTGGGTTAGCATTTCGGATACGGTAGAGGATGATAAGCACGCCGGAGTTATCAATAACCTGGGCCATAGTTTTGTGAAATCGCTAAAGCTGAGCATCAATGGAACGGAATGCTTTGATTCCGGTCCGCTCTATGCCTATAGGGCCTACATTCTACAAGAGTTGGGCCTCTCGCATGAAGTACGCAACGGGCTGTACGAAGCAAATTGTTATGCCCTAGACGACTCACCGCAAAACCATTATAATGGTTCAGGATTCCGGAAACGGGCGAAACGATTCTCGAATGGACAATTGTGCGAAACCATGGTCAAACTCAATTTTGATTTGGCCAAGCAGAATAAACTGATGCTGAATAATGCGGATTTGATTTTCACAATCCATCGGAATTCTGATGATTTTCTCCTCCTCACACCTGAGTATGTGATAAAGGGTGTAGCTCCAGCTGCAGATACCACACACCAAAATGCACAAGAATACAGGATAAAGGTGCATGATGTTCAGCTTTTTGTAGCTTGTGTGGATTTGACTCAATCGTTGCAAAATGCAATCGCAAAACAAATGGAAACCTCACCGGCCAAATTCCCAATGCGCAGAATTGAGTGTCGAAATGTGTATTTGGACAAGGGTCGTATTGATCTGGCACATAATATTTATGTGAACATACTCCCCCGTCGCCTGATCATTGCCTTCACTGCGGCAGATGCCTTTTCAGGCACCAAGAAGAAGTCACCTTTCGAATTTGTTCATGGAAATTTGCGCTCACTTAGTGTGGAGGCAAATGGAAATAGCTATCCCGCTACGCCATATGCCCTCGATTTTGACAACAATCGTTATATTCGCACATTTATCGATATGTATGCCGGTTTAGGAATGGACGAAGGCGACCGGACAATGTCAATCAACTTACAACGATTTTTGAATGGTTGGTGCTTCTATGTGATCCCAATGCAAAGCACACTTGAGGACTATGGCCAAAATTTCGAGATCATTCGCAACGGGACCACTTGCATAAAGCTACATTTTAAGGAGGCTATAAATGATTCGATGGAAATGCTTGTAATTGGAGAGTTTGATTCCATTCTCTCAATCGATTCGGCACGTGTACTCAGCTCAGATAATAGTGTATTTTAAGAGATGATAATGGAGGGTATGAATGGAAGGCAGTTGGAGCGCATTTTACACTCAAATCCACACACACGCCAGCATTTTTTGGGAGTCTTTGCTGCCGATAATTTACCCCACTCGAAAAAATATCCCCATTGTTTTGTGGCAAACACAGACCCTCATTACCGGAAAGGGCAACATTGGGTTTCCATTTGGGTTCAGAATTCTCATAGCGCCGAATATTTTTGCTCACTTGGTGAACCGCCTAATGCAAATTTCCAAAAATATATGAGCACATTCCAATCGGTCAAAGTCAATAATAGGCAAATTCAAGCAAATTTGGAAGATACATGCGGTCATTATTGTATCTATTTTTTGGTTTGTCGTGCCCAGGGGCAAACATTCCCCCAAATTATGCAAACCCTTTGGCGAACGCGTTCAATGGCGGATATGTTGGTAAAATTTTTTGTTCGGCATTTGATTATTCCTACAACACTTTGCATTTAGCCTGCCTATATAAGAAAATGCAAAAAAAAATCACAAAGATTTTATAAACTTAAAAATGAAATTTATTATTCCATTTTTATTTTTTGCCACCATTTTTCCTCCATTATTTCCATTCATAATTGGGCATAGAATCTATCGTCTATTTGAGGGCGAAACCATTATAGACAAAAATAATAGTTTTGATCACCAATATTTGATCCATTCAAAATGCAATAGACCAATGATATTCCCATATAACAATAGAGCAGTATGCATATTGACGCAAAATAGTAAAATTAATGGACAATACCAAATTCAATTGGAATCTGCCTATACATTTCATACATCTGCGCCAAGAATAATGGAACTAACCCCATCGGATTCAATATTTCATGCCTGCTTTGAATATGATCATCATTCATTTTTAATTTACCAAAATGGTAGGAATAATGAGACGCATATCATTCGAAGTGGAAATGAAAAGGTGTTCAAATTTTTTGACAAATATGAACGGTTTATCTTTGATCATATACAATCGCGTTTATACATTCAAATTGATGATCAATGGTTGTATAGACTAAATCTCGATAAGCTTGTTTCGAAATTTTGGTCGCCTTCCATACAATGGGGAAGCAAAAATGCTCGAATCCTCTTAGAACCAATTACTCAATTATCCTCTAATTGTTGCCAAGATGTAATGATTACGAATGGTGTATTGTATTGGATTGAGGAAGATTCCATCTACCGACGGCATTTACATTTGAAACAGGAGAGGATATTTGTATCAAAAATTGGCGCAAAAATATTTTCTTTTATCCCATTTCCTCATGCCTAAGATAAAGATATTCCAGTATTGCTTTCAACCACCAAAAATAATTTTCATAATTGCATTGCAATTTATTTAGCCATCATCAAAGCGTGCGTAATTGCGCTATTAGTTTGGCTTTACCGTAAGCCAATGATGGAGAGCATTAGAAAAAGATTTAAAAAAACGCAATCCTATGATTCTGAGGATGGACAATTTGAGCTATCTGGTGGCATTTATCCTACTGCGCCATTATTCTTGCAGCAGAATGAGACAAATAATCCAATTAGAGCAAAGTGAAAATAGCATCAAAAATTTGAGGTCTTAGAGAAGCAGAGGGATGGATCAAACGTCATTTTAGGATAAAAAATCAAATAATAATTTTGGATTTAATTTCGTTTTTATTTAATTTATTAATGAGATGCCAAAATAAGAGTAATGTTAAATTTTGCTGGAATGAGAATTAGACAAAAAAGATAAATTCTCTTTTCAAATCTATATAAATAAATCATCATAGACCCATTTATTAATTAACTGAGTAAATAAATTAATTGGCGAAAAATATAAAAAAATATATTTGCTTAGAGCGGATGCGAGGAACTGAATTTTTTCTCCAATATTATTCCCAAGAATTTTTTCGACACCTTTCCACAAATCCTGAAGCTCAAATTCCAATTCCCGCCCATCTCTGTGTGCATCCATCTCCCACCTATTTGCGGCATATAAAAGAGTGTGCAATCATCGATTTTGTTCGACCCTACGGTGACCAAATAAATTCACTCATCTGTATCTGCTTGCCCACTATCATCGATCCGCCAATCTATTCGCTCTGTCCATTAGATCTATTTGAAGAAATCCAATCCGCTTGGGACGAATACATTTATCTGCCTCTCGATCAAATTGAAATATGCCCATACAACGAGGAAGAGCTACAACAAATTTGTCAATTTCGAAGGACTCATCGCCTCCAATGAAGCAAAAATTAATTAAACTCTTATGCGAATACAATAAAATCAATTGTGATGAATATTACCCATCAATATTGGAGGAAGCAATCCGCAAAAATTATCGAAAACACAATGATTTTGTACGGCAATTGGAGTTGTGTACAAATCATCTATGCCCAGCATGGAGGAATATTCCCCTTCAAGCAGCATTCATTACCCACAAATCGGCACGTGCTCTGTTGGCATTCAAAGGGGAAATGCGCGTTTCAGTCTATCAATACTATTTTTTGCGTCATCGTCAACGTCTACTTTTTCCCCAACTCCCATGTGTGGCCGTAAAGGGTGGCAATGGCCATGTGTCATTCTACCCATTGGAAGTGCTAGATGTAATCATCAATCCAACAAATGATCAAGAGGAAAAGGTAAAATAGCCATGGGAGTTTTTTGAATAATTTTACCCCAAAAATTTAGATGTCCATGACCACAGCTGAAGCGACAACTCAAACCGATGAGGACAATGGCAATTATGAATTTGATGAAGAATGTGCATCAACTGCCTTTGAGGAAGAAGAAGAATTTCGCCAAGAAGAAGGGAAGATCATAATCAAGATGGCCTCGATGACATTTTAAAAACAAATAATGATAAATTCTCCAACTCTATTGTTAACAATCATTTTTTAATTGGATAAACTTAGTTGGGTTTGTGCCCAATACAAAAAATCAATATGATCTAGATTTTTCCAAATCCTATTTTATCAGGATTAATACAGGAATATATTTTCTTATCAATTTAGCAACAAATTTATTCAATCTATATAGACTAGTATGTGTAATATAAACTAAAGAAAAATAACAATTAAAAATATTCATATCATTCATATCCAAAGGGTAGAATAGTCAACTCTTCATTGATCAATCCTTTGTGCAATACAGGTAAATATCGTTTGTTCATTCGGCGGGTGACAATTCGGGAATTGGCTTTTGGCTGGATTCGATCATAATAAAAAATGGCGGGTTCATTTCCTCCTTCTTTGCCAAAATTAAGAACCATGTCACGAAAATGGTCATATTGGAATTGTTGGCAATTATTTTTGTCCAAAGTAATGCCCTTAAAAAATTATTATTATATTGATTTCCATTTTATGTTTGCCCATTGGCTTTTATTACTCGCCCACTACATTCCTGTGTGTGCCCACTACAGTCCTTCCTTCATTTTGCTTCGTCCATAGCAGGTGAATTTCCCTTCCGACTACACTCTTATCTGTGCCCACTACAGTCCTTCCCTTCCCACTACATTCCTATTTGTGCCCATTACAGCCCTTCCCTTATGGTTCGTCCATAATTATTATAATACGAATTCAAATAAATAAAAACTCACACGAATACGGAGAATGAATTTCTCCTCGCCATTCTTTCGGCTTTTCAATTGGAGGCCATATTGTTTGGCACCACCGCATGCATATTCCATGATGTGCCAATCTTCATATTCCCTTTGCATTTCTCCCAACATTTGCCCACTTTTGATTGGTTCACTACCTTTGGTGTGCTGGACGATGATTGAATCGGTATCGGAAAATGCACAAAAAATATTGTTATTCTTAAAATTTAGTAAAATTTACCAGTATAGAGAAGTCTTGCGCCGGGAGTTTGCAAAACTTGCTGCATATACTTGAGGAGAACCAATCGCGCGGCACTGGTCGTCCATAAACTACATTGGGAAATTTTGTAGAATTTTAATTGCCCCAAAAATTACCTTATCACAATGTTGCTGGAACGATTTTCTGTGATAAAATCCTTTTTTGTTGTTGACTGAACCCTAATGGCCTCCTTGGATAGGCGCATAATTCGGTTTATTTGGCAACGGTGATCGTAGAATAGGTTAAAGAATTCGCCGGGATCGCGAATCACTTCACTTTTGCCCAAATTATTGCGTTGCCCAAATTTACCCTTAAATTTATCAATTTCATTATCCCAGACAATCCTTCAACCAACTAACCCATAATGAGTTTAGGCAAATTTTACTAAAATTTCTCAAAATTTTTTAAAATTGGAAATTATTGAAAAAACTGACGCTATGAAGCGAAGGCCCGGATTCCTTTCCACTTTTGTGGGGTCAATTATCACACCAATTTTCGCGTACATGGCCAAAAATTGGGCCTTTTGCTCATCAGTCCGGCATTCGGGAGGCCATCCTCTGGCTTGCACTTTTAGGGCCAAAAAGTGACGAACATAGCCAATGAACAGCTCCTTTGACCATTTTTTGTAATGCCTTAAGCAAATTGTTGCATTTTCAATTGTTATAACAACGACGACGACGAAAATTGAAAATGCACAATCTACTTACCAAGCCCGGATGAAACGATCCACCTGGTAACCATTTCTGAGTGCCTCCTCCAGCTCAATATGGGTCACTGTGGGAGTGAATGCTCGTTCTCGATTGGTGTGGCTGCATCGGTGATCATCATTCCGTGTGCAAGCCTTTTGGAATTGTCGAGCGCACTTATAGCAGCAGCCGAAAATCAATTGATTCTCGATTTTCATAGGCAGAACGGGAAGTTGCAATCCACGGGGCGGGATCACCCTTACTTTGAGAAGCCCTTTGTATGGGATCTGCTCTGGTCGGGTCCAATCCACGTGGGTTTGAGTGGGCACAACAATTTCCGGCAAGCCAATGGGATATTCCGTGGAAAAATTGATGAAAGGGTATAGGCTTTAAAACGCAAGCAAAATCATAAATTCAACAAAATTTTTGATCATCTACCTGATAATGTCATAAACGGAGATTTCTGTCTGATCATCCGCTTTTGCATACAATGCCAAAGGTCCAGTACGCCCACCATGGAAAGCCTCTCGCTAAATGAAATCATTTTATTTTATCAATTTGATTTGGTTTTGATGGTTCCTACCGGATCGATTGGACCTTTTTCACGGCCCAAATCGTTGAAAAAATCATGCATTCTTTTGGCCTCCGCGAATTCGGCTTGAGCTTCCCCTTCCTTTTGTATTTGGGCAGCATTTGTTTCAGCCTTTTTCAGTTCGGTCATTATTTCGCATTCCCTTCACATTTTTAGGGGATTTTGATGATGTAGAGATTTTTTTACTCACCAAATCTCCTCCACTTCAATTGTGCTGCCATCCACATCTGGGCGTCTCAAAATGGTAAGCCTGTTCCTAGTTTGTGCATTCAAATCCATTGCCCTTTTCCGGTCCACCAATTCATCGGTAGCGGCAAAACATTTTAAGCATCTGAAAAAAGCCACAAAATAATTTCTCTCATTCAAAAATTTACAATTTACCCGTGAAAGTAGCAACCCAACACTTCCAAACATTTTTTCTGTTCCACAATCCAGCCATCCAACTTGAAGCCTTTGTATCGTTTTTCCGGCCCATTGCCTGCATGTTGAATATGCACTCCGTCTCGATGGGCCCGATATTCCAAATATTTGATGGCCAAGACACTTGCACGGTCATTCCTCTCAGAGCCTCGTTCTGGGCAAATGGCAATTTGCTCCTTGCCCATGAACATTGACGTGTATATGTTCATGCATAGCTTGGCTAGAGTTGGGGAAAGTGGCAGCGGATCAGCGCCCTTTGTGACATTGGCAATGAAAATTTTTCGAAATGCCAAGATGGCTTTGAGCAAAATCTCCGTATCATTGCGCGCATATTCCCTCAATTGGTCGGGCAGGAAGAAGGGCATGCTTTGGGCATTTGCCTGATACCACCGTTTGAATTCGTGGTATTTGGTCTCACTCATAGAACCTATCAATCAATTAATCAATCATCATTATCATCATCAATTTAATTAATAAAAAATTTGCCTACCGGGACAATAGTCCTCCTCGGGGGGCAAATGATCCAATCGTTTGGCATAGTTCTCGGGTCTGTTGAACATGTGAGGAAAATGGTGTTTTGGTTGGACATCCAAGGCAAATGTGGCCGGTAAATCGGCCAAAGGCACGGACATTAGCAAGTAGCTGTCCCGGAAAATCAATTTGCTGTGTTTCCGGCTCAATTTCATTGTGAATTCATAGATTTTGAGGCCGATCATGCTGGGCTCGGGTTTACGACCAGATGCGGCCAAATAATTGAACACAAAGTGTGAATCATAACGAGCAGCATTGTGGGCAAAAATGAGTGTGTCGAATTTGTTGTCAAAAGCCCGCAAAAGCCATTCGCTGAAATCTCTGATGCAATCCGCACCTTCCGCCTCACTCCAATCAAACATTTTTTGCGGGCCACATATGGTGCATATGCCATCCACTTGCTCATCATTTTGGGGGTTATCCTCACATCTGGTGCAGGTTACCCTGGCACTGACATAGTTGACTACATGCAATCGTGTGCGCTTGTCCAATTGCTCATTTTGTCGGCACTCAAAGTCGTAAACCTGTCGTAATAATTTTAATTTGTACAATTTCAATTCTACAAATTAAAATACTAATTACCAAAATTCGATAGTCCCTCTTTTTTATTTTCAATTTTTGCACAAAGCATCCCCTTTTGTCATGGTAAACGCGGCATCGTTGGCAATATTTGGTCCCGCATTCGTGGGGCTCTCGCCAATCAAACAAGTAGACTCGATGGCATTCTCCGCATCTTCGCCATTTTTTGCACACATCCGCCTTGTGGGCTTCATAGCACCTATTTCATAAACAATCAATGAATTCATAAATTCCCGTAAACTCACTCTTCATTGAAGAATTCCCTGTTGCATTGGGGACATTCAACGAATAAATCGCCCTGATCAGGGCAGGGATGCCCATAGCCCACACGGCAACAATAATAACATCGTGCTTTGCAATCCACCTTATGATAAACATCGTGACTGTATGAGCTCTCGCATTCTGTGCACCATTGCCTTCCCATGCAAGGGAAGAAGCGGTTCACTTTTTTTATTGCCTCCCAATGGTTGTCTTTCAAAAATATGTAAATGTTGTAAGGTCTAATGCGTCCATCACTCCAAATTGGGCGTACATTTATTTCAGGCGCATGCTCAAAGGCAAAAATACGGAATTTGTTGTCAAATTTCTCGTCCCAGTATTTTTGCACAGCTTCCAGATGATCAATTCCATATGCTTTTTGATCTTTTGGGATGTTTGCCTCCTTCATCATCACAAGAACTTCATTCAACACCCTCTGTTTGTTGTCTTTGAAGCTTTTAAATGTATTTTGATTCATGAAATTGGCTGGTTTCGGTTGACACTTCTTTGCCATATCATTGAGTACTGTATCTTCACGATGACGTCTTGCCAAAATGAGGGCGTAGAAAAGACAAAATGAGTCATTGGTGGACCATTTCACATGAATTCTCTGTCCATCATTGTAGCCAAAATGCTCATTTGCATCGAATTTTGAGGCAGAGAATGCAATCTGTTCTCCCGTTTTGCCAGCACCCGTTGGAGGCGTGACGCATGTGATGATCAGCTCCATTGGATAGGAGATTAGCAGTGACCGTTTATCCATGTCCTCCTCCCCATCACTTTGACCAAGCCGCTCTAATTCATTGATCAAAACTTCGGCATTGTTTTGCTCAATTGGTCGAACTGGAAGAGTGATTGGCTGGTCCAAACCACGGCCAAATAGTAAAAGACTAAACTTTGTAACCTAAATTTATAAAAATATTTTAAAAAAAGGGATTTATACTTTTTATAAAAGAAAATACAAGATCTTCCTATGCTCACCTACGTCTCAGCCTTTATATTTTTGCATCCACTCCGTATTGGCCTTTTTTATTTTACCTTTATAATTTTACTCCTCCGTCCCACCTACGTCCTGGCCTTTTTGCATCCAAATTTTTGCCCCTACGTCCCGTGAGTAAAATGTTCCACCCACCTTTCTTCCATTTAGCTTTTCAGATTCACGGATGGCCAATGTGATTTGATCATCGATGGCATCCAACAATTCATCCAATGGTTCCTCGATCATCGGGCTCATTGTGAATTTTGAGACAACATCGGTCAGGCCGAACTTTGGCAATCGGCTGGCCCGGACCGAATGTAGTGTAAAATGTTTGCCCGTGAATAATCTGCTGGAAGCAGGCTTAGAAGCGATAATTTAAATTTTACACTTACTCATTTGATGAATGATCAATAATTTGGTCATCAATATCACTTTCTTCCGTTTCAGATGGGACAGTCATTCGTCGTTTTTTGGAGGATGGACCTGATCCAAATTGCCGTTCATGTTCTGTTTCATCATTTTGATCGTCAGAATCGGAATATGGGACAAGACGTGGATGATCAATTTGATTTGAGGAGGATTGATGTTGGGGGGAATTAGATTGGGAATCTCCACTTTCGTAATTTTGCATTTTTTCTAAAATTTTATTCAACAGCGATTAAAATGTGGGCAACAATTAAATTAACAAATTATGCGCGATCGCGAAAATTAAATCAAATTTGAATATCCATTTATTCCTCAATTCCTCATTCTTTCATTTCTTCGTTCACTCCAGTGTTGACTGTTTCAATGTTGCTGCTCAATGATTGGCCAATAGTCGATTCATCCGTTTTGGTGGACGAAGATGATGATTGGCCCAAATAGCGCATTTTATAGCTCATTTCTTTATTGTTGAGACGGCATTTGGGACAGAGATGGAGCTCGATTTTGCAGCCACCATCATCCCCCATATCCACAACTTTCGACAGCTTTCGGTCCTCGCGACACAAAGCGAATGGTCCAACGAGGAAATGCATTTGGAGGAGGGTAAAATCGGTTTTTGGGTTGTTCTTTTTGGAAACGAAGATTGAAGCACTCATTTTGTTTTGATATTTAATTTTCTGGAAAAGGAACTTTTTTGAGAATTTTTTCCAAATTTGAAAGAATATATTTGTATTTTAATTAATTTATTATGAATAAATAATTAAATTAGGATGTATGAAACTTATTTTTAATATATGGTTAAGAATAATTTATAATTGTGAAAATTATTCATTATATTATTATGAATAAATGGGAAATTTTTTGCATTAATTAAATCGTAATAAAAATTTAAATGCATAATAAAAATAATTAAGGGGTTGAATTTAATTTTTAAATATTTCTATAAAAAAACAAATTTTTCAAGAGGCAAATATCTTTAATAAAATGAACAAAAGGGTATATTATTATGAAAAAATGGGACAATGTTTGAATCGAGCATACGACGAAGCAGTGACCATCGAATAGATTGAGTAAGTCCAATAATGAATAAGCCTACTAATGCCTTCCCTTCCTACAGTCCATTGCCTGCCACTACTCTGCCGCTACTGGTCTACTAGTGCTTTCCCTTCCTACAGCCATTTGTCTGCCGCTACTCTGCCGCTACTGGCCTACTGGTGCTTTCCCTTCCTAGAGCCATTTGCCTGCCGCTACTCTGCCGCTACTGGCCTACTGGTGCTTTCCCTTCCTAGAGCCATTTGCCTGCCGCTACTGGCCTTTCTTCTCTCCCTGGTGCTACTGGCCTACTTGTGCTTTCGTCCTCTACAGCTCTTTACCTGGTACTACTCTTCACTCCCTGGTGCTATTGGCTTAGTATTGCTTTCGTCACCTTCTTTCTCTAGCCGCTACTCTTTTGTTGTTATTTTTTCTCTTCCTTATGTCCAATGTAAATTAGCCTTTTGCTCATTGTCTTATGATCTTAAATTAGGACGGGGTAAGGACGGAAGGGTACAATTTTTATTAATGCTGAAAGGACGCAGAAGCAAAATTTGGCTTGAAATTTAAATTGACTGGGATGCAGGAGGGATGCAGAGGCAAATTTATGGAGGTAAAAATAAAAAGGCTGGGACGTAGGAGGGACGTAGGGGCAAAAATATGGAAGGAAAATTAAAAATGCTAGGACGTAGGAGGGACGTAGGGGCAAAAATAAGGAAGGAAAATTAAAAATGCTAGGACGTAGGAGGGACGTAGGAGCAAAAAATTGGATGCAGTTGAAAAGGCAAGGACGTAGGGGTAAAATTGGAGATAAAAATATTTGTTTAATTGTGAAATTTTTAGGAAATATTGGCTAAGATTCATATATAAATAATAAAAGGGGGAATCAATCATTATATGACATTGTAAAATCATTGAAGTGTATTAATTTTTAAAAACAATTCCGCACCCACTCCTCCATATTCATCCATTATGCAATTGTTATTCCCCTCTTAAAAGTGTTTATCAATATTTGGCGGAAAGGGAACATTGACGCAATAGACTGTAAATTATTGGCCATAGATTTGGATATTAACGATTTTTTTCCAAAAAAGAATAATGGTTCCTCTTTTTGAGTTAACAGATTAAGGAGTATAAAGAAAAAGAAATGTTGTCATTTAAAAAAGGAAAATGTTAGCATTGAAAATGGTATGAAAGAGAAATGGGCTAATAGATTAATCGCCATTTTTTATTATAAATTAAGAGAAAGACAATGTTAAAAAATGATATAAAGAAAAAGATTAATTTTGGTCATTGTTTTTATGTCAATGATATGACCGTTCTCTTGTTGAAAAGTTATCTGGGATGAATTTCTCTTTTCTCGCTCATGCGCCCCTAATTCTTCTTGATGCCTCCTAATTCTTCTCTCCCCCATATTCAGTCTTTATGTCCTTATCTCTTCTTTCAATATAAAGATGTATATTTTTTGAATAAATAAAATTAGTTTAGTTATCAATCTCTGTATTTATTCCACAATGCGTGTCCGTTCGAACAGACACGCATGTTCTCTCTCATTGTTTGTGCCCATATTATTCCTTACAATGGTCTAAATATTAAATTAATGTAATTAAATGTATTAGATATGAGATAATTATTTTAATCTTGGAAAAATGATAATAAATTAAATGGCATAATATGTCAGTTTTGGAAATCAATTCGATAGAGTAGGATTAAGGGATCAATGATCAATATCCCTTCTGTTTTCACATGTCAAAAAGCAATGGTCCTCCTTTTCACTCATGATGGAAAAAGGGGAATTGGTTGGGGAAGCAAAAAAGAAGGAAAGTCCCATTTTCTCCGTTCACCGAACGGAGAAAACAGGAGAAAACCAAATTCATCTCTCATTCATAAAGGGTTATTGGTTAGCTGAAGCAATGTTCTTTATGCCCTTATCTATAAAGATGTAAAGTAATATTTTTTGAATAATCAAAATTAGATTAGTTATTAATGGGCACATTATTCCTTACATGGTCTAAATATTATAAAAATTAATATAATTAAATGTATTAGATATGAGATAATTATTTTAATCTTGGAAAAAAAGATAATAAATTAATTGGGATAATAAAGAAAAGTTTGGAAATTTGGTCAATAAAATTGAGTCAAAAAATCAATGATCAATATCGCTTCTGTTTACAAAAATCAAAGGACTGTAGTTGGCACACATAGGAGTGTAGTGGGAAGGTCCCTTCTGTTTACATAAATCAAAAACCAATGGTCCTCCTTTTCACTCATGAGGGAAAAAGGGGAATTGGTTGGAGGTAGTGGATGGTATATGAGCGAAATTGAATGTTCCCTCATCCAATGACCGAATAGCCGAAAGGTGAAGGCTATGGATTTATTTTGGTCGGCTCGGGTTCAATTCCCGGTCGTGTCGAGGAATTTTTGAATTGCCAATGGTAACTCAAAATTGTCTAAAGATAATAAGTAATTAATTTAAAATTAATTAAAAAATTAAAGATTAAAAAGTTAAATTGTGTCTCTTCAATGAATAGACACAATGTGTCAATTAATTAATTGACGTAATTAAGAGATCAATCTTCTAAAGTAGCTCGATAGGATTGGGCTAAATGATCAATGATCAATCTTACCTCGATAGGATCGAGCTAAGGGATCAAAGATCAATCTGGATGAAAATTGTACTATATACTACTAATAAACGCAAAAATGGCCAAAAAATTAAATTAATAACAAATATATTTTTTCTTGTATTTTTCTCGAAAAATATTATTTTATTTTCTGGAATTTATAACTTCACGATTATAAATTTTTTTTAATTTTAGCAAATTAAATTAGAAATTAAAATGTTCTGAAATTAATTTAAAAAATTTTATTTTCAACTTTTACAATAAAGTGGTTATAGTAATTTTCTCCAATAAAAATTATTATTATAAATTAAATATTTTTTAAATTTATTAATAAAATAAATAATTTTATATTGTTCAAAATATAATATATTTACATTTATTTCTCACATCGCTTGAATAATTACCCCCAGTTCTCAAATCATAGCCTGGAGAAAGATGACGTTTATTTTTTCGACGCTTTGATTAATTTTTAGCATATTTTCTATAAGATTTAAACAATAATTTCGAATATAATTTTCATCATTTAAATTGAAAATAAATTAATAATATTTTATCATTTTATATTTTTTAATAAATTTATTTATTCGTAAATTTATTTTTAAATCCAGAGAATTATTCGATTATAATTACTTGACAGCAAGTTAAGACTTATACTCCTGTTTGCAAAAAGGAAATTCTTAGAATTGATAATGAAAAGCATATGATTCTTTTTCCATTCGGATATGTTCATTAAATTTATATTTTTTCATTATATTCTGATAAATAAAGATTGAAGTACATATTTTTTTGAATATATAATTATAAATAAATCAATGTAAAATTTATTTGATTGCCACATTTTTTCATTTTTAAATTCCCATAATTTTATAATTTTCTTCCTTAATAATGAATTTTATTTTATTTTATTTAATACCCATTAATGCAGTGATTAATATAAGTCGGTGGATATTTATATTGGAATTCTTTTTGGTAATTGAGGTTTTACTTCGGTTTTGTTAAAAATTAGATTGGTATAAATTGAATTATTTAATGAATGAGATATTTTAAGATTAACATTCATAGAAATCTTATTTAATATAAACAATTTAAAAATCTAAAAAAGCGGATACATAATTATTTCATTAAATGTACATAAATTTATTTTTACTCCAAAAATTTAATATACATTACCTTTACAATAAATATTTTTAGATTTCATAATTAATAAAATTTAAAAAAATGTTTATATAACTATTTATTAAATTTTATAAAATAATTCTTGGTAGATTATCTAGTATTTAATTTATCGTTTTAAATCTAAATATTTTATTTAATAATTTAATTGTTATTATTATTATTAAAGCTTACTTCTATTCCATAATATTGCTCTCATGTCTGATTAACATTCCAAAATTAAAAATCTTTATAAAAAATTTAAATATTTAAAATTCGATAAAAAATTTAAATATTTTATCAATTTATATAATATTTTATCCATGGATTAACAAATATATCACTCACTTTGTTTTAATCTATTACCAATCTTCCAAAGAAACTAACTAAAATGGGAAAAAAAAACTCAAAATATAATTGAGATTTCATTTATTATCTATCCGAAATAATAAAATTAAATAGAAAAAGACGATTAAATATGGGTGATAATTTTTGTCATTTT
This sequence comes from Pratylenchus scribneri, assembly GCA_030063045.1. NCBI lineage: Eukaryota > Metazoa > Nematoda > Chromadorea > Rhabditida > Pratylenchidae > Pratylenchus > Pratylenchus scribneri. Next base: position 185,820 of record JAQSEB010000101.1, on the reverse strand, counting down.
TACAAACAGAGAAATGCCATTCTTCTCCTGATCTTTTGAAAAAAGATTCACCGATTATATTTTTCTTTCAAACTGCTTAAGATGAATTTTTCTTAATATTTATATTTTTTTTTATTTTTTATTTAATTCTTAATTTGATTTATTCTCTTTTATCAAATACAAAATTAATTTATAACCTTTTTTTAATATTTTTTTTATTTTTTCAATTTTTAATTAAATAAATATCAGCAATTTTCTAATAAAAATTTATTTTTAGTGCTTATTTATTATTTAAGTCACCTTGCGTCTAGAGTTTTGAATAAATACATTGCAATAATCGCTAGCAATGTCATACTTAAACGATATTTTTCAAAAAAACAAATTTTTGAATAATTTTGTTATTCGTTAGATTAAATTGTATAAAAAATTTATTGCGTTTTATATCTGCATGCTTTTAATGGTTGTTATAATTAATAATAATATTATTTATATCTTTATAGGATCATTTTATTAGATATTACAATAAATTTATTAAGTTTAACTCCTAGATGATTTAATTTAATAATATATTTAAATGCACAAATCCGTATTATTATTTTAAATAATTTCATCAATGCTGTTCAAAGTGATTTGGCTTTAATCGATATCATATTTTCTTAAATTATAAGTTATTTAATTATATTTTTAAAGTTTTACATGCTTGCTTAGACAATTTTATTTAACTCTCAGATTCTGTCAATTCAATTCCTGAATGCCAACTAGATATTGGATTATGAATTTGCTAATTGTTATTTTTGAGCCTTAATTTTGTAATTTTAATAAATTGGATATTTTATTATTATATTATAAAATAAATTTAAAAAATGAATTTTATTCATTTAATAAATAATTATTTTATTAAAATTTTGCCATGAGAATTCTCGTTTTTAAATTTTTCTTTTAATTTTTAATTAATATTAATTTTAAAAATATATTTATACACGACTATAATTTTATAAATCATCTATTGTAATTAAAAATTAATAAACTTTTTTTTTAAAAAAAAATAAATATTATGCCCATATTTTATTGCGGCCAATCATATTTTTTTATCCTATATATTACAAATATTTATCTAATATTTTTAATTATTTATTAAATTAGATATTCTCTCATTTTGTTCCGGAAGTACACTGAGCGTGGATTTTATTGAATAATTTTTTAATATATTACTTTATAAATATTAATTTAAAATTAATCCTTCAATTTTTGAAGCATTCCATTTTTAAATTTAATTTTTTGTATAAATCAGATCGCTGAAGATACCGCAACCTGCCCACATTTTCTTCGCCTCAAATTACTTAAGCCTTGTTCGCTAGCAAATATAAAAAATATGGACTATTCAGGTTATAATCATTTGTTTAAATATTAAAATTTAATTTATTTCTTTTTAATTTATTAATTTCATTTCATTGATAATCTATTAATTTTTTTATAATTTTTATGAAAACATTAATAACATAACAATATTATTTTTACATTATTTATTTTATTCAACATAAAAGAAAATATCCAACTAAGATTATTTTTAAAAATTAATAGAATTTATCATAATTAATTTATATTTTTTATTATTTTATATTTTGTGATTTTTTAAAAAGAATATTTTAAATTTATTATTTTTGTGTTTTAAAACTGATCATATAATTATTAGTTTAAACTTTAAAATGCATTATTTCTCATTATTTTCTATTATAATACTTTTATTTTAATATTTTTAATAATTTTTTATAATTGAAATAGCAGCACTTTGTTTAATTTTTATATCCAATAATTAAACATTGAGTATTTATTTTTCTTTTTAACAGATATTTTTTAATAATTTAATTTTTTTAGCATTTGTAAAATAAATTTTAAAAATTTTATATTATATTATTTATTTAAATATTAAAATTAATTTTTACTTATTTTAATTTGTTAATTTCATTTCATGGATGTCGACAAATTTTTAACGTTATCTTAATTCACTGGCTCTTCGTTGAAGCTGTTGGACCCATTTTCTACAAAATTATAATCATTATGTGGGCTTCAATTTTCGTATATTTCTTGTAAATGGCATAATTTTCATCAATATTGTCAATATCATATAAATCGATCAAGCATAAGCTTAAATTAAATTTTCTGTCTTTTTTGGATATTTGCTTTTTATTTTGTAATTTTTAATTTATTATCTTTTGGATTATTTCTTAATTAAATAAGTTTTAAAAATATTATCCAAAGATATTTCTCGAAATAATTATAAATTTAAAAATATAAAAAATAATAATCATTAATCTTGAATATTTTTAGCTTTTTAATCCTAAATATTAGTTTGTTTTCGCTTACAGTATTTAATATTTTTTTTCGCTGAATACATTTCGCAAAAATTGAATTTTTTTCTTTAACCATTCGCTTTTTTATTTTAAATTTTTTCTATTAAACAATTTAAAAATTTATTTTTTTATTTTTATAATTTGTAAATTTTTTTATTTAATTTTATAAAAAATTCTGAATCTATGTTTGCCAATAAAATTTTTTTAAAAAATAGAAATAACTATAAATTCCAAAATTTATTTATTTTCCAAGAATATTTCAATATTTAATTAAATATCATAAATATTATTACATTACATTTAAAAGTTGTCAAAATGTAAAGAATTACGACATGAAAAATAATTTAATCTGTCAAAAATGGCACAAAAACGGTGCCTTACGAGCATTCTTACAATAACCTAGTCTACGCTCTCTGTGCGTATACTAGACATATAAAATTTATTTTTTAATTTTATACCATTGAATACTAGAAAATTATTGTAATATTCTTTTATTTTATTATTTGATTTTATTACTACATAAATTGAGCATTTATAATTATCGAAATTCTGAAGGGTGCTTTTATTTTAATCTATTTTTTAGCATATTTTCTTTGTTAATTTGGTTTTATTTTTTGTTAATTAAAGTAAATATTTAAAAAAATTTTTGTTATATTTAAATTATTTTTTATTATTTTTATTTTTATATTATTTAAATTTTTAGAAATTTTCATAAATACAATTTTTTAAAATTATTTTAGGATTATTTTATTTTCTTTCTTTCTTAAATTTAATATTAATTTTCTTCATTTGAATTCGAACAATTTTATTTTTTTTTTGTTTTGTTTTTGTTAATAATAAAAAGTTTTAAATTTATTAGAATAATTTGATTAATAGCTTTTTAATAATTCAATTTATTTTAAAATGAAATATTTTATAAAAGCATATTTTTAATTTAATTCTATTCTTTTTATCAAATAAAATCAATTTTTATAAAATTTAAATTTATATTCTTCATAATATAGTTAATTTTTAATTTTAATATATCATTCTTGCAATTTTTTTTTTAAATTTGATGTTATTTTTTTGGTAAATATTAAAAAATTTTTCTCCATGTATCGTTAAATTTTATTTATATAATATAACTTATATTATTTCGATTTTATATTTATATCAAATATTATTTTTAATTATTTTAAAAAATTATTTGATATTTTCATTTATTATTTTTAATTTTAAAAAATCTTTTTTTATTTTTTAAATTTTCTTTTATAAATTTTTTAATATGATTTTTTTATTTTCATGGGAATTACGAATTAAATTTAAAATAAATATTAAATTTTTATTTTTTTATAGATCGTTTTAAAATCATAATTAATTTTTTTTATTCCGTGTAAATATTTTAAATAAATTTTGATTTTTTTAAATCAAATAAATTAATGTGTCATTTTCTGAGTATTTCGAAAAGTCGAAGAATTTCATTTAAATGTCATTCATATCTAAAAATTTTTAATTTTATTTTTTCTATTTTCTATATTTAAATTTAAACTATGACATATCTTATTTTGGTAATATATTTTCAATATTAATTTAATTCATAAATATTTTATAATAAATTCAAATCTTAATATAAATTTAAAAATTTCATATATTTTAATCAAAATTATATAATAAAAATGTATTTTGAAATATTTTATTGATATTTTATTCAATTTTATGATTTATATTATTAATTTTTTAAATTCCTTACAAATAAGTTTTTTATCCTTCATATAAATATTTTCATCATTCACTGAGCTCTCATCAGTAGCTTGGCGTTCGGCTTCATTGCGTAGTCACGCAAAATTTATAAATATTTTTATACCAACTCTTTAAAATAATTTTTCAAAATAATAATTTATATTTTTCTTTATAAAAAATTATAAATTTAAATTCATTTTTTCTTATTTAGAAGACTAATTAAATATTAATGAATAAAATTAATAATAATTTGGCATATGATCGATAATAATTATATTTATTTTCTGCTGAAAATTATATTTATAATTATCTTAGAGAATTTTTTGAACAATTTTTAAAAAAAATATAATATTTTTCAAATTCTCTTTTAAAATCATAATTTTTTCTTAATCATTGAATTATCATTTTTATGTTTTATTAAATAATCTTTTTACTTGACAATATATAAATAAAATTATATTTATTTTAGTTAATAAAGCTTAAATTTTTTTGATTAATTCATAACAATGTTTACCTGATAACTATTTACAGTTAATTTGTTCTTAACTTACAAATTGGACAAAGAAATGTTCTTTAAAAATTGCAATGCATGAATTTTGAAGAAATAAAATAAATTTTTATTACATTAATATACCTAACAATTTAAAATAATTAATTTTTATAATTAAATTATTTTATATAATCTAAAAAATTATAATTTTTAAAAAAAATGTAATTTTATCTGAAATAGAATAAGAATAACAATTTTATTTTAAATTCTTTAATTTAGTGTTTTTTTAGTAACTACAATAGTGTTTATTTTATTATAATAATTTTTTTAAAATGGCATAAATGGATAATTTACTACGACAGATCATTTATATATATAATATAATATTTTATTATAAAAAAGTAAATTTTCTCTAATTTCACAATTATTTATTTCAGCGAATTTAAAATTTATTATTCAGCTTCAAATTTTAATAATTAAACAAATTTTCAATTTACTTATCAGCAGTCAAATTTAACCAAATATTCTTTGAAATATTGGCTATAATAGCAAAATTTTTGAACTGTATAAATTAGCCGTGAATCTTCTAAAATTGTAAAATTTGTAAGATAATTTTTTTGTTTCCTATCAAAAATTTATTTCCTTAAAATTTTGAAATTGGAGAAAAATCTGTTACTTTTAATTTTTTAATTCAGGAGCCTCTAAAATATATTAAATTCTGATATTAAATTTAAGCTTATTAATTCTTTGTCATTTGAGTTAAAATCAATTTTTAAAAATAATCAGTTCCGTAATTCCAGTTTTCCATAATATCCGAGTATTGGTCATTAAAAATCTTTATAAATTTTTTATGAAATTTACTTTAAAATTCAAAATTTTCTTTTAATATCTTTCTATTTTAATATATAAAATAATATAGATTTTGTGCCAACAAATTTTTATTTTAAATTCGTTCTATAAAGAACCATTCAATTTATAATAATAAAAATTTCTCGAATTTTAATATTTTTTAATTTTAAATGAATTTTTTCATTTTTTAAAATTTATTTTTATATTTAATTTTAATAAATAATATATAAATTATATTTTTTATTTTCATTTTATTTTGAATTATATGTTACTTTTTTAATTGATATAATTAAAATAATTATTTCTATTATATTTTTACATAGATTATTTTATAATTATTGTGTGGTTTTGGAAAAATTTATCAACTAGTTTTTATTTAGGACTAAAAATGCGCGAGGAAAATAGAAATTTTTGACCTAAATAATTGCTCAAAATTAAATTTCAATGAGTTATAATTTAATTTGAATAATTATTTCATAATTGTTGATCTAGCAAAAAAAGCAAATTTTAATACTAACGAAAAATATAAGAAAAAAGATTTTAACAAATAGATGATTAAATCAATATTTTTTATTTTTTCGCAACAATCATCATTAATTATTTAAATTAATAGAACATTAGGTGGAAAGAAAGGAAATTATTTTATATTTAATTCACTTGTCTTTGAGGCTTTCATATGATCGTCCCAATTTCATAGCGTTTTTTAAAAATTTTTAATCAATATTTTGTTAACTTACTTTCATGATATATCTGGGATATCGCAGATGGCCATAACACACTATGTTATGCGATTTAAATTCACAAATTTAAGTAAAAGGAAAAATTTTAATTATGGAAGTAAAGGGTCAAAATCTCCATCACCGAAAATTATTTTATTGATGTTTGGTAGAAAATTATTGAGAAAATCATTATTAATGTATTCCGAAGAGAACTGAGCTAAAGAAATTTATTGTCAGCTTCTATTTTTTCAAGTACTAATTTGTATTTTCTTATTAAATTGATTTGTCCGATGTTTTTATGAAATTTGTTTACAGCAGATATTGTATTTAAATTATCTTCAATTTAAATTTATTATATATAAATATATTTTATTTAATGAAAATTATTTATAGCTTTTTTCCTTCATTTTTAAATTAAAATTCTAATCAATGTATTTATAATCAATGTTATTTTTTAAATTTATTTAGGATAGATATTATTATTATAATTTTCATTTATGGTTATGTGTAATGGATATTTCCTATCCACGATCCGACGAGCACACGGAAGGCACATACACATGTGACCGCATCTTTTACATAGAATTTACAAAGTTAATCGATTTGATTTTATAAGTATCTTTTATTATTTTTATTCCTTTTCCTACTTCATATAAATAAAATATTGATATAATTTTTCATTTTTTCTTATTTTTAAATTTTGTAAAAAATCATTGCAACGCCAATGTGGTCGTAGATTATTTGACGCCCGAAGAACAAATGACATTTTGGCGTTGATCCATGTATCTGCGCCAGATTTCGAAAAGTTCAAACTCCACTGATCATGTACGTTGACGGCCGTGTTCACGTGGAAAACGAAAGACACCATCCTGAATCACCAAATTTTTGAGGCGTCGAATGCGTTGTTTAAAAAAATACTTCTAGAATACAAAATATTATATAAGAAAAATTTAAATAATTAAAAACAAACGCGAATTTATTCAATAAAATATTTTTAATTGCCGATTTTTCCAAATGAATGACAAGAATTATATCAAAATAAATTTTTACCATTAAATAATTTTTTTATTTTTTTAATTAATTAATTCTATTTAGAACTTTAACAAATAAAACATTGTATTTCACAAAAATTTATATGTATATTTTTTTCTCTGCTTATTTCTAGGCTAGCTTTTCTTATATTTTTTTATTTTTAAATATGTTTTACCTAAAAATTTATATATATTTCAAATTTCTGAAACAAATTTAAATTCTTTTTTATTTATTCAAATAATTATTTAATATTTTTCTTTTTTTTAATATATCTTTTATTTAGATTTTATGTAAATTCAATATTATTAAAATGAAAAATTTAAATTATATTGTATCGCATAAAGTAAATTAATTTATTATATTTTTTTTTGATTTGAAGATTTTTAAATTAATTTAAAATTATTCGAAGAGAGTTGAAGACAAATATTTTGCTTGAATTTAAAATTTTTATGATACTTAAGTAGACAATTTTTTATAAAATTATTATTTAATTTTTATTCAACGTTGAATATTGTTGATAAATTATTCAGTGGCATTCATCAAAATTCGAGTATTTGGCAATGGAAATTATTTGGACAATCTTGACGAATAGATATTAGCAATTGATTTATCATTTCGAAGATATAAATTCAAATATTTATTGTTGATAACAAAAGAATCATTTTAAGGAATAAGCACATTGATGTTATTATTTTATAATTTATTTAATAATAAAATTAGATATGTAATTTTATTTTTTAAAATTTTATTTGTTGGCAAATTTTTTCTATTTATGGTTAAGATTTAATTAATATGTCATTGATGGTTAATTTTAATTTTAAAAGATAACTCTCTTGTTTTTACAATATTTTCATTAATTATTGAATTTTAAATAAAATTTTCTATATTTTGAAATTTTGAGATTAAATTTTTTATCAATTTAATGACAAGGCATTGCCGTCATTGTTCGACATAGGCGAAGGTGAATTACGGAATTTAATACTACAAAGAAGTTTTAGTTGATTCTCCAAAATAATTATATTAGGTTGCGGTACAGAATTAAACCTTAAGTCATTGCTTTTTATTTATTTTCATTGAAGATTGGGCGGATTAGCCCGAATTTTATTTTTCCTCTGGACGATTAACCCGAATTAATTTAGAATTAATTAAATTTTATTTAATCATTTTTATTGAAAATTTGTGAAATCAAACTGCAAGGAATTTTATATTAAAATAATTCCATAATCGATTTTTTATTAAAGAAATCGGCCAGCCAAGTAATTTAAATAAGAAAATTGTTTATATTATAACAATATTATTTTATTTAAAAAAAATAAAAGATAAAATATTTTCTTAAATAATATTTTAATATTTTTCACTTCATTGTACAATTTTATAAATTTATTCAATTCTATAATTTCTTAATTAAAAAAGATTTTTTCATCTATTTTATTATAAAATTAAATCTATCACACAATCACAAAATTTTATTCATATAATTTTACATAGTGATGGCTTTGTATTTTAATATAAAGAAAAACTTTTCTTTATATTTTTTTAATTTATAATTTGTTTCAATTTTTTTAGTGAAATTTATTATGCATAATCCTTTCAACATAATTTTATATAACAGTGTTCCTTTCTCAATAAAGCAAAAAAAATTAACATTTTATAATAATTTATTTATTTTTTTAATTTAACCCAATAATTTTATGATATTCCAAAATTTTATCTTATAGAAATTTCCATTTCCATAAATTTCCTTCCTCCCGAAAGCATTGACAATCATTCTGCCATTTCCGTGTTGGTTATAGATAATATTGATATCCTTATCATCATATCCATGTTATTATTTTGATAGAGTAAGCAGCAGCATTCTTCGCATTCGTTACTGCATTTTCCCTGCGTCTGGCTTTATCCATATAATATAAATTTAAATAGATATAATTACTTTTTAATTATTTTTTGAATATTGATATATATTTTTTTTTGTAAAAAAACTTTTTCATATAACTGCCTCCTATGGCATTATAAAAATTAAAATAATTAAATATAGAATATATAATTTGTTATTTAAAAATTTTTAATTTTATTTTCTTGGGCATAACATTGTAAGACATATATCTATTATTTCATCTGTAATACCTTCACATCTTTCTAATTTTGATAAAGCCCATTTGAAACCTATTAAGACAAAAATTTCATAATAAGAAAAAAAATAAATTTTACTAAAATTAAAGTAGGATTTATCAAATAAAATGATTTACGATTTTTGCTTATTTTTATATCAATATCATAGCTATCAAATATTAAATTATATTAAACAATTTAATTTTAATTTAATTAATTTTATATTATAAAAATCGAAATCTGATAATTTCAAAATTTTTTTTAATTATTTTTAGCAAGCTTTATTTTACTTCTTAGTTGTTTTAAATTTGGGTTTATGTATACATATATTTATTAATAATTTAAACTTAAATATTTTTTATCAGTTTTGGATTTACTTATTTTTTCAAATTGTATTTCATAAAGGCTGAATTTGCCGAAATAATTGGCGAAGTAAGCGATTGAATTTGCCAATTAATTTAATTTTATTAAATAATTTAAAAATTTTATACAAATATTTATATCTATCAATAGAATAAATAAATGGAATTTTTAATTTCGATATTGAATATTATTAATTATTAACAGCATTTATTATTATAAAAATTTATTTTAATAAAAATTCAATAATATTAATTTATTTAATAATATTTTATATAAATATTTTGATTTGTTTTTTTGAAATATTATTTAATTTTTTAAAAATAATAATGGCTATTTCCTTAATTTATTTATTTTTTATGTAATTATTAATTAATTTGATTTTTAATTTTTTCAAATTGATAATTGATAAAATTTATTGTTTAATTTATGTAAAAATATTATAATTATATAAAAGTAAATAAAATATTTATTGATTTTTTTTATTAATTTTGTCGGCTGAATTTTTTAAATTTTTTTATAAATATTATAAGAAATAATTCAGTTTTACTGTAATCCTTATCAATAGAAAGTCCGAAATTATTTGGATTCATATAAATGCATTGCTGCCAATCATATAGAGTTGGGCTAAATTGATCTTCAAATATTATAGAACAATTTAAAATATTTTTTTAGATATTCATTTTATTGTAAATAAATTTATATAAATTTTTAATTCTTTTCTATTTTAATTTTCATTATTTATTTTTTATAGATTTTTATTTATCCTTGTTGAAATAATTAATTTTATAATATTCTAAATTTTATTTAATTTATATTTGAATTAATTAATATTTCAACCTTTGACTTCCTTAGAAATTAGAATTTTATATAATTGATTTTCATGATTAAATAATATTCTCCGACCATGTATTGCATAATTTTTTTCCTGCTTTTCTCCAAGCGGTGGCATTGGCACAAAGCTATGAAATTTGGGAAGTGAGCCAATACTATCAAAGTGTGTGAGAGGTGGAATTTAGACACCTGACTGGTTCAACACCGACTTGGATATTAGATTTAAATCATTTAATATTTTAAGAGATTTAAATGCTTTCGAAATACCGATCCAACCATAATTTTGGTTAATAAATTCAACATCTTCACTCTTTGAGTAAGAATATACCCATACCTATTATTATTTTTTTTTTGAATATGAGAAATAGTAATTTTTAAGATTTTGTTTTTTAATATTAATTCTTTATTTTTACTATAAATTATATCGTTAAGTGTCAATAACCAAAAAATTATTTCCAAAATTTCAAAGGGTTAATTTGTTGGACAGATAAAGAAAAACTTAACAATATTTAATTATTTTAGAAAAATACATATCATTCATATTTTTTAATCTTTTAATTTTAATTAAATAAAATAATTGCAATTATATTTTATATTCTAAATTATAATTCAAATAAAAATTATTTTTAATTATTTTTGTTTGTATTTTTTCGCTTCATCACGACGAAAATTAATTGCCTTAAAAAAATACTTTAAATTAATTGAATAAATTTTTTATGATGATAAAGATATATTATCAATTAAAATATTTGTTTCGTTAAATTTTTATTTATTAGAATCTATATGAGATGCTATTTTAGACGAATTTTTCTAATTGATTTTAATACAAAATTGAAAAATTAGATTTTTAATAGTTATATTAAAAATTGTTGAAATAATTTGGAATTTTTTTTTCAAAATTTATATATTATGATATTTACATGAAACTGATAAGTTTTTTTTTAAAATTCATTTAAAAATAAAATATAGTCTTAATTCAAAAAAACATAAATTTTTATTCTATCTGAATAAATATTTTTTAATTCAAAATTCAATTGTTTAATAAAAAAAATTAACTATAAATTAAAAAAATACATTTAATAATAATTTGAAATATTTTTTGTGAAATATTAATTTTATTTTTTAAAATTTATTATTTAATATCATTCTTTTATCATTTTCCCATAGAAATATTTATTAATGATTGAATAAATTTTATGTAAAATTTCTAACGATGATATTTCAATTTCTTTTACATTTCTGTATAAATTTTAAATATGAATTGGTAGATTCAATATTTACATATATTTATAATAATTTTTTAAAATTACAATATACAATTATTTTTAAATATAATTTTTAAAATTGAATAATATTTCAGCAGTTTTATATAAATATTTAATTATAATTAGTACAAATTTGTCAAAACCAGTTTTTGTTTTGCATGCTCTATTCATTTTTTAAAATTTTCATCATCATCTTACTGTTACTATTTCAAAATTATATTGAAAATTAATAAAAATTTACTCAATTTTTTAATTTTTTTTAAACGCTTACACAAGTGTCCTTGTAAGAACTGTGAAAATTTTTTTATTTTTATTCGATTAATTGATTTCTTTTTATTTTTTTTCTTTTTTTTTCAAAGCTAATATAATCCATCTTTTATTAAGAAAATATTATTTTATTTTTAGCTAATGTTTTGAAAATACTTGACAATAATTGAATCTTTGAGCAAGATTTTTGGCACACAAAACAATTTATCAGCTTGTTTACAGTAGGTTTAATTGTGCCCTTTGCAACAAATAATATAATTTCGAAAATTTTTATACTTTACCAAAAAATTAATTTCAATATTGACCAAAAAGAAGGAATTGGCCCATTGCTGAGTATGAATGGCATGGGGAAATTGGAGTAAGAGGATTGTTTTCCATGAACATCAAAGGCCTTTTGGAAATTCGTTACAATTCATTGCAGAAAAGTGGCAGTGCGATTGAAGAAAATTGGAATTGTTTCGGTAATTTTAACTGGGGATAAAATTATATATAAAATTGCTTTACTTCTATTCAAATTAATATTTTAAAGATTTGATATCGATAATTTGATAATTTCTAAATAATTTATAATTAATTATAAAATCATTCTTCAATTTTAAATTATTGAAACATTTTTTATTATTTTATGTGCAATCGCATATATTCTAAGAATTTTTCTGATTATAATTTAGCAACATAATATTTATAAAAATATAACAAATAATGTTAAAAAATTTATTCAAAATTTATTTTATCATAGTTAAATAATGGGTAATTATATAATTTTTAGATTATTATCGTAGCCACATCCGCGTTTCTTGAAATGATATTTTCATTCAATTTTTTATTTGAATCAATTTTTATTCCCATGAATTGTTGATTTTAAAAATTTTTTTATTATTAATAATATTAATTAAGGAAAAAACTCGGAAGAAGCAGCCGGATTATTGGACGTTCTTTTTAGTTTATTATGGCCAATCGTTGCATTCGATCAATAAAGTTTTAAGGGACATACTGCAGACTATATTTGCTCTCCCTTATTTAATTTCTCCTATTCAATTATAAAATAAATTGTAAATTTTTTTTTATTGATCATTTATTCTCTTTAAAATATTTTTTTTTAATTTAAAAAACATTGAAATTTTAGCAAGTATATATGCATTTTAATGTAAATTTTTTTAATTATAAAATTTATAATAGTTTAATGAATGAAAATTTTATTTTTCCTTTAAAAATATTTACATTTAATTCATTATTTTTTTTTCGATTTTTATTTAACAAATTTGTTTTAATAATTTCAAATGAATTCCAACGATGCTAATATTTTTGCTTTATTTTTAGAGTAAAATTGCTAATTTGCTAATATTTAATAAAATTTTTATGAATTCATTAAAAGTTAATTTAAATGAAAATTTATTATTTGTTTATAATTTTTTATATATAATTTAAGACATTTCCGTTTTTTTTTCTTTTACTAATATATAATTAAATATATTTAGACAAAACATTTGAAGTTTTTTTATTTCTTCTAATCAATATTTTTTAAGTATATTTTTATTCTTTAATAAAGGCTACATTTAAATAAAAATGAATTTTATAAATTAATTTTATTATTTTAAATAATATTTTTATTAAATCATTTTCATCCATGTTCTTGAAAAATTTGATTCAATATAATATCTTCTTTCACCAGTTTCGTGATTAATTAGTGAATGAATTTCACTCATATTGAGGGCAACATGGCCATTGATTTAGAAAGGCTGTTAGTCAACAGGCACAGAATATAAACATACAAAATTATGCTGCAGAGGAATTCCTTATTTTAATGTCTTGCAAATTTAGCAAATTTTTTGCTCTCTGGATGTAGACCGGAAAACAATGTATATAAATTTTTTTTATTTATTCTGAATTGAATCGAGAGATTTATTTTTTTATTCCTTCATGTTTTTTATAATTGTTTGATTATTTTTTTGTCATTTTTTAATATTTATTTTCTTCAAATTTTAAATTTAATTTATTTATAATTAACATACACTATCTTTAATAATTTTTATTTTTAACTTAAATATGACAAGAAGAAAGCATATCTAATATTATTTGAATAATAATAAAATGTATTATGTAAATAAATTATACTCATCTATCAAATTTTATAATAATATTCTTCAATTTTTTGATTTTATATTCTAATTTTTAACATATCAATATTTACATTTCTTCTAAGAATTTTCTATTTTTCATTTTAAAATTACTACATTATCATTTTATTTACATAATGATAAATTTATAATTAAATCATAAATAATAAAAAAATTTGAATTCTCGATTGTGAGAAGCAATTTTGTATCATCAGTTAAGCCTCTATTGTATTTTTAGCGATATTTTATTTAGAACCTTTTGAATTTCTGCTTTTCTTCTTTTTAATTTTTCTAATTAATTTTCAAACATATATTTTTTTGGCATCAGAATTTTTATTTATTGCATTTCTTTCTAAATTTTTTCTAATTTCAATATATGCAAATAAATCAATTTTTATCAATTTATCCGATTTATTTTTTTCAATTTTATTTATTATAATTTTTTAAAATTTTTAAATTTAATTAATGTCTATTTTATTTGGTATATATTGAAATAAAATAAATATAATTTCGAATTGATAAACTTTTTTTTATTAATGATATTAATGATAAATTTTTTAATTAATTTAAGATTAAATTTATTAGTTTAACGTCATCGGACCAGTTTTATTTAATTTATCAAATTATCTATTTTCATTTAATTTAAAAATTTATTTTAATTTTCTAAAATTTTTATTTTTTCTCTGATCCTTTCTTTTATCTCTTATATTTTAATATATAATGAAAATTCTAAATTAAATTTGAGAATTAAATTTAATAAATATTTGAAAAATTAAATTTAAAAATTGATATGCATAAATTTAATTTCTAAAATTCTTTATTATTATTTTTATCTTTATCGTATAATTTTTAAAATTTTTTATATTTATTTTCTATTCATTTGTTATTTTATTATTTAAAATTTTATTATTTCTGAATTTATAAATTTCAAATTATTTTAAAATGATTTCTGATTGAATAATTCATTTATTCAATGTTTATTTTTTTTAAATTTTTTTCTTAATAAAATTTTTATTTTTAAAATTATTTTATTCATTTCTATTACATAAAATTTCTAATTTTTAATTTATTTAAAATTTCTTTTGTTTTTGTAATATTAATTATTGAAAGCGCCATTTTGTAATTCAATCACTGCTATTATATGTACTTTTTATTAATTTATCTATTTGACCTATCATAATATCTTAATTATTTTCTTTTTTAATTTCATTTAATTATTTTTTATTTATGTTTCATTTTTTCCGTTTATATTATTTAAGAGCTCTCTAATTATTTAAAAAATGTAAATTAATTCATTTCTCGATCAATTATTATTATTGTTAAAATGAAACCGATTACAAATGTATCAATGTTATCAGATTCACTTGATAGTTGTTTAAGCACCACATTGTTAGGATTAATAATATTACTCGTAGTCCAAATTTCAGGCAATTTCTATGTGCGTTCATTAAAAAGATTTTTGATTTAGTGAATTTCTATGAAATAATAATTATAATTGGAAATTTTTAAAAGATTTTATATTAGTTCATGCTAATTATTTATAAAATTATTTTATAATTATAATGAATCAATAAAATTTAATTGTTTTAAAATAATTGCTTAATAATAATAAATTAGAATTCCTCAATAAAATGGATAAATCATTTTCAGAAAGGTCCATAAAATTAGGCATCAATTCTTTTCTATACGTCTACTGTATACTGTAAATATAATCTATTTTATAAATCACTGAAAAATTCATGAAAACTAGTGAAAGAGCTCAAATTTCATATTATTTCTATTTAATGAGGGAAGATATTTATTATCAATCAGATTATTAAATCTTTTTTTGTATTACTTTTTTATTTTCCATTTATTTTTCCCATTTATTAATTTTTTTGTTTTTATTATTTTTATTTCTTTTATTTTCATTTATTATTATTTATTTATTTTACTATTATAAAATTCTTTATTTTTTTTCATTTATTTACCTTTGTTCATTTTTTTTTAACTTTCTATTAAAATTCCGGTTGAATATCCGCCTAAGCGTCATGAGAAACAGTTTGATTATTAATTATTATAAATTTTTAATTCTAAATTTTTTCTAATTCAAGAGAATCTCTTTTATTAATAAGTCATTGATATAAATTAATATAATTTATAAATTCAAAAAAAATTAAATAAAATTTTAATTAACATATAAGAAAATATAAATTTAATCAAAACATTAAAAATAAATATTTTGATTATATTATTTAAATTTATCTAAATGTATATTATTGATATTCGTTTCTTTTATAGTTTACCCCAATTTTCACCGTAACTATTTGCATTTATGCAGAATTTTTTCAGAAAATACTCCTCTTCCCAAGCTCTCCAGCCTACAATATCTTGATATTTTTATAAATGAAAATTTTATATTCTAATGTGAAAATTGCAGCGAACACATCCATGCGTTACAATCGCCAAAGCTCTTCGGCACCGATGTAGAACAGAAGCAATACAATGCACAAAATTTTGGCAGTTTAATTATTCTTTATTTTAAATTATTGAATTTTTCAATAAGAAATTTTTCAAAAACATAATTATTTATTTTTTTATTTGTTATCAGAATATTTTTTATTTGTCTTTTGTGATTATATGATAAAATTTTGATAAATAAAATTTATTTTTAATTTATATTTAATTAAATTTTGCTTATTACTTCAAATTTAAATTTATGTTTATCATTTGTGTTTTTTTAAATTTTTATTAAATTTGAATATTTTTTATCATTAACCAATGTTTGTTAATAACATTCAGTAAGAACTTTTTCATTTTATACTTATTAATTTGAATTATCTTTTTTATTTGCGATTAAATGATTAATTTTATTCTTTTGCTATTTTATACTTAATTATATGAATTTTACATCAAAAAATTATGGAAAAATTTAAATAAATTATTATTACGAAATGGGAAGATGACACTCACTTGGAAAAAGACTGGATCATTTTCGATGCAAATATCCGAATTGATTTTAAATTTAAATATTATCTAGAGTTGGTAATGCCGAAAATACACTTCTTTTTCAATTTTCTATTAAATTTTTTTAAATAAAATTTTAAGAATTGTTTAAAATTATATTTTCATTTTATTATTTATAAAAAAATCTGTTGATTGCGTAATTATATCAAGGAAATTTTTAATTGAAATTTTTTTTTAAAAAACTTATCGAATTATTATATATTATATAATAAATTTATTTTACAAAATTTAATCTTATTATAGTACTGAAAAAAGTTTTTTTTAATAATATACAAAACATTTTCAAATTTAATAATATGAAGCTTATCAGAGTATTTCTCAATTTTGTTGGCAGAGACCATATTGATCAAAATAAATAAATAAATAATATAAATTTATTAAATTTTATAATTTTTTTTTGTCTATATTCATTTTAAAAAAATTCTTTCATTTTTGTTCATTGTTTTTTGGCCAATTTTGCAGAACTTATGTTGATAAAAACCTCCATCATTTTCTCCCGCATCCATAAACTATTTAGATTCAGTTGTTTTTCCTCTGCTCTTTAAAATCACATGAAACTGCCAAGAATTTTGTTTATTCGCTCCTTGATCCAGATCTTTGAGTATTTTTTCGGCTTTTTTTAATAAAAAGTTAAATATAATTTATTTTGAATTTTATTAATAAATACTCTGATAATTTTTATAGCAAGAAAATAATAAACTTTAACATGATATTGAGAACCGTATCTATTTTTATCAAAAATTTTTAAATAATTTCAAGCAGAAATTATTTCATTTTTATTTGCAGAAATCTATGTATATTATTTGATTTATTTTTTAATTAACAGTTGAACAATGGTTACTGGCATATATTTTAGAAAAAATTTTAGAGAGAATATTGGTTCCACAAGTCCAGTCATTGGTATCATATTTGTCTATAAAAAAATTTAAATTTTTTTATAAAAAATTTCTTTAAATTTCAAAATTTATTTTATAATGCCTATATATTTATATATATGAAATAATCTAGATTTTTTATCTAATTTATTTTAGATATTTAAAGTATCAAGAAATAATGATAATAAAGAACCATTTTTGGCTCTTTATATTTGTTTAGAAATTTCAATATTTAATGTAATTTTTCACAAAATGACTCATCGAATTCAATTGTAATATTTTTATTTTAATTATTCTTTTTTTGTTTAATTTCAAGTCATTATTATTTTTATTGTATATAATTTTTAAATTGTATAGTAATAAGTTATAGATTTATTTTTAATTAATGGAAAATATATATTCTTTTAAATTAGTATTTTCATTTTTTTTGCTATTAATTATATTATTATTTCATACTATATTTTTTGATAACAAATTTATAATAAAAATTAAAGAAAATTTACATCATTTCATATAATGCATTCCTAGATATTTTAATTAAATTTTTATGCCTTAGAAAAAAAAGGAAAAAGATATAAAAAGAAGAAAAAAATTCTTCTCTTTGTCATTTTATTTTTTTTTGATGCTCTATATTTAGCTAAATAAAAATTTTTATGTTTTTTTACTATTATAATTTTTTATACATAGAGTTGATTTATTATTTGTATAATTTACGAAAATTTATTAGTAGATTTCATTTAAATCTTTTTTGATTTAAATTAGTGAAATAATTTTTCTTATAATAATTCATTTGAAATACATTAATATTATAATTTCTGCAATAAATTTTTTTATGTTAAAGTTTGTTAAAAAGTTATATTATTAATTTTTATAATTTTTTTAATAATATAATATTAAAAAATTTTTATCAGTTATTTATTTTCCAATCATGCAAAATTAAATCTTCTTAGAAGATTATTAATATCTATTAATAATTTTCTGTTATAGTTTCGCAATTAATTTCCTATTTTATGTAAAATTTTTTGAAAATTAATGTTATTTTAATTAAAATTTTATGCATATCATTTAAAACTTTCTAATTTCAAAAGATTCATTCTAAGTTCTTTTATTTATAAGTATTATTTATATTGAATTCATATTAAATATCAAAATTTTATTTATTTTTTTATTAAAATTAAACATTAATATTTTTTTCACAATTTTAAAATCATTTATCATCTTTTGCCTTTGAATCTTTGATTGCATCCAGGCCATATTACTCTATTTAACCAGGTAAACTTTCTTTGATCAGTTCTGTCCATTATTATAATTTTAGGAAAATATTCTTAATTTTTATTAATGTATTTTTATAACCTTATTATATTTGTAATTTTAGGAGATAAAATCAATATTTTTTTGAGAAGTTTTAAACAATTTTTATCATAATCAAATTATAGGGATTTAAATAGTATTATTAGAGCGGCGATTTTTCAAAATTTATTTATATATTATCATTATATTTTGTTTTTGCTGCGTTTATATAAATTTTGATTCTCATTTAATTATAATTATTTTTATTATTAATGTATCATCAAAAAATTTATCCAAAATTTATTCCATTTTATGGAAATTTTTGCATATTCTATACATTTTGTAAATTATTTCTATTATATTTATTTTTAAATATTTTGTCATTCTTTTTCAATTCAATAAAAATAAAAATGTGAAATTTTCAGGATTTCAAGAATTTAACTCACATTTTCTTCATATAAAATCTAATGTCAATTTTCATCTAAAAATTGATTGTTTTTTTTATTTGAAATGACTTTTTCGGAAGATCTTCACTTGGAATATCTATAAAGGGTGGCTTTATTGTTAGTCAAAATTTGTAAAGAATGTTATGCGTGGATCTTCTCATCATATTGTTAATATTGTTGTTCATATATTTATTTGTACATTTTTATAATTAATTTTTTCTTATGATTGTTTTTTAATTATATTTATTATAAAATTTTTGAATTAATATGGCTATATTATTTCAAATATTAATTTATAATATTTTTATGCTTTAATATTTATTATGTTCTCGTCTATTTTATTAAAAATATTTTATTTTCATTAATTTTTTTTATTATTTATATTTTTTTTATTTTATGCTTTTTTATTCATTTTTAAAATTCATGTTATTTTTCATTCGTTTTTCTATTTTTGTATTATCTTGATATGTTCATTACTGCTAATTATATTAATTCACTAAAAAATTTGATATCGATTAGCATATTGCCAGAGTATTGTTAATGGATTTTATTCATTGCTGCAATAGTATCTTTTTTATTCCAAAATCGAATAAAGGCAATTCTAGCGGCAATTTTTAAAATAGATGTGATTCTTTGAATACAATATTTCTTTTTTTTTTGAGTGAATCAAAATTTTAGTTCTTCTTTTAATTTAGTAAAATGATTTATCATTTATTTATAGATTTTTTAGATATATCATTTATAAATTTTTATTATTTTTTATTCTAAATAAATTTATTTTTTAAATGATCTTTGTTTTTTCCAGATATAAATAAAAAATATAAAATTAATTAAAAATTTTAATACTTTGATTAATATATGATTTATATAATTCACAATATTGAATTATATTTTCTATAATCATTCTCTTTAATTATTTTTAATTCTAATTCTAATTTATTATTTATAGACCATTTAATTCCCAGAATCGTCAGGGGACACCATTTAATAGAAATCAACGGACAATGATCGAATAATATTTTTTTATAATTATTTTTTATATCTTTTTTAATGCTTTTAATTTATTTATTTTTTTATTTTAATTTTTTAATTTTTTTTTGATTTAATTTCATTTATTTTTTTTAAAGAGAAATCTTCAGAAACAGGTACAAAAACTAAATTTTATTTTAGCTTAAATATTTTTCACTATATTTTCGTTCATTTTTGTTAAACCATTAATAAAATCTTCCATTTATTTTAAAATTTCTATAAAGAAATTATAATAACTAAGGCGAATATTTTTTTCCAATCGTAAGAAACCGTTTTTATGGTGTTTATTCACAATGCAATAAATAAAGATGGGATTTTTCAATTATTTTATTCAAATTTCAGATTTACTTAAAAAACTGTAATTGTTGGTGAGTTGCTTCCATTAAGTTATTTGTATACAAAATTAAAATATCATTTATATAGTTTTTTTTTCTTTTTAATTATGTGTTTTAATGAACTGGTCGTGGCAGGAAGACTGTGTGGGGAGAATCTGTCAACCAATTTTAATTTTAATATAAATTTATGTTTAAATTGAAAAATAATATTTTCTTTTAAAAATTAAAATGAAAATTTTGTTTATTTTTCAAAAATTCCGGGATGGAAATTGGCAATGGCAAACACAATTTAAGACCTGTGAAATAACAACGCTGTAAGATTGGTAGCATAAAACTTTATCATCCTTGATATTTTTTTGCCCATTTGAAAATTTTCTCAATTCAAACATTATTCAATATATGTTAATTTTCTGGATTTGAATGAAGGGTTTAAATATGTGTTCATCAAGTTTTTCTCTTTGCTCTAATACTCTTATTGGAATATTTTAATATTTAATTATATATTATTAAAATAAATTCCTTTATTTAAAAATTAATATTTTAATGAAAAATTTTTTAATTTTTGATTAAATCTCATTTATTCAGCGAAATTTCACGCACTATCCATGTTAAATCTGTTTTCAATCATAAATGTTTAACAATATTAAATCAAAATGTGTTTTTTACTTAAACACAAAATTGAAATTAATGTAATTTATTTATTATTATTTATACATATTCTTTTTTTCAAATTATTTTAAAAAATATATTAATAAATCGTAAATAGAGTTTATGATAATTTTTATGAATTTTTATTGATAAAAAATTAACATTTATTAAAAAATATAAAGTAAATTCAGTACAGAATAATTTCTTGATTTTTTATGTATTAAATTAATTATTTCTTTATAATAATATTTATTTTCTTGTTTATATATAATCCATTTTATATTGTATTTTAGAAAAAAATTAAGATTCTTTATATCTTCTACTTTCCTTGCTGTAAATGTTGAAAATATTCCACAATCAATTGTTGTTTTATGTATTTAGCGTAATTAAATTAGAAATTTTAATTCAATATAATATCATTTAATTTATTTTTATATTTTGAAGTGATCGAAAACAGCTCTAAAATGGATGGAATTTTTTAGAATTAATGTCGTTTTTGAAAATTATTTACTATAAAACAAAAATTTATTTATATTTTCTATTTATTTAATTCAATTTTGATATTAATGATTTATTAATTTATATTTTTAATGAATTGATTTAAAAATTATTAAAAAATTTTTTTATTAAGTCCATATTTTAAATTACTTTCTGAATAATTCATTCGGGAATATTTTATCGCAATTTCAAGAAAAATTCTGATGTAACAAATTGATTCATTTGTATAGATGTTTCATATATAAAATAATTTTCTTCAAATTAATTTCAGCCTTAATCAATATTCCAAATAGCTATTGAAAATATTAGAAATTTTTAGCCATTTTTAACTATATTTTCAATTTCGATGACAGAATTTTTTGATAAAATACATAATTTCTTTATAAGTTTTACTTAAAATTTAGACTCTATACTAATTTTATAAATAAAGTATAAATTTCCAATTTAAAGGAATTTATTTTTAAATTGATAAATTTATATATTTTTTTTAATTTATAAAAAGATGAATTTTGAAGTCGTTGCAATTGAAAATGCCTTCTCGAAATCGGGTGTCACTTATATATATGACGAATTTTTTTTTTTTAAATGATACTAACTTTTTATTATTAATAATGAATTATAATATTTTTTTATAAATACATATAATTTTCAAAATATAATACCGTAATTACAATGTAGAATGATACTTTAATATTAATTGCTTTTAAAATTGAATAATTTTTGATAATTTATTGAAATAAATAATTCCATTTCAATTGCAAGCAAATTTTTTTAAAATTAATTTTCATGAAAAAATCTTATCAACCAATTGTTGCTTTTTTAAAAAAAATTTAATTTTTATTTAAATATAGCATGAATTATTTATTAAATACAAAATTTTGTTTTTTATAAATAAATATGTATAAAAATAATTAATTTATCCACCTCATCTTTAATTTCCATAAAATAAGGCCACCATCTAAAAGTATTTAATAATTTTTCTTAAAATAATTTATACCCAATAATTTTGATATATTTTTTATTTGGTCATTTTTATTTAATAATATTATATATTAAATTTTAAAAATTTGATTGTTAAAACAATTTATAATAATAAAAAAATATTCTTCTTTGATAATTTTGTCTAGAATGCACTCTGGCTTTTGTCATCTTCTTTGTCTCTTTTAAAAAATAATATTTTTAATTCAGGCATCAATTAATTCAAAAAATTAAAATCATTGTTTATTTTTAAAAAATGCTATAATTTTATAGAGATTTATTTTTAGTTCTTATATATTTACATTTTTCTATTATTTAAAATAATTTAAATAAATCCACGGTTAAAATAGTACAAAAATGTTTCTTTTCCATTCTGTTGGTTGATAGAGTAGACGACATATCTGCGAATACAACAATTTGGGTATGTATCGATAATAAAATTTAATTAAGATTTATTCATTTAGTTTTACAACGTTTCGGATAATAATTTATTGAAGTAGCAGGATGTTCCATGATCAATCAATATCATATTTTTGTGTTAATAATGCATTTTATAATTTTTATATTTAATACCCATTAATGTAGTGATTAAATCAAGTCGATGAATATTTAGTTTTTGGAATCCGATGACGATGACCTGATCACTGTACGAAATGAGAATGAGAAAGAGGAAAATCTGGATGAGGGAAAAGAGAATCGCGTTCCCCCGAAAGGACAGCCAAACCTGGGTATTTCATTTGGATTGAATTAATTTTCGTTTACAATATTTTAGATGGGAAGAAGGAATGCAAATGCAAGGAAGAGCAATCCCATTGGACTCCGCTGATTGACCATCTTTGCGAAAAATTTGGATGTTCGGTGAAAGAGCTGCAAATCATTTTCAATGGGCTTGAAACTCGGCGGGAAGTCATTGCATATTTGCGGGAGAATGTGGCCCTGAAAACTTCACATTTGAAACCGCCTGGCCACAATTTCATCGTCCGATGCTGTGATTTGACCAATCTCCCGGCCAGTTGCGTTCCAGCCTTGGGAGGTTATTTGAATGTGACTATCCGTTCACCCACGGAAAGTGGAAAAAACCCCAAAAAATTTTAAATGGAAAATTTAATATTTTGACACAAAATTCACATTCCCTCGAGTCATAATCAAACATTGCCCACAAGGGCACCATTGTCCTCAATGGCACCAAGGTAAACGTTTTGATCAATGCCCAAATCGGCATCATCCTCCACCTCCCACATTTGTTCATTCAAAGAATACTTCCTCCTCACTCAAACCCATCACATACCTATTCGCTTCGCCATCTTTTTACATTCGACACAAAAATGTCGAAAAAAAAAGATGTGGTAACACAATACTACTTAATTATATTGATTATTCTTGGCTATTTAAGAAATAATATTTTAAGAGAAATAAAATTCCTTGGATGAAAATGACATTGATTATGAAATTCTCGTCCTAAGAGAGAGAGAGTAAATTTTTTAATAATTTCAAAATTCATTCAATTAGATTATATTATGATATAAGGACAGATCCCGCGTAAAATTTAAAATTATATTTCATAATTTTTATATTTTAAATTTTAAAATTTAAATTCTAAATTTCATTCTCTATTTTAAATAAATAAAAAATTATTTAAAAAAATTAATCTTATTCCTGCATCCTTTTTCTTTTTATTTTTCAACTTATTTTAATTTCAAATTACATTTTTTAATTCGATTATAATTTTAAAATTAATTTATAATTTCAAAATATATTTTTATTTAATTTATTTTAAAATATTAAAATATAATTATTAAAAATAAAATTTTTTAATAATAATAATAAATAAAAATATAATTAACATCATTAACATCAAAATTTAGTATTTCTAAAATATTTATAAATTCAATAATCTTTTATTTTTTTATCTGTTTGTTTTTATTTTTTTAAGAATAATTTGATATAATAATTTTATTATTTATTTATATACTTAATTCTTATTTACATCTTCTTCGGTTATTTCTATAAGTCAAAATTAGCCAATAATTTTTTTCATTTTTATTTTTCGTTACATAAATAAAATTTATTATTCTTTTTCTAAAACTTAAGCATTTATATCCATAAATTTTTTTATTTTTTCAAACCAGTTGATTATTAACCCCATGTAATAATTGGATATAATTGCCAAAAATTATAAATTTAAGTAATTCACTTGAAGTTTGCTATGCTAAATACAATTTTTGTAATGTGGGAACGACAAAAGCTGTGGTTTTATTATTTGCCATTAAACATTATATTTAACAATATAAAAAAAATACATAATTTCATGATAATTATTTCTTTGAAATGGATTAAAAATTTTAAATTTTTCTCTTATAATTAATTTTTGTGTGATAGCATTTACGATTTTATTAATTTAATGCTTATATCATAGCAAAATTTTTGATAGAAAAATTTTATAATAGTTATGTCTTGGTCAATTAAAACTCGAAATTTCTATTTGTTTCTATTACTTTTTTTCTTTTTTAAAAAATAAGTTCTATATTATTTCATCATATCAGTTTTATTTTTCATATAATTTTTTTATGATATTTAATGCATCAATTATTTTTTATATTATATTTTTGTCAAGTATATTATATAATTTTTTTTAATAATTGTAATTTAAAATTTTATTTTTTATTTTAATTTTTCTTTTTTATAAAAATTAGTTGAATGTTATATGCTAATTCAAATTTTCTACTGTTTTCTATTTCAAGTAAATTATATGTATCGATTGACACTTTCAGACTATTCTCTTTGCCATTCTTTCATTCTTCCTTGACCGGATATTCTGGAAGAAATTTTTTAGTAATTAATTTTTTAAAATTTATTTCCAGTATATCAAATAAATCTTTATTTATTAAAAATTTTAATTTTTTTTAAAAATATTTTTAATTTAGCATTCGAATTTTTCATTTGAGGCATTATGTCATATTATAGACAATATTCTATTATATTTTTATACTTTCATTCAATTTAATTATTAAATATAATAATTATGTAGTCCTTCATTAATTAATTATTTTCCTTTTAAAAATAATTCGTAAATAAATAACTTTTATATGCTTTACATTTGGTAAGCATTATTACAGAAAAAATGGTATTTTTCATTAAATTTTACAAATGTTTAATTTTTTTAATTCAATCCTATATTATTTTAAATAAAAAAATTCATTAATTTTATTTATAAAAATAATATATTTTGCATCCCGAAATAAAAATCATTTTTTTTTAAATTTGTTTATTTTGTTATTTATTTATCATCGTGATAATATAGTTGATAAAAGCATACATTTTAATTTTAGATAATTTTTTCAAGCTATATTTTTCGATTATCTCCTATTCAAATCGTTGCACGACTTTAACAAACTAAAATGAACGATAATCAATTTTATTTTTTCAAAAATATTCTATTATTATTTTTAAAAAAGTAACTATAATCATTATATTATAATTAAATATTATTAATATTTATTATTTGCAATTTATATTATTTAAATTTTTTATTTTTTTTGAAATATTTTTTTAAATTTTAAATTAATATTAAATTTTCGAAAGCGAATGGTTGATGAAATTTGTAAAAAGAGGAAAAAGAAAAATAAGTTATTCCATTTCTATAGGAAAATTCTCGAGGTTGAGAAAAATGTGCGTTCGGGGAATTAAAACATTTTTAACAATTCTTTCCAGCCAATTAAGTAAAATTTAACCATTACTTTTTATTTCAAATTATAAACATATGAAATATTATTTTTTTTCGTTCATATTTTTCATGCCATTTTTGTTCCTATCGTTATTATAAAAAAGTAGGGAGGAAGTGCAAAATAAAAATAAATTTATATTTAAATCTTATTTTTTATTTTTCTTTGTATTGTTTATATTCTATTTAATTTTATTTTAACCTTTTTTCTATTAAATTTTATTTTCAAGATATCATATTTATTATATTATATTTTATATCTTCAATTTTAATATTTTAACTTAAATTTAAAATATATATTCGTATTGTTACCTTTTTATTTTTCTTTTTCTTAATTAATTTTTTAATCGTAATGGGACTATAAGATTGATTCCAAGTCGGGAAAAATTGCCCAAATGCAATAATGATAAGAATTGAGTTTGTATATCTCGTTAACAAACTAAAAATATTTATTTTAATTAATTTTTCCATATAATTATTGGAAAATTTAAGACAATTTTTAATTTAACAATTCTTATAAAATAGAAAAATCCATATATATTAATAAATTGATGATTCATTTTATTAATATTTAATAATTTTTCAATATAATTTTATCAATCGGCTAATAAATTTTATTAAATAATACCGTTTTTCCATTTTGCATACTCGATGCCGATCATCATTTTACAAAATTTTAATTATTATATTTTATCATTTAAATAGTTGTATTTTTATAACGATAAATATACAGAAATTTAATATTTAATTTAGAAATTAATTTCATCTATTTTAATAAAATTATTAACATTAGTTTTGTGTTGTTTAATAATTCATGTAAAATAATTTTGTAATTTTTTTATAGAGTATTGAAATTAATCAATATCATGTTTGTTCAAGTCTTACGTATTTTAATTCTATTGAAAATATCTCAATTTTTTTTAGATATAATTCATTATTTTATTATTATTTTTATTGTTTTTCGAAAATTTTATTTTTAATATTTATTCTGATTTTTATCTAATACTTTTTCAATTTTTTTAAATTTATTTTTAAAATCCATGTCTTCCATCCTGTAAAATGCAAAAATTCTTTGTAGGGAAGTGAATCCAATCCCAACATAAAAATATTGAATAATGGAAATTTTTATGAGCTCTATTTATAAGGTAATTATAACCGAATAATTGATCCATTATTACGAAAAAGGTTCCTGTTGATTAATTCACTGAGTTGAGATTCCATTTGGTAAAATCGATGCTAAATATATGAACTAAGCAAAACTTTCAAATATTTATTCATTTTTTTCAAAATTTTTATTAATATTTTTTTCAATATTTTTAAAATACATTTTATATAACTATATACTCTTTCAGATTCACTAAATAAATAAATTCTATCAATACCAATTGGAATCCATATTAAAAATATTTCATTATTTTCATAAGGATTGCTTTATTTAATTTTTAAAATATTAATAAACTAAAAAATTTTTTGCTGTTTGAAGTTTAATTATTTTCATAATATTTATCATTTTTATTTTTTATTTTTTCGTCCGGATCATGTAAATATGTGAGAAAAGTTTTTGTCAGTAATCAGTTGGATCTTCTCTAATTAATCAAGCTCTCTCGAATAGACTTTGTTTAGCAAAATTTATCATTTATTGTTTGATTTCAAATAATTTATAATTTATTTAAAAAATAACATTCTCTTATAATTAGATTTTATTTATATTATTAAAAATTTAATAAAAAATTATATAATTATCATTAACAAATGATAAATCTTCCCTTTAATTTGAAATATTTATTACAATAAAAAGAAATTTTTTAAGTAGAAATTTAATTTCATTCTTCATGAAATTGATAACCATTTAATGTTATTCTGCTTTCAAGATTAATAGTTATTGCCATGAAATGTTGAATAGGATGGATCTTTCTTAATGATCAAATAGCTTATTTTATATTCAAAATATAAATTAAATAAAACATATAAAATTAAAATTTTTCAATTAATTTTTGAATTTATATTGTTCATAAAAATTATTTAATTTTTTTTATTTTTATAATCAAAAGCAAAGGATTAAATTATTATTTTTTTAATAAAATCTAATAGTAGATTAATAAATCAATGCTTATTAAATTCTTCTTCTTTTATAATAATCATATATTTTTATTAAATTATAATATTTAAATGCTAAATTTGATTAATTCTAAATTTTCTTGGACTAGTTATATTCTTCTCTCATTTTTTCGGCAAATAAATTTAAAAGTATGCATTATGAAAGCGATTCTTGTTTTACATCCTCGAATGATGGTGATAGCAAATATTATCGTCTTGCTAATGCATGAGATATGCATATAAAAAATTTTAATTCTATTTTATCCTTATACAATCAATTTACAAAAGAAAATATTTTATTGCCATAAAATGGTATTTTTTTAAATATTAATGAATTTTAATTAAAGAAATTAAATAAAATATATTTATTTCATAAAATGCGCTTTAAATAGCGGACTTGAATAAAATAAATCATAATTTATTTATAATATAATTATAATAATATAATCTTAAATTAAATTATCAATTATTAATTTTGGATATTTTTCAAATTTTTCTACAATAATTTTGAAAATTTCTTAAATGATTAATTATTATGTTATTATATATTTAATATTAATTCTATAATTCAAGTCATGAAATGGAATATTTTATTTATTATAATTTTGTTGTTTTTATATAATTAAAGGCATTTTGATGCTCAACAGTAAATTTTTCTTAATATTATTTTGTTTGTGATCAATTAATGAGCCAATCCATGAGTCTTTCCTGCGAGGTGTCACCTACCGGAAAAGTAATTTTATTTTTAATGTACAATTCTTGTTTAATTCTATTCTTAAATTATTATTAATTAAAACTGTTTTATTTAGATAAATTTTTTCTTTTCCACATTTCATCAAAATATAAATTTGAAAATATAGCATTGATATATTAGCCAGAGATAAATAATTAGGGATTTTAAAATTATTGTAAACTATTTCTAAATATTTTCATGTTTTGGTCTTATGATTAAGTCCTGTAAAATTCCATTCATTCTTTCCATTTTCCTCTCTTTTTTACATAATACTTTTCTTTTTTTTTAAAAAATTATTCAAATTATTACATTAAAAAATTATATCAAAAAGATTTATTAAAATATTTTTAAACCCTCTTTAATTTGTTCTTCGCTACTGATTTTAGTAAAAATTAACAATATATGTATTTAATTTTTTTAAGATCTTTTATTCTATTATTACATATTTTTTAATATATTTTTTTTATTCTAATGGCACTGAGTACATCTCAACCATATAAAATTCTTTCTAATTAAAATTTTTGTCTTTATTTTATAGATTTCCATTGATAGTTAGCATATTATTAATAGCTTTTGAGCTCTTTGGATTGTGATCCATGATTTTTGTTATGTAATATTGCATTCTTATTTAGTTATTTTCGTTGTCGAATTGATTTTTAAGATAATTCAAATAAATGATTGTTGTCTTCTAAAAAGATGCAGCATGTTTTTTTTGTTAGACAAATTATTTTTTTTCAAATATTATTAATTTTTATGTTAAGCTATTACGTAAGGCTGTATTTTAATCTGTGTGATTTTACTTCTTACTTAAACTATGTGAGAAATCAATAATTATTAAAAGTTTATTAAATCTATTTTTGCTCATTTTCTAAATTTTTAATAAATTCTCTTTTTACAATATATATTGTTTTGAATTTTTCATTTTGCTACAAATATAATTTTTTTAATTTAAATATATTTTTAAATAAAAAAATTATATTTATTCATTTTTACAGTAATTAGATTATACCTGGATAATTATTCAATTTTTATACTTCAAATTTAATTTATAACCAAATTTATTAAAAACAAATTTAATTAAAATAATTTTTCCAAAGCTAATAACTAATTTAATTACACTTAAGACAATTGATTTATTCTTTAAAATTTTTTCAATCAGCCTTCATCTATGTTGTTCCAACATCGCTGAAATGTGAATCAAAATAACCAATTAGTCTCTTGCTTTCATTTCCACGTCAATTGTATTAATTCAAATAGTCTCTCACCATGTTTGGTTTACAGAAAACTACAAACTTATAATATTAAAATAAATTATTAAATTAATTTATTATTTTTACGATATTGAATAATTTTCCGTCCGATAGTTCATGATCCAAACGACTTTAGAGTGTTCAGTCATTCTCTAGAAGGACCAGATATGGATATCGATATTACGAAAGCATGGAGAAAGGAATTGAATATTAAATTTTATTTCAAACATTAATTTTTTTTATTTATTTTTCTATAAATATAATTTGTTCTAAATAAATAACATTTTTAATAAAGGATTTATTTTTTCTCAAGTATTTTCTTAATTATATTTTTGAATTTTTTTAAACTTAATTTCCACTTCATCTGAAAATCAGATTATAAATTATTGATTTTATAAAAATCTTTAAATGTCAAATCTGTTTAATTAATAATTTAATTTATTAATATTTAAATATAATATATTTTTCTTGATTATAATTAAATCTTTTAGATTTTCAGACAATTTTTTTAGAATTTAATTTTAAAAATATATGGATTTTAATCTTATTAAATATATTTTGTTTTAAATTTTTAATTTTATATGTAAGCATCCATTTTGAAAGTAATAATAGAAAAATCGACAAGTAATAATAAGAATTAATTAACCTTTGCACCTTAATTCCTTTTAATAAAGAAAACAATCCATAAACTGATTTGTTGCCTTAATAATTATCTTTTATATTTAATTATTTAATATATTTATTAATTTATTTTAAGAAAAATATTTAATATGAAAATTAATTTAATTTTGATTCAAATATCGATTTATGAATTAATATTAATTTTAAATATTTTGACACTTCAGTTTCAAAATCCATCCGAATCTACCCAGATTGCATGAAAATATATTCATGTAAAGGCTGGAAAATATTCTTTAAATAATTACGTATAACATTATATAATGTGCTAAAATTTGTTCTACTGTTCTCGCAAATATTAGATTATGATATTTTTTGATTATTTTTTTATATAAATTTTATTTTTTAATTAAATTTTAACATATATGATTCACTCTCAATAACCTATAATTAAATTATGATTTTCACTATTGAAAAGCTTCAATACTTCCACCAGAGGCATTTCTGAGTAACGATTTAAAACTTTCTTCTAATTCTTAATTATCTTTCCAAGATAAATCTGTTATATTGTGAATTTTAGTTGTGTTAGAAATTAACAAAATTAATTAATTA
Source organism: Pratylenchus scribneri (assembly GCA_030063045.1). Classification (NCBI taxonomy): domain Eukaryota; kingdom Metazoa; phylum Nematoda; class Chromadorea; order Rhabditida; family Pratylenchidae; genus Pratylenchus; species Pratylenchus scribneri. The sequence goes on along the minus strand of JAQSEB010000101.1, from coordinate 153,593 downwards.
AAATTATAAATTGAATGATAACAATTTAATATAAATTCATTAATTTGAATTTAATAGAAAAAAATTTATCAATATAAAAACAATTTAATAACTTCATAATTTCTCAATTTTATATATAAAATTATCATTATCTGTCATTATTATACTTATTTTTTTTTAAATTTTCTAAATGAGTTTATTTATAATATAATTATTATAAATTTTATATCTATGTGCAATTCTAATTTCATTTAATATAGAAAACATTTTAGGTTTAATTTTCTAATGTATTGTTGAAAAATATTCAAATAGTTTAATTAAGTATATTTCACAATCGATTTATGTATATTTTGTCCCAATATATTTGGTCTATAAAAATTCCATATTACATTAATCCATTTTATGTAATGATTGAAATAATAATTATTTTTATAGAATTTTTTTATTAAATATTTAAATAATATTTAAATTTATTTTATATTAAAATTTTTCTAATTTAAAAATTTCTTAATTATTATTTCTAAATTCGGAAAATTTTTTTTATATTTATTTAATAAAAAATCTTTTTCATTCATTTTGCTTATTAGTTACCATTTATTCATAATAACTATTTTTTAGTGTTTTTATTGTTATTCAAAAAATCATTCCCTCATATATGACACAAATCACGAATTTTGCCAACTATTCAATAAGTCGATGAGTGTCGAACATCTATAATTTAATAAAAAGATAAATTTTTATTGTCATTATGGACGTAATATACTTTTTAAATAAAAAAGAGGTATGTCAATTTTATTGGGGCGAATCATTCTTTTCTGCCTTATATATTAAAAATATTTATTTAACATTTTTAATTATTTATCAAATTACAATTTCTTTCATTGTTTTTATTATTGATCAATTAATTTCCGACAATTTTCTTAGGCAACTATTTTTGAATAGAGGAATTTATGATTGGCAGTGGGCTTCTTTATTTTTCCTTTAATCTAAATCATATGTGAAAATTAACTTTTAGATCATTGGGATAGGAAATTTTATATATAAAAATTTTTTATCATTTTTGAAAAAATACATTCTTTTGTATATTGTTTAAATTTTATTTGCATAACATAGACCAGTCCAAAAAATATTGTTTTCTAGGACGAATTTTTTTAAAATTTCATTTAATCTTCTTTTACTCTTCGACAGAGAATTATTTGCAAATCTGTTATACTTCCTTAGCCCCTTTCAATAATATTGATGAAGCTGTCCGCTTCACTTGAAATGTTGTTTTCTATTTCAATTTTATCTATATTATTAAATTTATTTTTAAATGAACAATATTAATTTAATATATTAATTCTCCTCTTATTCTTAACTTGCTTTTGTGTATTCTCTCATGGCAAGATCGATCTCCTCGTTTAAGAAAATTTGCCGAGCAAAAACGGCACATGATTGCCATATTTTTATATTTTATATTATTATGATTTTTTGTTTATTTATAAAGATCATATTTTTATTTAGATTATTTTTTTAATTTTATCTACATATAATTCCATATCTTTACCCTTTTATATTTGTTTATATATTTTTCTATTATAAGAACTAAAAAGATATTGACATTGACATTTAAAATAGGGGTCGGATCAAAAATTTTTCAAAATAAGACAAATTACATCAAAAAATAAGATTTTTTGGAAAAAAATAAGATTTTTATAAAATTGCTTTAAAATTATTTAAAATCGGTTTATTCATGTAAAAATTGTTTAAATATCATATTTTTAATCCCCCATAATCTATTTGGCTTTAGTTTTTTACTCCTTGAAGGAGAAATTTAAGTCAAGGCCGTGCAAAAAATTAGAGTTAAAAATGGCCGCGCAGCGAAAAATTTGACTCAAAAATGGTCGTGCAGCGAAAAATTTGACTCAAAAATGGTCGCGCAACGAAAAATTTGACTCAAAAATGGTCGTGCAGCGAAAAATTTGACTCAAAAATGGTCGTGCAGCGAAAAATTTGACTCAAAAATGGTCGCGCAACGAAAAATTTGACTCAAAAATGGTCGTGCAGCGAAAAATTTGACTCAAAAATGGTCGCGCAACGAAAAATTTGACTCAAAAATGGTCGTGCAGCGAAAAATTTGACTCAAAAATGGTCGCGCAACGAAAAATTTGACTCAAAAATGGTCGCGCAGCGAAAATTTTAATTAAAAATGGACGCGCAGCGAAAAATTTGGATATTTTTAAGGAAAAAAATGAAATTTTATGTAAAATCAGACAAAATAAGACAATTCATCAAAAATAAGGACAAATCTTACAAATAAGGACATTTTAATTTTGTAAGATTTGACCTCTCAAAATAAGGACAAATCTTATAAATAAGGACAGATCCGACCCCTGATTTAAAATAACATACCTTCTGTATATTTAAATTAAAATATTTATTTATATTAGCTGAAATTTTTTTCATAAATTTAAATATTTTTCTAGAGAAATTCATTATCTTTTTAAAGCCATAATTTTTTTACAAATGTAATACCATATTTATTTTATTTTTGATTCAAAAATTTAGTAAAATTTTGGATTTCGTTTTTAATATTTTTTATCTTATATATAATTTTTGTACATAGAAAGCTTTTCTTTAGACATTTAAATATTCAAAGCAATTATTTTTATTTATTTTAGAAAATATCTTTAATTGTGTATAAATTTTTTTTATTTTTTTTAAATTATTTATAATAACTATAGCTTTTTTCTGTTTTCATAATTTTGGCTATTTTTTCTAAAAATCAAGAATAAAATAATGAATTATTAATCGGAAAATTATAGCTTGAAAAAAAAGCTTAAAATTATAGTCTTAATTATTTTAAAATGCGTAATGAAAAATTTCATCTTAGCCTTTTAACCATTGCATTTTTAGTAATTAATTTTAACATTCATTTATTTCTTTTTATTTTTATTTCTTTTTTTAAAATAAATATCAGTGAGAATAAATATAAAAAGCACCAATAAAACAATCGATATTCCACTTAAGTTTGAATTGTTCGGAAAAAAAATATATATTCAAATGAAAATATTGTATAAATTATTTAGTAAATTAATAATTTTTGTAAATATAATTTCTATTTTTTAATAATTGAATTGCCATTTCATTAGACAAGTAGAATTCATTATCCGGTTATTAACTAAGGGCTCTATTTTTCGCAAAAATCACATATAATCGTTCATTACATTTTGAAATTTTTTCAATCATTTTTAATATATTAAGAGTTATTAAGAATTTGATAAAAAAAAATATTAAAATAATTTTATAATTTTTTGTATTTTTATCTATTATTCAATTGCTTGATAAATTTCAAATCTATAGTTTAACATCGATTTCAAACAAATTTTTTTCATATTTTATAGAATTAAAATTAATTTCGCTTTTCTTCATCGTCATATTTTAAATAGATGTCCATGTCAAATTCTTCTTTTCACACTTTAAAAAAAATCATATACAATTGTTTTTTTATTTTTTTGGGTCTTAATCGATAATTCTTTATTAAAATTGTGTAGATTATAGTTCTTACTTATTAATTTACTCAATGAGTTAAAATTTAAAACATAAATTAATAAAATTCCGAGAGATTATGACTTTCCTGCTTAGTTTTCCAAATAGTTTTCTCGTCTTCTATTTTTTAGAGAATTTTCCTGAAAATCAGCGATGATTATATTTTTGTAATGATTTGTCTTATGGAATAATTCAGCATCAGCAATATAAACAGATTTGTTGTAGTCTGCATTATTGTTTATTTGCACATTTTCTCTCATTTTTTTAATTTTAATCAATTATCATTTTTAATATCATATTATTATTTTTAACAAATACAAATCTATTTATCCCCTTTATATCTGCTATTCAATTAATATTTTATATATATTTTAATCTTCAATTTATATTGTTGTTGCGGAAATATTTATAATCTATTATTATGAAATATTTTATAATTAATATGATTTTAATAATTTTCTCTTTATAATTATTCATGGAAATTATATAATGAACTAATTATCTTATTTTCATAATTAAATATTTTTTCCTTTGATCCTTTTGCGGGTGCTATTTTCATAGCTGTATCAGAGAAGTAGACAGATCTGTCTTTTTAATTGAAAAAGTATTATTTCGGGCATTATTTTTTTAACACTAAAATAAATAAATTTTTAACAATCAATAATTTCATTGCTATATTTTTTCTCTATAATTTATAAATAATCGTACTTAATGCGAATTAATAATACTTATTTTTTTTCAAAATATTTTGCATTAATTTATTTTAAATTCGTAAAATTTTTATAAAAAATTTTGGCTGTTTTGCTTGATTATTATGAATAAATATTCTCTTAGCCCATTAATATAAGGCGGTTTAATTTTAATAGAAATATTAATGAATTGTTGAACTGTCTTATTAACTTAGATAGCTGTAAACATATTTGTTGAGGGGAATTTAAACTGTAGATTGATCATGATTATTTTTTTGCTCTATCGGAATTTGATAAATTTATCAATTTCAATATTACTTTTTTATTTACTTTAAATGTCAACAATAAAATTATGTTATTTTCAATAGAATTTTTAAATTAGAAATCGAATAAATTTTAAGTTAAAATATTAATGTTTTTAAATACACATTATATTTGCATCGGATATTTCTATATTTTTTCATTTAAATTGTAATTTTTTTTTAATATTTCAATTTATAAAAAAATTTTTTTAACAAATGTAATTAATATAAAAAATTATTCAAATATTTCCCATTTATTATTTTTTTTGTTTATTTCGCTCTTGTCATTTTATTTATGTAGTATAATCTATTATTCAATTAAACAATTTTTAATCTTATAACATTTTCCGAAAATTTTTATGATTGGTCACAACATTTTATTTTTGTAAATGATGACAAATATTTAATTACTAAATTAATTTTTAAAATAATTTTTCATAGAATATAGTATTCCAAAAACTGAAATGAAATCACTTAAGGAAAACAGTTCCTAGTCGCCCCATATAAATGCAGATTCAATGCACAGTTGTCCTGATCCTCTATAGATTCCGAATATGGTCCCAGCGGAATCTGTTTTTTAATAATTATTTCATTATTTATTTAATTATTTTTTCATGAATTTTATTGATTAATTATTAAGAATTATTCATAAAAAATAATATCCATCTTCAAATTAGAATTTTATTGCAAATATTATCCAAAATTCTATATATAATAAAATAGAAATATAATTATGGATTTCACCTAGAATATTTTTTTTTGTTTAAGTAAATTATGAGGATATCTTTATACGTGATTACAAATTTTTAATTATAATAACTAACAACAAAAATTCTCATATGCTATATTTTTTATAAGTCTCAAAAAACCCCGCAATTTTTTCCAAAATAAATTCTTAATTATGAAATAGTGCTTTTCTTATTTTTTAAAAATTTAATTTTTAAGTTTAATTTTTTAAATTTTAAATGCTTGCTTGTCTTTAATAAGCTTATAAAAGCGATCAGGATAATCTTTCTCTTTAAATATAATGAAACTTTTAATTGATAATGTCTTTAAGAAAAAAATTTTTTAAATGAATTTAGATTAAAACTCACAGCTGAATACACGTCATTTAAATTGCCATAAATCGAGTAATTGGATTAATCAATTACTTAAATTATATCTTGATCCTTTTGTTGATTTTAAAAATATTTTACAGCATAAATTTAGGCGAAAATAATTTACATATCCATTCATATAAAATTCAAAATTAAATTATTTAGTTTTATTGTTATTCATCATGATTTATTGCAATTTAAAATAAAACTAAATTTAAATATATTTTATCAATTATTTAATTTAAAATTTTATTTTTTTTATAATAATGAATTATTTTTTTTCCTTTTACCAACATTTTCTCATTATGAACCAATTATCGGTTTTGGCCCATGCCGCAAAAACTGAAACAAGCTTATTCGATATTTGGGCTTTTGACTTAGCGAATCCAATAAATAATAATTTGATTAATCTTTAGAAAAATAATTAGCAAGTACAATTTATTTTAGCTTTTCGCAAATGTTTGTGTTTAAATAGAAATGTCCAATATGATTGTTTATCATAATGAATACCCAGCAATCTATAGTAAAAACGATATTTATACTGTAACCCTTAAAATTCATTCATTCGCTCTATTTTTATCTTGAATAATTTTAATAAATATTGCAAATATATTTCAATATAATTCTTTTATAATATTATATAAAACAATATTTGATTTCACATTTTTTTAATGTTATTAACTCTATAAAATATCATAAATATTATATAATTGTTATTTTAAATGCCGCGCCGCAGATATATAAAAAAAAATATATATATATATTTATAGAAAAACTTCCTTGTTCTTGATTATGCAATATATAATAGACAAATATTTAAATAAAAATATATTTATTCAATTATAATTTAAAACATAATTATATTAATATTTCTAAATTTATTTTACTACATAAATTTCATCACAAAATTATCACATATTTATTTTAATAAGTTTTTTGCTGTAATTATAAAATTTTTAAAATGATCGTTTATAAAATTCATGAATTTAATAGTATAGGCAAAATTTTCTTCATCAATTTAGCTAGATTATTTTTATTGAAATATGGAAATCCGGGAAAGTTTCATATTATTAAATTTTATTTAATTTTAATATTATAATTTTATTTTAAAATTTTTTTAAATTAATTAATTGAAACAATAATTTTTAATATCAATATAAAATATTTTATTTATCCACCGTACTAATAATTTATTTAATTTGTTATGATAGATTTTAAAAAAATTTAAATATCAAGTTGTCCTATCACAAATTTATAAAAATAATTCTTGGCATTAATAAAAAATATGAATTTATTAAATTTAGTCTTATAAATTTTTTCTGTCTATATTTCTAATTTTTATATTTTATTAAATTTTTAAATATTATTCTTTTTGTTGGGAAATTTTACATATCACTTTTTTTATATATTTCTTATTTTGATTTAATATATTTAAATATCATTTTGTGTAGTAAAGTGTTATGCTTTCCTAAAATTTAATCTTCAATTTAAGTAATTATGATAAAAATTTAATTATTTTTTGATATTTATAATAATTATTTTTAAATTTTTTTCTTGGAATCCTCTTTTTAATCGCGAAAACGTCCCAAGTAATGGCAACTAATTACAATGTTCTAATTAATTTTATATTGGTCTTCTTACATATAAAAAGAATATTTTTGTTTTCGATTCTTAACGAAGATTTTGATGGCAGCACATCGAAAATTAAAATGATGTTATTTTTTATTTTTGAAAATAAATTTTTATTTATATAATTTTCATTTCAAAATTATAATTATTTTAAAATTTAATAGTTGAAGACTAAAGGATAATAAATTCTATTCAAAATATTATTTATTTAAAAACCAATTTATTATTGAACCATTTTAATTCTATTTTCTAATATTGATTTTTATACCGTTCATCAATTTTTCAAAAGAATTTTTACCGGCCTTTCTTTAACGATTTTGTTATTACTTGTAAACTGTCGCCATGTAATATAGTCTAATTGATTAAAAATAAATACATAGACGAATGTTATTTACAAATCATCGTAAAATTTGTCATAATTTTGAATATGATTTAATTTTATTTTTTTTAAATATTTCTTTTTGATGTAATTTTAATAAAAATCTTTTAATTCGTGCTATAATATAATTTTTTATTTTATTTGATAAATTATTTAATTTTTATGCGTTTATTATACGAAAATTCCAAATTTATTAAAAATTATCTTTCAAAAAAAATTTTTAAAAAAATATATTTTATTTTTAAACATAGTTTTTGTAAAGTCTTAAAATAATTTAAAAATTGGTTATTTTATTTATATAGAAATATTAATTTGTCAATATTGTTCACATTAAAAAAATTAGATTATTTCAAAATGCACATTGGACAGTCAGCGGGAAGTGAATAAAATAATTTTATATTTATTTATTTATGTGCAATCCATACTCTTGGCAAAAAGAAATTTTTCTTCATTTTTCAAATAATGTGTTATTATTATTTCCAATTTAAAAATTAAATTTGAAAACAAATTCTGCTTTTCTTATTTTAATTAATTTTTTTGTAAAAATATTTTCACTTTAAAAATGTTTTGGATTAAAACTTTTTTAATTATGGAATAAAGGTATTTCAGACTCTTGAAGATGATTTTTTGTTACAAAAAATGCAATTTTTTATTTGATAATTTTATTTTGCTAGTTATTTAATTCTCTCTTTTTTAAAACTATTTTATTTTGACTATAATTTCTCGATATTTTATGATTTTAACTTATTCTATTTCATTCAGAAATTAAATATTTTTAAACTGAATATTGTTGCAGCATATTTAGTATGAATTATAATATTGAACCTATTGAAAAAGCATGATTGTAGTTTGATGATAACAAATTTGGGCATTTCTCTCAAATCATATAAATCAATTCTTCAAATAATCTATAATAAAAATTTTACTCTTAGGTTAATATTATATTGTAATTATTTTAGTCGATTTAAATAAAATTTTTTATCGATAGATGCTAAATCAGCCTCAAGTTTCCTGCTGACTTGATTATAAATATTTTGAATAAATGAATATCAAATTTTATTTCGGAGGGTTATCAATTCTCAAACAATTCATAGATATGTATTTAAGAAAATGAATAAAAAGACGCAGAAAAATGGAAAAAGTGTGTTTTGATGAAAATGTAAAGTTTCTTATTCCTAAGTTAAAGAAATTTCGCATATGGATTTGGCAATGGTCAAGATTAAATAATACTCTTTTCCTTAATTATAATTAAATTATTTTTATTTTATTTTATTTCTTATAGTTCAATTTTTGGGCGAATATCTCAGAAAATTCGATTATTTCAGATTAAAATTTTTAATTATCTTTGACTGAAGTAATATTTTATCATAAAATTTATTTAATTATTCATTTTATAACTTCAAAATTTAATATTTTTATTCTTTTATAATTTATATTAAAATTATTTCTTAATTCCTTTCTTTCTATTATTTTTAATTACTTCCTTTATCAATTATGATTAAAAAAATTATAAATGAAATTATTTTTTAACATGTTTAAATATACAAAAATTTTAATTTAATTCAAATTAATTTATAGGAATTAAAAGATTAATATTTTTTGAAACATTTTTAACCGTTTTCTATTTTTTTGCATGAGTATATTTATATGGCAAGATATTATTTATTAAAAATATTTTTTAAATATGTTCCCACCTTTTATTATACTCTGAACGCTTTTGAGCAGAATAATTTAGTCTAAGAAATACATCAATTCCAGTTCAACTGTTTTAATTTATAAATTTATTTTCATCGATATTAGCATAATATTTTTATTACTTTTCTAAATTTCTTCAATTTTATTAAAATTCGGCAAATAATTAAACAATAAGTAAAATAATTTTTAAAATAATAATTAATGATTTTCATTTGTTTAAATATTTAGTGAAATTTTAAAAATCAATAAAAATTTCTTAACATTAATTTAAATTTTTATTAAATTTCTTTTAATAATTAATTTATTTAAATTTTCTATTTTGGTCGGTGGAAGGCAAATTTTTAGTTTAATCCCATGATTTATCATTGTTATATTTCACAACAAGTTTGCTTAATTTACTGTATTCAATGTTTACAATTTTTATTCAAATTTAATTTATTTTCTGAAATTCATAAAATTTTTAGATACTCATTTTTATATAAATTACTTTTTTTTAAATTTCTAGAATAATGATTAAAATTTTTTTTTTAATTTTGTTTTATTAAATTTAAATTAATAAATGTTCAGCAATTTATTCCGACAGGATTTAAAAATTTATGATAGCATGAATATCTTGCATTCAAATTTTCTATTTGATCGAATATAACTGGGCACAATTATATTGATAATATTGCTAGCTGTATTAATTATGATTTATTTTTTATAATATTATAAATTGAAATTAAAAAGATTTGTCTCATTTTGAATAATTTTATTAGATTTATATTTTTTGATTTTTAGTACGTAATATTTTCAGATTTATAAATATTATACATCTAAATTTTTTTCTTCATTAAACATGTAGAAATGATATCAGAATTTTTATTAAATTTTTATTAATAATTTCAATTTGATTATATTAATTTATTATAAAATAATTTTATCTTTCTATTTTTTAATGGTCAATTTATTTTTTTAAATTCTTGCAAAAGCTTTTTATTTAATTTTAAATGTTTATAGATATGTTCATATTAAATGAAAATTTTAATCAGTTAATCATTTAGTTTATCCATTTTATTAAAATTCTTCCTTAATATGCGTAAAATTTAAAATATAATATTAAGGAATTAATTACTAAATAATCCATATTGCAATATTCCTTTTTTGATTGGCTTTTTATTTTTGCAAATTGTAAATTATATATTAAAATATAAATGAATATTCAATCAGATAATCTGATCTTTATATTAAGATGTATTTTTATTCAAACATTTAATATAGAAAAATTTTTATTGAAAATTTAAGCATTAATATGATTTTAATTAATTTGTGTTTAATATAAATAAAAATTAACATATTGTTTATCTTTCTGAATAATTAATTCTGCGGTGCTTAGAAAATTTTTTCTATCATTTAATAAATTCCTTAGGATGTTTGTATATTTTATATTAATTTAATATATCTACATTATATTTTTGCAAACCAATTTTTCATACTTTTCTAATTACATAAACAAAATCTCAAATTCCTCATTTTTCTATCATCAGCAAATATTTTCCAGAAGGAACATGTATTGTTCATCCGCTTTTAATGGCTCGGGAAAACCTTTTTCGATGGCATTGATGATTGCTTTTTCGAAGTCTCATCAAATAATTTGTTTAAAAATGATATTATTTTTTTGCTATTTATTTTTTATTCGATTTGCTCTCTTCCATAGTGGCTAAATAGTCTCTCTGTACGCTTCAAAATTAGATTAAAAATGTTCAAGATGTATTAATATAAGAATTTTTATTGCTAAATTATTCTTTTACTTTCTTAAAGAAAAATTAAAAATATACATCTTCAATTTATAATTTGTATTTGATTTAATTTTATAGCCTTTTTAATATTTATTTATAATTATTATATTTCTATAATATGATTAGTGAAAATAATTGCATAATTTTTACATTTTTATCATTTACTTCTATTTCAATAAAAAATTTAATAAATTTTATTATTAAATTTTTTTTAAAATTTTAATGTAAAATTTATTTTATAATATATATAAAAAATTATATTAAATTTATTTTTTAAGTAAAAAAAAATGATTAAATCATTTTAAAAAAATTTTTGAAATTAAAAATCCTATTTTAAAATTTTAAGAATAATTTCTTCATATTATTTTGCAGGCTCCATCGTCTTTTCAACAACTGCTTTCAAAAATGGTTCATAATCCGTTTATAAGATAGGATACTGAACATATTCCATCTTTTGGCAAAAAAAATTCCTTAAATCTTTTTCCAATTTAATAATGAATTAACAATATAATATATTTTTTTAAAATTTAATTTGATACTATGATTTCAATAAATGGAATTTTTTTATACGCATATTAAATATGCCGCATTAATTTTTTATTAAAATTATTAAGATTATTCTTATTAAATTTGCTTTTTACAAATTTCTTTAATTCGATATAGACATTTTTTGGATAGAATAAAAAATCTTTTTTAAAATTATGAATTTTATTTTTTAATTGCTCTCTAAATATTTTTCTATCTAAAAAAATAAATTAAATTATTAATATTTATGTATCAGATTTCTTAATAAATTTGGTTGGGATTTTAAATTATCTTGTTTTCTATCCTTGAATTTTTATGAATTCTCATTTTTTTTCAAAGAAATGTTTTATTCAATCGAAGATCTTGTATATTAATTAAATAATTGCACCAATCAGGAATTTGATGGTTTATTTTAAAAATATTAAATTATTAATTATAATTATTTTAATTATCTATCGATTTTATTTGATTAGATTTCTCTGGCAAACATAAATTATTAACTATTAAATAAGTATAGGAAATAATATTCATTTAATGTTCACGAGAAATATAGATATGAAGATGAAATAATTTGTTTTAAATGGAACCATGAATTTTTTTTCTTAATATAACAAATGAAATTTGCAGTGGTATTTTTAAATTCAAATTAACATTTCATAGATAATAAATTTATTTCAAAAATTTATAAATATTTAATTAATATAAATCTAAATTATATTTTTAATTTATATTTCCAATATATTTCTGATTAATATTATATTATGAAATTTTAATAGAATTTACTCAAAATATAATTGGGTATGATAACAATTTTATAGAATATATCAATATTTGTAATTCATAATAAATTTTTTCAATTAATTAGTTATTCAAATTTTTATTATATCAATTATATTTTTAATGTGAAAAAATTTACGAATTTATTAAAGGAATTAGAAAATAAAAGTTCTGATAGCCCAGACATTTTTGTATATTGCATTATTTATTATAAAAATTTGTAAAAATTTTATTTTTATTTTTAATTTATATCTTTAATATATTGAAATATATGACACACTTGACCAAATCAGAAAAATAATTGTTTTGTTATTTAAATTATTAAGATTTTAATATGTAACTAATTCATAATTTTTATTTTATACAAAATATTTCATTAAATTTATATAAATTGTTAATTTGGATTATAATTAAATTTTATATATTTTTATATCTTTCGATGAAATTGTTTTATGATCTTAATATAAATTTCAAAAGATAGTTTGTGATGGGCAATATTCTATATATAATATTGAAATCGGATTTTACAATTTCCAGAGAGCAAAATATTTTCATAATCAAAATCATCCATTATATATACTTATTATTGTTCTATTGTAAATACTATTTTTTGGACAAAATTATAGTCATTTTAATTGACAATTTTAGAGATTGTTCAAAAATTTGATGAAAATATTAGTAAACTTTATCTTCGATATATTTATATTTTCAAATGGATAACAATTTTTTTTGCTCATTGTTCTGATATAATAAATCGCGAATAACAATGTATGGATTTAGTTGTATCAAGTGTATTTCAAAAGTTTGTTTAGCTATTTTTTATGATCTTAAAATTATACATTATATTTATTCATTTAAATATCTTGTCGTTAATTTAATTCTTTTTTTTGTTTTTTTTTTGAAAATATATTAATTTTTTAATTTAATATGCAGGATAAATAATTTTAAAAATATATCTTAAGATCCATTTTTTCTTTGAACTATTCGTAAATTTTCGTTTAATTTTGTTTATCCGGATCTAGACATTTTTCCTGCAAGATAAAAATTCTTTAATCTTTATTAATTAGAATTTTGTAAAAATTTCAATTTTGAAGATTTTATTTTTATCATAAGATCTCCATACCGTCCTCCTCCTCTTCATCCTTATTCTTATGGGAGTAGGAGGAGGAGCGAATTTTTTTTCTTGGATATTGCAATTGTAATATAAATTTTTACACAAATATTTCAAGTAAATATTAATGAATTTTTTCTAAGAAATATAGTTTTTTTAATTATTTATTTTATGATTTGCTACAATTACTTATGAAATAATTTTATACATTATTTGTTGCTAAATATATTTCATCTAAATTATTAAATATTTCTCAATATTCTGATTAAATATTATTTATAAAATTTTCAATATTTAGAAATAAATTATAAAATTTGTTTTTTTTATTTTTTTTAAATAAAATTTAAATTTTCATAATATTTAATTCTTAATATTATTTTTACAAATTTACATTGAAATTATCCAATATATAATATTCTTTAAATTTATGATTTTATGTTTCAATTATTTCGAATATAGAAATTTATTTTAAATTTTTTATTTTTTTCCCTTTTAATTATAATTTTATAAATATTAAATAAATTAAACCAAATAATGAATTACAAAAATTTCTTTGAAAGATTATAATCACGAGCGGCACAATATTTTTGAAGTATTTCATATTTTTTTATTCATTAAGCAATATAATGCAAATCAATCAATTTTAAAATTTTTAATTTTTGTCATAATATCATTTAACGAATTTAAAATATTTAGCTAAGCCTTTGATAAAGTGTTAATTCATTTCGATAATTTTATAAATAATTTTAAATCAATTGAGTAAAATAGACCATTTGTTGCTTATTGAAATTTTCCAATTAATCTATTTTTAATATTTTATTTTCATTTAAATGCACAAGAACAACCTTAAAATTTTGTAAAAATTAAGACACTTTTTTAACTTCTAATTTATTGAGAGTTATTTAGATCTATTTTGATACAATTTGATTTCAAAATTTAAAAAATTCTTTTTTGACTGTGAATATTCTTCGTCATCCTTTATTGAGAGATAAGATTTGCTTCCATCTGAATTCATTTAATAAAATTATTTATGTATAATTTGTGTAATTTTTATTTTTAATTTTTTTCAAAAAATTACTCCATGAAAATAAGATTATATTTTTTATAAATTTTTATTTTTATTTCATTTATTTTATTATATTTTTTTATTATATTTAATACATTTAAACATTAATGAATATTATTCATCCTTTAGTTAATTTTTTCACGCATTCCGAATAGTATTCTTCAAAAATTTCTTTGATATTTATATAAAATTTAAATTTAGGCTAAATTGATTTCATCTTTTCACGAATTTAAAATTCTACTTCGATTAATCGATTGAAGGCAATATAATTTTTTTTAATTTTCGCCTATCAATATTTATAATGAATTATTCCTATAGAGAGAAATATTATTTTAAAAGTTGAACATTATTTAGAGAATGAAATTGTGGACAGGTCCACATTTTAAATTCTTCAGGAGGACTTGGAGAAATTTATGATTATTAAATATATATTATTATGTAATTACATAGGTGAGTATTCATCTGTTTCTATAATTAAAATTTAATTATTATGGCTAACAAATCTTTTTATTATGTTTTCAACAACATAATATCCAGCGCATTTTATAGATTATTAATTATATTTAATTTTATTCCTCATTTTTTTAAAAATTTTATCATTGAATCAATTAAAAACGAATTATATTTTTTAAATATTAATTTATTTGATGTTGAGTTTAATTTTTTAGCCTTCTTACCTTATTTTTTCTAGTATTAATATAATTTGATAATGGTTTAGATACGGAAATTTTATTTTGAAAATTTGAAGCAAAATCTGACATTTCAGGATTCATAGTGATAATTGAAATAGACATTATATAATAATAATATAATATTTCATTAAAATTTCATAAATTTATTTTTCAACATAAATTTGTTTTTATAAAAAATTTAATTTTAATGAAAATTAAAGCATTTATATCAATATTAATTCATAATTTATTTCTTATAATCTCCATTGGAATCTTAGTAATAAAATATTTTATTTAGAGAAAAATTGCATGCTTAAATAATATTAGCAGTTAGAAAATTTTTTTATCTTTTTTATCCAACATTAATTTTTTAATCAAATTCTATGAAAGAATATTCATTATTTCTCCTATGTTCAACTAACTTTGTTAGCAAATCCATAAACAATATCTTTTTCATACTCAATGTTCATTTGCTTTCACAACCGAAGAAATATCAAATTTTAGAAATAATGTTTCAAATAATTTTTTATCAAAATTTTATTTTTAAAATTAATAATTCTTATAAATTTTTTTATGAATTAGGATCCATATATTTGATTTTTTCCTTGAAATGTTTATATCTATTAAGATAATAAATAATATATTTTTCATTTTTAATCATGTTATTTTATTTTTTGATATATATAAATTATTTAATTTATTAATTTTAGCCTTTTCACATATTTAGTTATTTTAGTAAATATAATTTAAAAATATGACGTTGTTATACCAAATTAAATTTTTTCTTTAATTGAAAAGATTTATTAAAAAAATTATATCCCAACTTCATTTTAGAATAATTTAAATTTAACTTTAATTTTATAATTAAAATAAAAATTTTCATTAATTTTTTTGGTTTTTACAAATGTTATAGAAATAATATTATTTTTTTATTAATTTTAAAGTGATTATGATATTTTAAACTATTATATTATTATTTAGAAATAAATCTAGTAATATTAATAGGCAAAAAATAATAAGATAATTTTAACACATTTTTGTATAATCATTTGTTAAGAATTTTCAATTTTTTAAATATACTTGTTCAATTCAACTGCAAATTTTCTTTCATCACAAAAAATCTTTTCATGCGTTAATGGAATTTTTGTCTAAAATAAAATATTTTTTACAATCAAAATCTTTATTTTCTGGTTGAAATAGGTATAATTTTTTTGATACAAGATTATTTTTTATACTCTTTTTCACATTTATAATTTTATATTCCAGCTATCGAAGAAACAAATTTATTATATCTTTATTTCTGAAAATTTTTTTTTAAAAATAATAAATAATAGCAAATAATTTTATTTTATAATTTTTATTTTTTCTGGTATCCCTATAAATTCTAATTATTTTATAAATTAATATCTTAACAGACAATTATATTTAAATTTTTTCCTTAAATTTTTTTAGAATTTATATTTATTATTTTCTGAAATTTTGATATGAATTTTTTAAAAAATTTTATATGGTTTAAATTTTGATCTCTTTTCAATTTCATCTATTTCCCTACGGAGATCAATTAATTCGATTTTTTCCTTCGTCAACAAACTTTCATCCACAATACCCATTTTCCTCTTTTTCTTTATCCCTTCAATTTTGGTCTAAGATGGGTGAAAAATTTTTCAAAAAATTTCTTTATTTACCAATTTCATTGATTCCCTTTCCTGCTTTACACACATGTCCGTCTTGGTCTATTTTGCTGAATTTTTTGTTTAGTAATTTTTTAAAAATTTAAATAAAATCCATGATTTGTGCCGGTTTCAAGGTCACAAAAATTCATGAATTCGAGTAAATTTCATTCCTTTTTTTTCATTTTTCTATATAAAAAATATATGATTTTATACATTTTTTAACAGCCTATTTTCCCAAACTCCATAACTAATAAAATACTTGAATTTGCCCAAATTTCAAGATCTATTTCGTCAATTTCCCTAAATATAAAAATATATGAATTTCGCATTTAAAACCATTACCCTAATTCTAAAATTTAAACACATTAATTTGGTAAATTTTCAAGGCCTATTTCTTTCAAATTTCTATAATATAAAAATATATGAATTTATACATTTTTCTGGGCCTATTTGCTTTAATTTCATAAATAATAAAATATATTTTTTTGGTCTTTTTCCATGACTAATTTCCCCAATTCCCTAATTTTAAAACTAAATGAATTTTTGCTGTTTTTCCTTTTTAATGCCTATTTCACCCAATTCTTTTAATAAAAATGATTTTCAAGGCCTTTTCCATCAATTTTCCCAAATTTAAAAATACAGGAATTTGAGCAATTTTCAGGACCTTTTTTCCCTGATTCCAAAAAATATTATATTTGATGGATTTACGAACTTTTACTTCCTATTTCCGCTAATTCCAAAAATATAATATTTGTGAATTTGACCGAACTTCACGGCCTATTTCCCCTAAAAAATTTAATATAAAAATTGGAGAATTTATTCAATTTCCAAGGCCTATTTCCCCAAAATAATAAAAAATATTTCATTGTCGATTTCGTAAAATATAGATCTTATAAAAGAGAATATCCATATATTCCACATCATTATAGCAGTCGATTATTTCAACAATGGGTGGTAGATCAAGCAGCCAAAATTGAATGGGACAGATTAAAATATATCAGAACACATCAAAAAGAGATAAGAAAGAGTAATTATAAAGATTTAGAGGAATTCCTGAGAAACAAGGCAAATAAAACTGGTGCAGATATTGGAAAGCAAGTCATTCTTCCATCAAGTTTTACCGGTGGACCCAGAAGTATGGAAGAACACTTTTATGATGCTAGCTCAATTGTAGGAGATGTAGGAAAGCCAGATTTATTCGTGAATTTTACCATCAACCCAAATGACCCGAATATTTTAAAATTTTTAAAACCTGGAAATTCCTGATGATTGCTTATGTTATGGAGATTTAAATGATGAAATTTTTTCAGATATTTTTGAATCAAAAGATTATTCATTATTACCAGAAAGAGCAATCCTTTGTCCTTTTAACAGTGAAGTTGATCAATATAATAATGAAATATTAAAAAGATTTGCCGGTAAAGAAGAAATTTTTTTAAGTATTGACGAGACTGAAAATACTGGTGATTTTCATGTTCCAATTGAAATATTAAATAATATGAAATGCCCCGGATTACCTGATCATAAGTTGATACTCAAAAAAGATTGCATAGTTATGCTTCTAAGAAATCTCAATGTTAGTATGGGACTTTGCAATGGAACAGGAATACAGATATTGGATTGGGGTAAAAATATGTTGAGAGGGATAATTTTGACTGGAGATAAATTTGGAGAAGAAGTTTTTCTACCAAGAATAACATTAATTGAAGAACAAGCTTTCTCTTTTGTCTTAAAAAGGCATCAATTCCCCGTGAAAATAGACATTCAGTTTTACCATAAATAAAGCTCAGGCACAAACGTTTAAAAAAATTGGAATTGATCTGAGAAGGGAAGTTTTTGCACACGGTCAAAGTTATAAAGCTGTTAGTCGAGGAAAAAGTTGGAAAGGGATAAGAGTAAAATTAAATGAAGGTGTAAAAAAAGTGAAAAATATTGTTTGGAAAGAAGCACTTTAATCTCTTTTGTTATGAATTATTTTCAGTATTTTCAAATTATTTTTTATTAATTTAATTGATAATATTCTAATTGTTTATAAATCATTCATTTTTTATGCAATATTTCTTAAAAGCAATAAAGATTGGTATTCGCCAAATAATTAGATGTGTAGCCGTTTAGGACAAAGGTATTCCCTAACCACATGAAATAAACATTATTAAGCTGAAAAAGCGCCAATCAGGAGTAGTAGTGAACTAGGGCAAAAAATCTTCATTTATTCTATAAAAGGTGACTTTATTAAAACTAAATTCTAATTTTTTTTTATATTGTATAATTTTTAACGAAAACTCAAAAATTTGTCATTTTAATTATTTGTTCCTTTCCATTCAAATATTAATAATAAGTTATTCAAGCTAATTTAATTTGATATTTTCATATTAATAAAAAATGACATGTGTAAATTTATTTTTGTTTTTTTTTATATTAATTTCGTTTTTTCTCAAAAATAATTTTTAAATTATTTAAATTTAATTATTAGCAAAAATAAATATTTTTTTTGAAATAATTGTATGCATTTTTAATATAAAATTAAATTTTTTATTTAAAAAAATCTTTCCATTTAATTAATTGTTTGCATGCTGCCTCGTTGCAGTCCTTGACCATTAAATATTTATTTCATTTAAAATATCGGTTTCTAATCTTTGTTTATTTCATTTAAATTATTAAGCAATTAATTTTTAAATTATTATACTATTTTTACTTCTTGATATTATTCTACTATTCTATAATTTAAAATTAAAATAATTAAAGATAAATATTAATAAAATATCATTTTAATAAATTCTAAAATATATTAATTATTTTTAACTCATTTAATTTTCATGTAAAGTTGATTCGACAATGTGTAAGCAATTATTTTTCAGGTTTTTTTTAAAGAGATGTCAACTCCATTGCTCTTATGATGAATTTATTTTTTTTAAATCTGTTAAGAATTTGGAAAATTTTTACTTGATTTATTCGAATTATGTTCGCATCTTTCACTAGGGTTATTGGTTCTGATCGATTCTAATCTTAAAAATATCTCAGTTATTCATTTATTCAATTTCAGCTTTTTTAAAATAATTTTTTTTCATCAATATTAATATAATTTTTTCATCGTTTTAATTTTTTTTAATTTTCTTTTGTCTCGAGATAAATAGATAATTATTTATTTAATATAATCAAAAATGATTGAGAAAAATAAAAACGTTTTGTTTTTTATTTCGAAAAATTTGATCATATTTATTTATTATTTTGTATTTTATATATATATATATGATTTGCAAAATAATGATAAAATTGTATGAATTGGCGTTTACTTGTCCTTGGAAAAGGAAAGTACCGTTGTGCAAGCTGACGCGCTCTTTATTTTTTACTAGAATTGTTCTCTCGATTGTTTTCTGTCAATCATCATTATCAAATGACATTTTTTTTCTTGTTGAATAAAAGAAACTAATTCAATTTAATTTTTTTCATTTTATAAAATTAAATTAAAAAAAAAATAAATTTTCGCAAAATTTTTATTTGAATGTTTTTAAAAATTCTTTCAGAATGATTTTTTATATATTTCGAATAATGTGTTTTTGCAATGCATTTCCAATATTTGGTTGTGTAATGAATTTTCTTCATATGTTCTTGTTTTTTTATCTGGGTAAAGTGTGATAAAAAAAAACAACAACTATAATTTATTAATTTGATTATTATTCTTCTTTTTACTTTTATAAAAAAAATTAATAGAGAGAATTTTTATTCATTATACTCAATAATGTTTTATTTTTAAATTTCTTCTTAAATTTTGTGAATGCTTTTGTCGTGCTCAAAATTTTTATTAAATCAATTTATTCCTTGTAATTTAATTAAAAAAAATTTTATACCATCTTTAAAAAAAAATTTTAAAAATCGAAGTATGAATTTTCTTTTTTCGATTATTTTATTTAATATGTATTTAATTTTATTTATTTCAGAAAAATAGACCTATCTTCTATTTCTCTAATTTGATGCAACAGTCATCCTCATGAAAATTATTTGAATTTTGACCTATTGGAAGAGTATACGCACCAATATTTTTATAAATTTTAATTTTTACATTTTATTATTAATTTTTTACATATTATTTCATTTTTTATTTTGCATCAATTTTTCTTTATTAATTATCCATAACGGATTTAGAAGTCATCAATAAAATCTCGTGAAACTATAATTAATATTATTTTGAAAAAAAAACAAAAATTTACTTTATCATGTGAAATTCAAAATAAGAACGATGAGCCATATGCTTCTTGCATAGAAGCAAAGTGAAATTTAATTGGAAATTTTTAATTTCTTGTCCAAATCTTTATATTTTGCAAAATTAGATGATTCACTATTGTTTTAATGGATTACATTCTCTGATGTTATTCATATTTATAAAATAATATACCATTTTCATTCTCTTTTTTATATTTATAAAGAAAATTTATGATTTTCGATTTTTTTTCTTTTTACAAAAATAGTATTAAAATTTAATTATCCTTCCTTATTTTTAATCTGCAATATATATTTTTATTTAATTTATTTTTTATTTTAAATGGAATTCTTCAATTAATAAAATATATTATATTTATTAAAAAGGTTTCATTTATCTTTATATTTTCAGTGATTTTTTTCGCACTATCATTGATTTATTTATATTTTGTCTTTAATTAATATATAATATTACATAATTAATATTTAATCATTTATTAAATGAAACATAGAAAATAAATTATATATTTGCCATTTTAGAACTAATATCTTGAATTTTATTAACAACTTTATCATTTTTATAAATTAGAAATATTTTTATTGTATTTTTTATTTCATTCAACATTTGAATATAAAATTCGTTTATAATTTATTTTAATAAATTAATAATGATATCTTAATCCGTTTCCTAGCTTCATTTTTCAAATAATTGCAATTATGACAAATGTAGTTTTCTTTGATATTGTAATGTCTAATTGTGTTATGTTACATATTTGACCCGAGTGGTCGATTGATTACAGATATTCTAGGCGGTATTTAAGTAATATATATTTTTATTTTTTTTTTATTTAGCTGTTTCCAATAAATTATTTTAATGTTTAATTTTATATGTTTTTATTCCTATGTTTTTTCGCTATTATACTATAATTTATATTTCTTTTTTATTTTTAATTAAAATATATTTTTTCCCCTATAAACGGTATCCACCTCATCGTAACAGAATCATTTTCATTGACATGTGTATATAGCAAATTTAATTGATATAATGCATTTTTAATTTCTTATTAAATTTTTTAAAATTTTTCTAATATTTTTCAAAAACTTTCCTGTTCAAAAATTTTTTAATTCAGTAAAACATTATAAATTAATAAAACATTTTATGGAATCCTCTTCGATTCATTTTATAGATTTTTTTCGTTATGGTATTTCTAGCATTTCTATCAAATTTATAAATTATATACAAATACTTTTTTTTAATTCAATTAATTACTACTTTATTATTTTTCGAAATAAGGTATATTTTTCATTTCTATCGCATCTGCTAGTGTCATATAATTTAATCCAGAATATATTGATGTAATTCGTGCAAAATTTTTATAAAAGTTATAAATATAATAATATGCTTAAATATTTGATGTTTTAAATAATAGAAAATTTTAAATTTTAATTAAATTTATTTTTTTAGAATTATTTTATTTTAGATAAAGAAAATTTGTTTTATAAAATTATTCGATTTTGAATTTACTACTTATTTAAAATAATTAAATTATTCCCCTCCAATAATTGCATTAAAATTATTCTAATTTAAATTAAATTTGCGCTCTTAAATTTATTTTTAATATAAGCAAAATTTGTTGAATTTTTTCATCCAAATATTGTTCGAAAAAACCAAAAGAAATCAATGTTAAGTCTATTCAAGGAAGAAATGTTTAAAATAAAATATTAATACTAAAATAGGAGAGCGCTTTCGCTCTATAGATTATTTTAAAAATATTTTTCAATTGAAAGAAAAAATGCCTGAAATTTTTGAAAATTATTTATTTAAATATTTTCTATTGAATTTTTTTAATAATATAAAAGAATTTATTTTTAATTTATAATTATAAAAATTATTTTTATATTAGACCATATTATTTAAGTACAATTACATTTTTTTATTTTAACACGCACTTGTTCTTTTCTCTATTTTAATGTGATCAATTCATTGCACTTTTTAGCCAGAAGATTCAGGCGAAATTTCTTTGTAGAATATTTTTATTTTAAATTTTATTAATTTCTTTAGAAAATAATTTTTAAATTAATTAAATTATTTTGTATTGATATTTGTGTATTTTATAGGTTATTCCATTTTAAAATTTAAAAAAATTAGGTAAATTAATTTTATATTTTATTTATTTTTAAAAAATTATTATATTAACATTTTCAATTATTATTTTTTCCAACATCAACAAAACCATAATTTATATATTAAATCGCTATAATTGGATTCATTTTTCAAATCATATTCTAATTAAAATTATTTTAAATATTTTATTAATTTTTTCTTTCTCATTGACGAAGAATTTTGATTCACCGATCATTTTAACTAATTAAGAACAAAAATTAGTGAGTTATAAATATCGAACTATTGTAATTTTCCAAAGATAATTCCAAAAAATATTGTTTAATAATCATCAGCCCTTGACATTTGTGTTCAATTGTCCAGATTGATAGCATCAAATAATTTTTTGCGATTTATATCAATTATAATTTAGTAATTTATATTCCAATATTGAGTAAAATTTTTTAGACACAGAATATACAATTTAATAATTTTATTGACACTCAATAAGTTATATTTATATTGAAGCAATTCTAAATCATGGAAGAATTCCATCAGAATAATATTTACGAAAATGCTATTTATTCCAAGAAAGTGGCATAAATTTTATTGCTGCCGAAGAAAGGATTTTATAAGTATAAATCAGGTTTAACTTCATATAATTTTCCATCATTCATTAAAGAAATTAAAAATAATCTATTTGAGCCATCTTTTGGCAATTTTCAAAAGTGTATATGTTTTCCCAAAGCTATGAGGAAATCTTAAAAATGAAACAAATACTGTAATTTATTTTTATTTAATTATCTAAAATTATTGATCATTTTGACCTAAAAATTTATAGATTGGATATTTTCACATAAACAAAGATATTGTCATTTTTTATATTAAATTTATTTCGCTGTTTTATTTTCAGTTATTATTATTTATTCATAAATTTTATTAAATATTAATTTTAATATAATTGAAGAATGAAAAGTAAAATTTTTGCTTTGTTTAAAGGAGCAAATATTTAAAAGTAATAGTACTTTTTTTTTATTAATATTTTAAAAATTATTTACATGAAATTTTTTATTATATTATTAATTATGGAATTATTATTTAAGTTAAATAAAAGGATATGGTTCATAAGAATTATGAAATTTTTATTTAAATAGCAATTAAAATTATTTTTATAATTGCCTTCTCTGTAGTAAAATAGTTTATTTTTATATTATCAAATTACATTTTTATTATTCAAAATATTTCAATTTAAGAATTTTATTTCACCAATTCATAAATCTTAACTTAAATAAATTCATTTAATATTACATTTTAATCATCTGACGTTGCAATATTTTTGCTTTCTTTTTAAAATAATCTTATCTTTGTTCATATTTCATTTATTTTTATATAACATTTTTTAAATTATTTATCAATAAATAATTTGTGGTATTTTTAATAGTGTAATTTTCTTGGTCAATAATTTTGTTTATGTAAATAAATTTTTCAACCGTTTTATAAATTTGTCAATTAATGCCTGATTATTATTATGATTTCAAACCAAATTTGAATTAACAATTTTTTTTCAAAAAATTACCAATTTTCAATATATTTTTGTAATATTTACATATAAACTTTTATTTTTACTTTATTTTTTAAAAATTAAAAATGATTAAATTGCGATTGAATTGTCTAAATTTTTCCATAAAAAAATTTTTATTTAAATTTTTTGTTCATTGATAATTATTAATATTCTTTCTTAATAAAATTCATTATTTCTTAAGAAAAATGTTAAATTTTAATTCTGTTTAATTTGCCGCTGTTGGTCGGTTTCTCTATTGTAATATGCTTGTCGTCGATTGCGCCTAAATTTTTTTTCCATTTTTAGTTATAGACGCCCAATTGTTTCACATCCCCAGCATTAGGATACTATTCGCTACTCTATCGTAACACTAATGTATTAATTCTCCAATTTTGTTGCATTTTGTCGAGTATACAAAAATCTTCTTTCATATTATACAGGTATTAAAGTAGTTTAATAAATACAATCAATTTTATAGTTATATTTGTAAAATATATAAAAAATTTGTTCAATCAAAATTTAACAATATCAGATTCTTAATCCTTGATTGAAATATTTTTATTTTTCTATTTAATTTACTAAAATCACAATTAAACATTTTTTATAAATATAATTTTTTTAAATTTATTTTATCATATTTATTTTATTCATCAGGAGATTATTAATTTGCTCAGTATATTTTTAAAATTATTGAATGGAATTTATAAATTAAAAATTTTATAAAATTTTATAATTATTATCAGTGTTTTGCAAAATAAGTTAAATTATTATTTTATTCTTATTTGATAAAAGTTGATTAATTTTTTTAATTTATTTATTTTTTGATATTGAAGCATTATCGATAAATTTGATTTGTTTAATAGGAGGTAAATTTAAAAGAAAAATATAATATTTAAAATAAATTTTATAATTACAACAATATATTTTTCTTATTCACAGGATTAAACTTGTTCCATTAAAAACTACCTTTTTAATTATTAATGTTTTCTTTTGCAGTCCAATAGTGACATTTTTAGGGATTATTGCATAAAATTATTCTTATCTGATAACTCCATATTTAATGTTGGTAGTTTTAGTTTTAAAATATGATAAATCGAAATGAATAATTTCATCTTAATAAATAAAATTTTTTTTCTTAAATTTTTTAAAACAAATATTCTCACAGTTAGTACTATTTATAATTTCTTCACCTGACATTGACATTGTTATCTTTATAAATTATAGGGGGAATATATATTTAATTTTTCATTTTTTATTTTTTAATAAGAATATGATATTATATTATTCTTTTAATTGTTAATGTACTTTATTTTCGTTTGTTTTTAATTATTCTTAATTATTTATAATTCTTCAAAATATTCTTATACAATCAACCATATAAAATGAAATAATATAAATTTTGCAATTGATAAATTTTATCTTATTATTTTATTTTATAATATTAAATTTTCCGTATTTTTCAATAATAAAAATTAAGTAACTTCAACTTTTTAACCCATAACTTTTTAAGCAGATCATATATTCATAATCATACATATATTATAACACTATATTTATATATTTCACAAAATTCACAAATTCAATTTTCGAAAAATTATTCAATTTTTTTCTTTTTTATGATGAATTATTTCAAAAATTTTTTACATCCATTTTTAAAAAAAATCAAAAATTTTTTCATCCAATTTAAAACTTATATTTTTGTTTTTTTTTTAATTTTTTTTATTTTTAAATAATTTTCTTTTAAGAATAATTTTTATTAAAAAAATGTATAGAAAATTTTTTAAATATTTTTTACTACATTCTTACCAATGAAGTATTAGAAATTTAGAAATAAACTTAGAAGATATTGAGCATAATGATATTTAGAGGATATTCAAAAATTCCTGAAAACTATGTTTCATCGATTTGAGTTTTATAAAAAATTTCTTAATGATTATTTCATAATATTTTATATTCTTTTATTAAATTCTTTTTTTAAAATTTATTAATTTGTTTACTTATTTTTATAGAACGTCTGCTCTCGCGTTGCTCTTCACAATTTTTTTTCGTTTGTGTTCATAAATTATCATTTTTATGCCAATTTGCTTATACATTTATTTAAAATTCTTATAATTTTAATTGATTTATTATTCATTTTAAAATTTTCATAGAAGAAGAAATTCTGATAGAAGCAGGATATATATTATTTTTTTATAAGTTGAATTTATCATTTTTTCTGATATTTTGAAATTGGTCTATTATTTTCAATAATTTCACACTTTAATTTTAATTGGTAATAAAATTTTTATAATTTATAATAAAGTTTTATATGTTGAATATTAATACATTCAGGTTTTTTACTATCTTCAATATTTTTATTTCATTTTTCTCTAACTTTTTTATTTTTATTTTTAATCATTTTTCGTAAAATAAATTTTATAAAAATTTTTGTAACAAAATTACCTAATAAGCAACCATAAATAAGAATATTAACGTTCCAAACTTTATTCTCATATTGTTTTAATATGTGGTTTTTTATAACTACTTAATGATTATGTAAAAAATTAATTTACATTTTTTTATAATAATTTTATTATAAAATAAAAATTTATCAAGAATTTGATTTTATTTTTAAGATATGATTCGTTAATTTAATTTTTAAAAATTAAAAACTATTAACTTTAGTATTTTTTAAAATATTCATGAATATCTCATTGATAAATTAAAATTTGCTATTTTGTTCGAAAGCATCTCCTTAATTTTGTCAATATTTAATCTAATTATCTTTAATTTTCCCAAATAATAATTCATTCGGAATCAAATTGATCGTGTATTCATATTTGTTCGCCACCGTTGATCTTGTCTTTTTTGAAAATAATTCATTGAGTTCCAAGTACTTCAAATGGCATTAATCATAATCGTTGTTAAATTTGTTTTAATCTAGTATTTATTTTAGTACTAACTTACATCCATCTTTTTTTATCAAAATATATATTACTGAATCAAATCACAAATTTGAACAATAAAATTTTTTTTCTAAAATCTTTAATATAAAAATTCTTATTCTCAAGCTCTTTATTTGCTTTCCATAGCTCCATTGATTTATATTTTGACCATTTCAAAAACAACCATTTTTTAGAAGCATATCATTTATTAGATCGATTTTCTATATTTTTCATGTATAAATATTATTTTAAAGATAATATATTTTAAAATTATGTTATTTATATATTTATAAATTTATCTTTAAAATTTATTTATGAATTAAATATTGAACATTTTAAATTTATTAATTTAACTTTTCATTCTCTTAATAATATATATAGAAATTATTTTATAAAAATTTGCAATTTGAAATACTAGATATAATTCTTCTCAAAAAATAGTGTTGTATAAAATATTTTTTATTAGTTATATTTAATTAATTCTTTTTTTATTTATATTTAAAAAAATAAGAAATTTTTTAAATTTTCAATTTCTTAATTAAGATATTATAATTTTTACAAATAATATACATAAAAATTTAGTATTATTTGTACATTTAAATATAAAAAATATTAATGTCTTTTGGTGAAAATAAATTTATATTCAGATAAATTTATTTACCTGAATTATAAAAAAATATTTATTCTTCATATTTTAATTCATTTTAATTGGAACGCCAAATTATAATTTTTCGGAAGATCCTTCGTTCTAAAAATTCATAATCATTAAAAATGATTTATTATTTTTAACAAGTTATTATTTTCTTTTAACGATTTATATTATATAAATACATTTTTCTTCAAATTTAACAATTTACAGCCAATTTGTGTTTAATCAATTTATATTGCACTTTATTTCAATCGAACTTTATCAATTTTTAATTCGCTTCTTATCAATCAAATTATATTATCTCGATCTGATATAATAGAACCGTTCACTGCATTTTGCTTCTTTGCAATGGATCATAGAAGGAGAATGAATCTCACAGGTTTGCTTAAGCCTTTTTAATTTGCCTCTGATAAATTTCAGAGCCAATTAGGGAAAGTACTCTGTTAGCATTACAGGAATAAAAGAATATTTATCAAAGATAATCAAAATAAATTCTCGATCCATATCATATTGAGATATCTTTAAATAAAACAAATTTTTCTTCAACATATAGAATTTTTATTTGATTGATTTTGAGGCCACAATAAAATAAAATTAAATTGTTTGTTCGGTTCATAATTAAACTACATTAATAATAAATAAATTTTGGAAGCTGTCATTGAATTCTGCCTCAATTTTAAAATTCTTTTTCTATTTTGATCTATTAATTTAATTTAGAATTTTAAATTAGAACGACTATAAAATAATTTTGTCAGTTCTATTGAAATTCTTCTCACATATAAATATTTTTCACTTAAGCATTATAATATTCAATAAAATTATGCAACAAAAATAGTATAATTAATTTTTCTTATATAAGTTTTGTAATTACAATATAGTGAAATCATTCTGCTTTCTTTTAATAAAATCATTATAAAAATTAATTATATTGATTTATCGAATTTATTTTTCTGATCATTATTATTTTATATACTGTTCGATGTTAAAAATTAAATTTGTAATAATATTTTAAATATATCTTACCATATAATAATCGAATTTAATAAATTATTTATTATTTTATTAGGTTGATTTTAAATTCTCAAATTTTTAAAGGAGCCTCCTTTCGACTCTCCTGCTATTCGACCTAACTGTCCACATATTTATAAATGATAATTCATTCTTTCTCTCTCTTTATTATATCAAATATTTTATTATTCCGATTCATAAAGGTAAATTATTTTATAGTTATAACTCAAAATATCTTATAAAAAATTTAAAATTTAACCTTTCATAACCATAATTATAATACAATTATCATTTTACATTATATCGGTTATTTATGAGAGATTCCATACTACATTTTTGGCGTACACCTCAGTCATCGACATTTTGTTTTACAAATAAAAAACAAGAAAATATTGGGATGAATAATTCATTTTTATTTATTATTTGATTTATATTCATCCTTTTAATTTATTTCTAATATAATCTACCTTAATTATTTAATCCATAAATTTATATAAATTCAACTACAATTTAATGAACAAATCTGGAATTCTTGAATAATTATATAGACAGCACTCTGCCGATTTTTAAAACATTAGAAAAAATCTTATGGAAAAATTAAAAATTATATTTCAGTGATTTAATTATAAAATTTTTAAAGTAATTAATATATTTATAGTAATAGTTTTTATTAATAGAATTTAAAATTATATAAAATTTGTATTTTCCATCGGTAGCAAAAAAAATCAAAATCATAGGTTCTTCTGTTGAGGCCATGTGAAGCGAATATGAAATTCATCGCCAACGCTACCAATTAATTTTGTCCAGACTTTGTCCGGTCAAGTAAGTGTTGTTTCCTTTTGGCAAAATGGCTAGGAAAGGAAAAATTTCCCGATTAAATTTTGGAGTGTCTCATTTGCGTTCCATTTATTAGAGGAATTTTTTCAATTTCTATAAATTTTTCTAAATGGTAAGGCAAAGTTTTATATTTACATTTGGCTAGACTAAATGAAATGCATTATGTTTAAAATTTTTTAATATTATTATTCGATCACAAATAAAAAAAAAATTTGAAGATAAAAATTTACTTATTTTAAATGTTAAATAATAAATATCATCAAAATTATCATTTAAAATTTTATTATAATAAATTAATTTCATTAGATAACTTTTACTTAAATTTTTATTCTATATTTAATTTCAATTTTTTTCATTTTAATTAAATTTAATTTTATTTTTTATGTATATTCGAATACCTAAAATAAGCTTTGCATTGATTTATATTGATTTAAGCCAAATGAAATTATAAAGTAAAATTTATATTTCAATTTTCAAATAATTTAATATTTCTTTTGAATTTTTTTCTAATAATTTTCTTTTATTTTATATATAAAATATTTTTATTATTGAAGTAAACATACAATTTTTATTTTTAGGTAAGATTATTAAATATGAGCTTAACATTCTCTTTATAAAATTCATTTTCCATCTGAGTATAATTTATTTATTATAAATAACCATTCATCCTGAATATTTTTATTTAATTATTTTCACTTTAATTCAATGTTTGGTCCATCGATCATCGTTTATCAGATTTAGGACGAAATAATTATGCTTCGATATTATTTCAGACTTTACGAATGTAGAATATCGTTTCAATTATTTCGATTCTCTCTGTATTTTATTCCAATAATATTTCTGTAATTCTTCAAGAATCTCTTTATTTTTCTTTTAATTTAATGTAATTTTATTTTAAACATTTTGTAAAAATATATTTAAAAAATTTCATGTTTTTTTTCTTATTATTTAATTCAATATAAATTATAAACAACAAATAAATTTTAATTTTCTGAATGGAATAAGCTGTAATATACATTATTGTAGACGAATAAACATGATTATTAAAAAATAATATAGTGAATTCTTGTTATTATTATAATGATTTACTATAATTTTTTTAAGAATTAAAATTTCTTAAAATGATTGTTTAAATTAATACTTAATTAATTATTTTAGAAAATTTAATTAACTATTTATTTCCTTATTTTTCTTTATTTTTTCACTTTTTAGATAACATTTAATTGGCATCAAATTAATTTTCAATTAATTATTTTTAACTAATTTCGAAATTTGATATAATTTAAATGAAAATATTAAATCATTCACGTTGTATAAACAATAGGAAAATATAAATATTCTATTAAACTTGCTGCAAAAATAAATTTTTCTTATAAATTTTTCCGAAAATTTTAAACATTTTTTGAGTGCATTATTCTCATTTTTTAAATACATTTTATTATAGTAGAACTGCTGTATCATTAATGTAGTATTGGTATGAATCAATTTTGTTTTATATTATATTGCTTTTAAAAAATATTATCATTTAAATTCATTTTTTATATAGATTCACAATTATTTTCATTAATTATATCTTGCCAATGTAATTCATAAATTTATTTTTTTCAATATTTACTTTTAATGCCTTTTATTATTGTTGATTTATGTATTAGTATTATTTTTTAATTGAGTCTAAATAAATTAATTGTTTCATTTTATAAAATAAAAAATCACCATTCACTTCCCATACATCAAGAATAAATATTTAACTCATTCTTTGAATAATATAACTGCAATATTTTACTCTGAACTTTCATATTGAATATAATGGAGTTATGAATTGTTGTTTCTTTTTTTAAATGAAATTTTTTAAATTTTTTTACAAAATTAAACAATAGATTTATTAAAATTTTAATATTATTTGTTAATACCTTTTAATAATTGAATTTTTTTTAATTATTCGAATCATAATAAAATATTTATATATTAAATTTATTAAAATTATTCATTTTTTTAAATGATAAATTTGAATATTTTTTAAAAATTTTTTTATTTTTACATGATTTTTTTAACTTCATTTATGTTCTAATTTTTGAACTCAATATTTGTTTCCTGTATATTATATAAAATTAAATTATATTAATCATACATTCATTTATTATTAATTATATACATTTTAAAATTTCAGATAGTAATTAAATTTCAATTATTAACATTAATTTAGCTTTTATTTTTTAGTTTCAAAAATAATAACGAATAAAGTTACTTTCATTTTGGGTGGCAACTTTAAAGTAAAAGTTAAAAGAAAATAAATATAAATCGGAACGCGGGACGAAGCTTTGAAAATATTGCGCTGGTTATTATTTTCTTGAGTTTGTATATGCTGGTTCAATCTGCGTAAATTTTGCTCCATTTTAAAATTTTTTTCCTTTATAAATTTTTTTAAAATTATTTTATTTCCTCTTTTTAACTTGCTTCATGTTTTTAAATTTTTCTATGATTTATTTAACATTAAACTTTTCAAAATTCATTATATTTTATAATAATTTTTTAATATCTTTCAAAAATTATATTTTAATCAAAAAAAATTAATTAAAATAATTTTTAAATTAATTATTTTTAAATTCTCTAATTTTTTTATAATAAATATCTTCAATAAAATTTCATTTTTCTCTTATATATTTAAAATTTGATTCAAATTTTTGATAACAAATTTATTTTAAATTTATTATAAAAATAAAAGAAAAAAATTAATTATTCTATTCGGATGGTATTGTTACGCTTACTATGTTATTTTTCGCGACGTGCCAAATCATGCTTGCAATCACAGAATGTT
Organism: Pratylenchus scribneri; assembly: GCA_030063045.1. NCBI lineage: Eukaryota > Metazoa > Nematoda > Chromadorea > Rhabditida > Pratylenchidae > Pratylenchus > Pratylenchus scribneri. The sequence goes on along the minus strand of JAQSEB010000101.1, from coordinate 120,602 downwards.
CTATATACAAGAAATAAAAATAAATATGTATTTTATATATATTATATATGATAAATATTTCATAAATTAACTATAAAATATTTTATAGATTTATTATTAAAAATTATTTTTAAATTACCTTCGCTTTTATCATAAATTATAATAAATAAAATATAAAATTTCTCTATATAATTAAATTTTAATAAATTATTTTATTAAAATTAATATTCTTAATTTTATGATATGATGATAAATCTTTTTATCAAAAATTTTAATTTAATTTCTTAAATTTTAATTTCATTTTAATCATTCAATTGATTATATTATTAAAATAAAATTTAATTTTATAGATTTTCTCTTAAGATTTTATTTTAATTATTTAAACAAATCGCAAATTTTAATAAAAAAAATTTTATATATATAATATAATATATTAAATATTATAAATTTATTAATTCTAGAATATATTTTATATTAAATTTTAAAATATTTTTTTAATATCATTGGATAAAAATTAATCATTGATTGAGGCGATTTTAATACGCGCAATGTAAATTCTTCAATCTATTTTAAATAATTATTTTTCGTTTATGCAATGTATTTTACCGATGCTCTTCTTCTGAAGGCAAATTTTTGATATTCTGTTAAATGCAAATATTGAAGTTCAAAAAATCCTAGAGCTTCTTATAAATTTATATTTTTTCATTAAAATAATTTTATCATCGTATTAATATTTTCATTCTCTTTATAATTTAATTCGCTTTCTTCATTTTTATTGTCAAAATTTTTCCACGAAGTTACCTTTCTTTAACAAGTAGTTCTGATTTTTCTTTAAATAAAGCGGAACGCGGGATGAAGCTCTGAAAATATTGCGCTGGTTTTATTTTCTTGAGTTTGTATATGCTGGTTCAATCTGCGTAAATTTTGCTCCATTTTAAATTTTTTTAAAATTTTCTTTAATATTATTTAGAAAAAAATCCACTATTCGCAGAAAAGTATATTTACAAAGTTCGTGGGCAATCAGTGCAATGTACTGGCTCACTTGCTGCATAATTGTTTATCATTATAACTAAAATTGTTACCATAATATTATTTAATTTAAAAAAAGACTGTTTCCAATTTTTTTATATTTATATAATAGAAATGATTAAAATGATTAAAATGCTTTTACTTCCCTTTTTTACATTTAAAATTATTCATTTATTTTAATCATTTTATCAAGATATCCATTTTAAAATAAGAATAAATTTTTCTTGATTAGAAGCCTATTCTGTATGAATGATATCAGGCGCTTTGATATGATATAATAATTTAAATATCGCCAGTTTATATTTTAATTGAATTTAATCCATTTCAACGCATTTACATGTGTGTATCTTGAAATGATTAATTTAAAAGTATTATTTTACCCTAAAAATTTAATGTTTTCATATTAAATATTTTAATAAATAATTATTTTTTTTTAATTAAATCGACAAAAAAAATTATTAAAATATTCAATCTCTTTCATTCCCATCAAATAGGTAAATTCTTTACTTAAAAAATTCCAAAATCGAATTTTATTCAAGGGAATATTTTATTTTATAGAGTCTAGAGCTACGGTAATATGACAATCGCATATATGCCTTTTCACTTTTAGCAACCTAAATTACAGTTAAATAAATTTATATTGTGTGCTTACATTTTATCCTGAATGTCATTCAATTAAATTCTTGATCTGATTTTTATTTGCTTTTGATTATTAAATCTTATATATTGTATTTTATATTTTTTTTTAGAAATACGATTTAAAATATTTTAAATTTTAAATTATTCTGTTGTTCCATTTGGATTTAATAGTTTTAAATTAATATTTTTCCGATGTGATTTCATCATAGCATTTATCGGTTCGTTTTAGAGCGAATAAAATAGTAATTTTTAGAAATATTTTATAAGATAAAATCATGTTTTTTCCTGGAATTGTCTTAGAAAATCAATTTCACTTATTTTCTTTATGAAAAATTTTATTATAATAATTATAAGTTGACATTAATATATATATTTCAATTCTCAGCCCGATAAAATAATATTAATTATGTAACAAGGTCAAGGTTTAAGCATATTAAAGAAGTAATATAAGTTTTTTAAGATTTATATTTTTAAATTTTTCAAATTTTTAAAAACTTTATGTTATGAATTTACTTTCATTATGATATACAAATAAATTTCAATTTTATATGGTTTTATTAATATATTTCATCGAAATTTGAAAGATCTCTACTGTGCATTTGAATTTGAAATTCTATTCATTTATAATATAGATTATCTATATTTAATTTAAAAATCAATTTGATTTATTATATAAAATTAATTATTTTTCATATAAATAGTAAATATTTTAAAAATTTTTCTATAAACTATATATAAATTCCAATTAAAAATTAAATAATATTAATTTTTTATATATGACTTTCAGACTTAAATTAACTATATTTTTAAAATTTTATTTAATTTGTTTGAAATTTATATATTATATTGTTAACTTGATTTTAATTTAAAACCTGAGTTGCTGTATTAAATTCTAGTTTATTTCAATTTACATCTTGAATTTGATTTTTTAAATATTATACTTCTCGATAAAATCATTTATTTGTACAAATAATAAATTGTTTTTTTAATTTTAACTATGAATTTTTTATGTTATTATACAATCTTAAAAAAGGATTAACACTTTGATCTCTATAATTTATTGCTTTTATTAAAAATTTTATTCTATTTTTTGTAAATTTATCTATATATTTATTACTTTGTTGAGCCGCAGAATATATATAAAATTTATTTACTACATGAACATTTATCCATATATTTTTTTATTTACCTTCTTTGGAGCAAAATTCCACGTTTATTTGAAAAAAATTAAACAAGAAATTATTTTTATTTCAATAATAATTATCAAAAAATATTTAAAATATTATTCTTTATTTAATATTTTCTCAAAAATCATCCATAAAAATTTATCTTTATCCATTAAACTTACAATTTTTTCGCGCATCGAGAGTGCTGCTTCTTCTATTTAAATTCTCATTACCATGTGATCGAAGTAGCTTCGCTACATTTTTTTTCGTTAGTGGCATTCCAATTTTTTATTATTTTTAATGAAATTCAATACATAATGAAAATTATTAATCAATAAGTAAAGAAAAATTGATTTTGGCTATTTTTTCTCAATTTTATTTAAAAATTATATTATAATTTAATCTTTTTAATTTTCGAATTTCTTGTATAAATGATAATTTTCCATTAATATTTTATATAAATAAAAATTTCGTATTATTAATTCTCTGCAATTTATCGAATTCACATTGAATGATTATTTTAAATATTATTTAATAATTTTTATAATAGAGATTTCTTATAAATTTTTTTTTGTACGATTCTGTTTATAATAAAATCTATATGATCATTATTTCATATTTAATCTTTTGTCAGCGTTGGATCATTATAAAATGAATTTATAATTGATAAAAGTAAAAAATTTTGAGCCACAGAAATAATTCCATGGTAGGTTATGGTAGGTTTAAATAGGAACAATTATAATTCATCAATAAGACTATCATGTTATTACACAAATTATTATTTAATTTTTTCGATTTCTTGATATAATTCAGGTCAATAATTTATTTTTTAATAAATTGTCTTTAAATTATTTTTGTAAATATAAAATTTTTATCTCAATTTAACTAAAAAATGTTTACTATTTTTATTATAAGAAATATATATCTATATTTATTTTCTTTATAAATTTAATAATCAGATATTCATTTTTAAAAATTAATTGATTGATTAATAATTTATTTAAGAAGAATATTTCTAAATATTAATCAAATACTTTGATAGGAATTTATATTATGTTTTTTAATTAATTTTTTTAATTTTTTTATTATTTATTTTTAATATTTTTTGTTTTATGAAATAAAACAATTTTTAAAAATTATATTCGCCAATTTCGAGATTATAAAAATAAAAATGCATTATTTCGTCAGATTTTATGATAACACTAATAATAGCTACGGTGTTATTTTTATAGGTTTATAAATTTCCTAAAGCTCGTTCAAAAAATTTGTCTCCAGCGAAAATGTTTGGTTTTCGATTAATTTGCATGAATTATGTAAAAAATAAACCCCTTTTTCTCAACCAATTATAAATATAATAATAAATTATTGTAAAGTAATTAATAGAAATTTTTAATGATTTACATAAAGGCCTTCCTTCTAATTTTTTAAATACTATTCCATGAATCGATCCGATATTTAACAAAAATTATGAGTCATAAAATATCGCAAATTTTGACTTCAGTAATTTTGTTTTTAATTAATTATTTAAATGATTATTAAAACTTTACTTCATTGTTTACTATAATGAAACGATCCGTCTTGAATTCTTTTTTCAATTTATTTATTATCGATATTTATTATGATTATTTTCTAATAAATTTAGTCATTATATATATTTTTTATTATATTTTAAAAATTATTCATTGTCAATCGATTATAATTTTATACAATGTTAATTATATTTAAAGCATTTTGAAGATGCTCATTGTAGTATTAGAAGTCAATTATATAAAAAAAATTTGTTTAAGTTCCAGAATTTTTTGAAAACATTCAAAAAGCTCTTTTGTTTTTTAATAGTTTTTTCAAAGATTATTATTATTTATAAATAACTATAAAAATAAGGATACTTTTTTAATCACCACATATTATTAGTTTAAAATTTTATATAGAAGCATTATAGAGGATTCAAAGAATTAAAGAGAATTTTTTGTTTTCTTATCATATAGATATTACATATAATATTGCTTTTTGTAGTATGAATTAATTTTATTTTATTTTTTTTGTTATATTTTGTATAGTCCTTTGTTTTCTTTAAAAGTATTAATAGAAGTTAACGCATAATAATTTTATATTTTGTTCTGTTAATATATCTTAAATTATATTTCTGATTTGAAAAATTATTTAATTTTTTATACAATAGTAAATAATAATTGTCATAATTTTTACAAAAAAATCCCCAGATTATTAGTCGATTAAAACTTTTGAGCCATCATTGTTTTAAATGGTTATAAAATCAATAAAATTTCAATATATAAAAATTTTATATAGAGATGTTGAATAAAAAAATTAAAAAAAGCTATGCAGCGAAAGAATATGACAAAAATTATTTCCATTTTAAATATATATTTTTGATTAAATATATTATCAAAATCACTTAATTATTACAGCTTATTTAATTTTTTAAATTATGATTTATAATTATCAATAACTCTAAACATGTAAATTATGTTTTCTTTTTATTATTATTAAAAATTATATTTTTTATATATGATTATAGATGAATGATATTTTTTTCCTTATACAATATCTACGAATATATAAATTTCCCAATTCTATGCAAAAATGGAAAAGCGAAAATCACCAATGGATTTTATTTCAATTTTATTTCAATTTTATAAATATAAAATTTGTTTTTTATTTATTTTAAATATTCTTGTAATCTCAATAATTATGCAATAATAAGCTCTTTAAACACATTCATCAATCTCCATTTATGTAATTTCCAGAATTTGTATACATACAATAAACTAATTCTTTGGTCAAATAAAAATTTTATTTAAATTTTATTTTTTTGATGTTAGCAATAAATTTTATATTTTGTGAAAGCAAAATTATTTTTATCAATTTATTTTTTAATTCAACCTATTGAAAGCAAAAATTATTCATTCTTTCAGTAAAATCCATTCAATTTTAGATGTAATCAATTATGTTTATTTTTATATTTTTATATTTGACAGTGCATTCTCTTCGAGTAAGAAAATTTTTTAAAAAATCTCGTAATTTTATTTATTTCTTTTATTTTTAAATATTTTTTTATTTAATTAATTAGAGAAAATTTATTTATTTATACTAGAATTTATCCATTTCATTAATTAAATTTATGGGGGTATAAGGTATTGATGTATAAATTTTTCCCTTCTTTTGATACAATCATGAATCGCCTATTCAAGCGGTAATTTCTCGGTTTCAAACAAATCTTCAACATTATTATCTGCATCATTATCTTCGCAAAGATATTTTATATTATATTTTTTACAAGTAAAAGACAGAAAATTTCTTTTTTCTTTCTATCTTCGCAAAGACGTTTTATATTATATTTTTTATAAGTTAAAAACAGAAATTTCTTTTTTTTTTCATAATACATGCAATTTAGATTTTTATTACAATTAAAAAAAAACTATCGATTTTATTTCCAATTTTTGAGTTCGGTGCATTGACAATTAATTAGTTTTTCTTATATATTTTAATAAACAAAATAAATTTTTTAAATTCAATAAAATTTAAAATTTCAATTATATTGTGCATGTTATTATATACTATTTTTTTATAAAATTTTTTATTAACATATGTTTATTCTATATTATTAAAATATAATTTATTAAGAAATTTTATTCTATAAATAAAAAATATTTTTATGCATTAATAAATTTGATATATTAATTGCTTAATTTAACAAAAAATTTTTTATTTTGCAATTCTTTTTTTTATATTTATTCATTATTCAATGACATTTAAAATAAATTTTCTTCATTAAAATATTTATTAACTAAATTATATAATTAAGTTTTTTTTTTTTAAAATTTTAATTTTACTCTGTAAAAATCAACGGCTTTTAGGCAATTAATAAATATTTTTTAGGCAATTATTAAATATTTTTATCCTTTTTTCCATCTGAAAAAAAATTTACAAAATTAACATATCAAAAAATTTAATATTCATTTCCATCCATTCAAACAATTACAATGATTCCGTTTGTTTCAATTTATTTGATTTTTTCATGCTGAATTAATTAAACTTTTTATTATATACTACCTATTAATGTATTTATTTTTGCATTTTATTTTAATCAAATACATTAAATTACTATATATTTTCATCGGTCAAAATTAAAGGATATCCTATTATATTATACAGATAAAAATTTAAAAATGCCTAAATTCCCCAAAATAGAATATAACTGCTTATTAAAAATAAAAATCAAAATATTTATTTTTTTCATCATTAGTTCATATAAATATCTATATTTTAAAATAAATTATTTTGAATTAGCATTGCATAATATCATAATTAAATTCAATTATTAAAATTAATTCTCCCAATATGACATAGCTTAAATAAATATTTTCTATCTATTATATTAGTATTTAATTAAGAATAAATCAAAAATTTTTCTTAAACTCACATTAATTTATGAATTTCATGTTTTTTTTATATTTCATTAAAAAAAAGACAAATTAAATGAATTTTCATAATTCCTTTATTATAAATTCTAAATAATAATTAATAATTCATTTTTCATTTTTTTAATGAATATATCCATATATAAAATTATAATTTTAAAAAGTTAAAATTAATAATTTAATTGTTTTTTTCATTTTCTTAGATAAATCGTTTGTTTCCAAAGATTTATTTGAAATTATTTGGTTTTTTGTTTTGAGATGAAGTTTTTTGGTTTGGAAGTTCAAAATTATTAATTTATTGAAAAAATATATTCAAATTTAATAGTATTACTTTTTTTGAAAAAAGCATGCCATGGTTCCACTATATGTGATTTTAAATAATGATCAGTATATTTCAAAAATATTAGAAAATTATTACAGTATAGATAAATTTTAAAAAAAAATTAAAAATTTATCGATTCCATCGATTCAATAATTATTTAAATAAAATATACCGATATCTTTGAGGATAGTTAATTCATAACACAAAGAAATAATATTTATATTTATAAATAAAAGTATTATCTTTATGATGATCAAATTTTTTATATTTCAATTTTTTTCTTCGCTATTTCATTTTATTTTAGCAAAACTTCATTTCTTTTCAGCGAACAAAATTATTAAACGCATTCATTATTCAATAATTTGTTGTTAATTTAAATTAATCTTATATAAAAAGATTAGAATAAATTCGATTTTTAAAGAAAATTTCTCTTTTATATATAAAGTCTAATTTTATAATCAATAAAATTTCACTTTATTGTACCTATTTTTTAATTTTATTTTATTAACTCCGATTTTAATTTGTTATTTATTTAGATAATTCTAAATATAATATGAAATAGAATATTTAGTTGTTCTAGATATGTATCCAAGTAAAAAATAAGAAAAATTCTGATATTTTTCCCCTTTCTTCCAAAATTTTAATAATCTTTTTTGCCAGGAGCTATTCAAATTTAACTCTGTATTTAATTATGTCAATTTCTTGTGATTCGATGTTGTACATTTTGTTGAGTTATGTCCTATATCTTTCAAGTGATTTTATGTCTAGTTGATAAATTTTAATTAACAATAAAATTTTTTTTAAATTTTATTTTAAAATTTGTATTTTTATCTTTTTATTTTCATGATTTAAAATCGTTTTTTTTTTGCGAATTTTTTATTTAACTTTTTTGAATATTTATTATATACTTACTTACTTAGAATTTGAAAATATAATATTTTAAATTTATATTTTGTAGCATTGCTATTTTTTGAGCAAATGTGGACAATAATTTTTTTCAAATAAATTTATTTATAATTCATATTTTTGTAATATTGTAAGAATTTTATCTTTTTTCATATATCTTATTATTTGTTAATATTTTATTCATTTTATAGACAAATTTTCGAATTTTTTTAAATCAATATGGATCGATACTTTTTATTTTTAAAATATTTTTTTACTGAATTTATTTAAATAAAATTAGTTAATAAATATCTTTATATTTTTCTAACTATAATTATGATCCAATATATTTTTTATTAATTTTATAAAACTGTTTGAAGTGTATTCCACCATTTTTTTTCATCATTAGAGCCAATGGTTTGATGTGTAGGAGGCAGCTGCAGAGTAAAATGTCATTCCCTTTTTGCCAAGTTTTTGATGACCATCGGTTTTAAATTTCATAAATTTTTTTCTAAATTCTCGAATTTTTGTATTATTTTTAAATCACAATTCGCTTTTCATACATAAAGATTAAATATATAATTCATTTGGTATATAATATACTTGCAATATTTTACGCCCAAATCTTAATATTATAACAATTTTTTTACTATGATATATATAAATTTTTAAATTTTATTAGATAATGAATAAATTATTATTAAAAAATATTATTATAAATTTTGAATTTTATGATGTGATCACTGTTCCATTCATCTCCGAAGCGATCCCGGACACGAATGTAGCAGTTTTTTGGCATTTTCTTTATAAGCAACGTGCGTTTCATATGGTTCCTCTGTATTAATCACTTCTTCTTCCTTTATATTCAATTATAATAATTTCTCATACTTTTGAATTGTTATTAATAGTATGCAAGCAATTTTTTAAACTTTTATTTACTATACTAAATAAAAAATATTTCATTTTTAAAATTTTATTTTATTGCACCATAATTGCATCATTATCAAATAAATAAATTCATTTGCGGTTGCTCTTCTTCCTTATATTCCTAAAAATTTTTCATCGAAGTAATTGACTATTAGGGTTGCTCAAAGTCGGTTAACCGAACCGAAACCGAAACCGAAAACCGGGTTTTTTGGCCCAAAAACCGAAACCGAAACCGAGGTTCGAAAACCGCGAAAACCGAAAACCGAGGGTCCAAACCGACGGTTTTTCGGTTTTTATTTTTCACCTTGAGGGACAATTTTTGGTTAAAATTTTACCTTATTCGACCATTTTTAATTAAAAATTTTCCCTAACGGGCCATTTTTAGGCTTAAAATATTATCTTTTGGATCATTTTTAGCCTAATATTTTTCCTTTTGGGTCTATTTTTGTCTGATTTTTTACTCTATGGCCATCTTTGCCTTTAATTTTAAACTCCAAGAAATTTTTGGTCTATTTTTTTATTCAAAACCATTTTCAACTGAAATTTTTGGCTTAAACGGGCATTTTTAATATTAATTATTTCATTTATGGCCTTTCTTTTCTAATTTTTCTCCCTGCGGGGCCATTTTTATTCGAAATTCTTCTTTTTGTGAATTATTTAGGCTAAAATTTTTCTCTGTTGGGCTTTTTTGAAATATTTTCTCTTTTGGATCTTTTTTGTTGAAGCAAACCTAGAAGAATAACTAAAAATTGAAGTAAAATATTGGATTGATATTTGAATAAATTTTCTTTGATTTTCTGCGAAATTTTATGAAAAATTAAATTTTTCAAAAATTTTTTGACCATTTTTCAAAAAACCGAAAAACCGGAAAACCGAAACCGAAAACCGAGAATTTTTTCAAACCGAAACCGAAAACCGACATTGGAAAACCGGGAAAACCGAAAACCGGAAACCTCGGTTTAAAACCGACTTTGAGCAACCCTATTGACTATATATTATATATTTATTTTGAATTTTTTTTCCAAATCTTTTAATTGATCCATAACATTTTCTCATATATCAATTTTTATCAATAATTTTTTTTCTCGTTTTCTCAATAATTTTCATATCTTTTCGCCACTAAATCCTTTTTTATTGTTTATGGCTTGGATGAAAGCTATTATTATTACTGTGCCATTCAAAATTTATTTTTTATTATAAATATTTCTATTTTATAGAAAATTTTTATTATTAAAATATTTTAAAATAATTATTCATTAATTTAAATAATCAAATAAAATTATTTATGAGAAATGAGAGACTAACTTTTTCTATTTTATAATTTATCTTTTAACAATTTGAAAAAATAAATTTATCATAATTTATTTCTACTTTTATATTTTTTTTCGTTTAAATTTTCAAATTATAATCAGCATATATTCAAAATTCATGAAAAAAATATATGATATTCATAAAAATAATAAATATAAATAAAAATCGGCTTTTTTTAATTCTTGTATTATAGCTTAAAAATATTTTTTTATTTAAATATGAAAAATTCAATTTTCTTCGTAGTTATCAATTTAATTATATCATAAATGGAATTTTTTTTATTTTTTTTGTATATAATCTTAATTTATGTTTATATAATTTTTTATTCATTAATTTTTAATTTTTATTTTTTTTGTATATAATCATAATTTATGTTTATATAATTTTTTATTCGTTAATTTTTTAATTATTTTATATTAAATTCCAAGTATTCAAATAATACAAAATAATTTAACTTTATTAAAAAATAATTTTTTCAAAATTATTTTTGTTGCCTTTTTCATCCATCTAATTCCATATTTGGTTCTTGTATAAATTGCTGCAAATTATATATTTTTTACTGTTTTTTAAGTTCAATTTCTCAATCTTAATAATTAAAATTATGTATATACTTCCTACATATTTATTATTATATGATATCATTTCTTCTTATATTTTTTTTAAAATTATGCCCATAAATAATAGAAGGCCCAATTATATTTGCTTTAACAATTCTTTCATTTGTTACTCAACTTTCATTCTCAGAACATGCAGAATTGAATATCCTCACAGTTTTTTAGGCTTTTTGTTTTTAGTAGAAATTTTTTGAATTGTCTTCTTTTATAATATCTTGTTCATGTATAAAAATTGAAATAAGATGTTAAATACACTTCAATTTTGATTATGTTCTATAATTTCATAATTGGATTTTTTACATGACTTTTATTGATTCAAAAATTTATATTTTAAAATTTGGATCTAATTTATTTAATAATTTTTTAAATAATTTTCTTCTATTTATTATAATTGTTTAATTAACGGATTTTTTTATTAAATCTCTTACTAAAAAAATTTAAATAAAATTTATTCATTTTAAAAACTCATCTCATTTTATTTTTATTAATGAATGCTTCTTTATTCTCTAATTGAATTTTCGTCTTCGAATTCGAATCATATTTTAAGAATTTTTACATCAAATTTTTATTTTTCATTTATATTTTCATTCCTACTATTAATTAACTCTTATAGGTCCATGTTTAAATATATAAAACACAAAATTATATTTTTTTATATTAGATTTTATCGAAGTTATTTCTATATTATAATTTTCACCATTAAATTAATTTCAATATTAAATTAAATTCTTCAATCTAATTAACATTTTTCTCATTCAATTTATTTCTTTAAATTCTCATAATTTTCATATAATTATTTATTATTATTCAATTATTTGTTTTATCTTGTAATTCATACATATTTTTAATTTATAATTTCTTGATAGATATTAATAATTAATTTAATTTTATAATAATATTTAAATCATATTAATTCCTTTGAGTAATAAATAAATTTTTCACTTTTGTAAATTTTTAAAATAATGCTGATATTCATTTATTTTATTAATAAATTTTTATTTTATTTTTTTTTAATTTTATTCTAAGTCACTATTTTAGTCGTGGTGATCATTTGGCGTTGTTATGTCCTTTAAAACCATCGGTTGAATCGATACCAATAGCAGAAGAAGCCTCAACACCCACTTTATTGAGGGTTCGCACAACAATTTTTTCGATTCCTTTGAGGCCATCTAAGAAAATTAATATTACATATTTATATGTTGCTACATTGAGAACAAATTTTTAATAAATATTTTTCCAAAATTTAAATCATTTTTAATTCGTAATAATATAACATCTTAAATTTAATTTGTTTATCTATTCATTAGAATCATAATTTAAATTTTAATTCATAATTTCAATGTTTTTAAAATTTATAATAAAATCTTTTATTTCTAGTTTTTAATTAATTTCTGGTCAATATACAATAATATTATTAACTCAAAGCGAACAATTTATGTCCACATTCAAATTATTTTATTTATGAATCATGACATTAATTATATTTGTATTGCATTTAAGTGTTCTTAAGGATTGCACACCGTGATTTGCTTTACAATCGAAACATTTAGAGATTCGATTCCTTTTATTCATTTTTTTTTAAATTTTGAAGCAATAAATCACATAAACAAATTTTTATATTTTATTACTAATAAGATAGATTTGTCTTAAATATTAAATTAATATACATATTCTATGGTGGTTTAATCGGTGACAACTTTTGTTTTTTTTATCATCACAATTGTAAAATTAGAATTTTCTTTATCCATAATTGTCTTGACAAATTTTTGTATATATTATAATTTTTTTCAAAATTTTAGCTTAATTGTTACGAATAAAATAAAATAAATTTCACACTTATTATTATATTCCAGCTTCTATATCAAAATTTTATATAAATTATCGTTTGTCTTGAAATGTATATGTTTATATTAATTTTTATATAAAATATATTTCCACAATTTATTTAATTATATCTTAATACTATTTAACATCTGATATTGAATTTTAAATTTTGAACATAATATCATCAAATCTGCTAATTAAATTAAATTTAATTCTAAAAGGTTTCAAATTTAGAAATCAAAACATAATAATAGATTATTAAATATTTATCATTTCTCAACAAAATTTTAACAATTTTTTACATAAATTGATCGAATGTCATTTATACTTCTTGTATGTTTTTTTTGAAATTATATTAAAAAATATTCATAAAAATTTTTTGTTCAAATAAATTTTAGCCTTAATATCTGAACTCAATAATTCAAATAAAACTTTTTAAATAAATTTTCTGTGTAAGATTTATTATTTTATTGATTTTAAAACTACTAATAATTGTTCGCAGACGTTCCATAATAATGAAAGAAATTTGTTTCACATAACTTTATATTAAAATAAAGAACGCAGAAAAATTAATGAATCTTTCTTTTCATTTTTGAAAAATCTATTAGGCCAATTTCTTAAGTTGCTGATGTTAGATAAAACAAAAAAATATTTTTAGGAAGATCTTTTATTCGACAACAATCTTTTGATTAAATATTCTTAAAATAAATTTTTAACTTTTATATTTCGCTACATAATATAATATAAATGTTAAATATAAGAATTTATTAATTACATTTTTTAATTTTAAATCTAAAATTTATTTTTTTCAGCATTGCTTTCGTCCTCGTGATGACAAATTCTTTTTTTAAATAAACACTTTTCTAAATAGCTGATTACTTCCAAAAATTTATATGTATTTATGGGTTTTACGATCTATCGCCTTAGTTGTTATAATTTTTCTTAATGTTTTTTTATAAAATGTTAATTTGAATTCATCATTATGGTTTTAAATTTAATAGTTCACTTAAAAATTTTCCCTTTTGGAAATGAACTGAATGTCCCATTTGAATTGCCGGGTTGGGGCGGGAGTCTTTTGCTATTAAATTGGCCATTTTTAATTATTGTACAGTATATTTAATGCAATTCAAAAGAATTAACATTTATAATTTTTTTTGAATTTATCAATATAAAAATTTTAAATTTTATTATTAAAATTCTTTCACAGGCACTATTATTAAAATAAACATTAACTTTTATATTATCAACTTAAATATTCGCTGAATTTTTCGATATTTAGGAATTTTAATAATTTAATTTCATCAAATATTTATCATTCATATGTTAATGCAATTCGATATATTTCTTAAATATTTTTTTGATTTTTTAAAAAAATTTCTTATATAATTATTAAAATAGAAGATTGCACTGTTTGTATCTATTATAATAATTACAGGATAGGGATAGGGACATAAAGCAATTATTTTTATAAATTAGTCTAGATGGGCGCGGCCTTGTCCTTGGATCGTTTCCGCATCCGAAATGGCGTTGCATATTGCATCTAAGTGGGTCCAAATCGATATAAAAAATATAATTTTATAAATTTTTAGTAGATTTTGATAATTATTTAATTAAATATTTTTTTCCTTTTTTTTTAATACGCTACATTTCACCATCATATATTTTTGTAATAATTTTAAATAATATTTTTTATTTAAATTTTTCACAATATTTTTTATAATTTTCATAATTTAATTACATTTCTAAAAATATCATATATATCTTAACCAATTTGAAATTTATATATTATTATTTTCAATGATTAATAATTTTTTAAATTGGAATTTCATTATTTATTTATAATAAAATATTTTATTATTTAATATTTTATGATACGATTTACCGAAGCTAAATTATTTAATCCATGACAATGTATTAATTTGACCATATTAAATTTTTATATTTATTCTATAAATTTTTGTAAATAATTTTTAAGATTACTATTACCAAAATTTGATGTTCAAAGACAATTCGACAAAAAATGCTTAAAGACAAACTTGTCAGTCGCAAAGATATGTGGCAATAAAAAGTAAGTAGACTAAAATTAAAATAATAAAAAAATATATTTTAATAAAATTTTTAAAAAATATTCTTTATTTTTTTCTTTATTTATATTTATTATAATAGTAATGACAGAAATTCATATGTTCTTTATTTATTTATAATAATTCATCAAATAATTTTATTCAAGCAAAACTTTTATTTATAAATTTATTATTTCATAAAATAAATTAAATTTATCTTAAGATTTTTTATTTAGAATTTTTAAGTGATATAAAATTTATCATTATTAATTATTTTCTTAGTTGGGGAAAAAGACTTTCAATAAGTATTCATTTGTTTTTGGGTTCATTTTGTTGCAAGCAATTTTTCAAATTTTTGATCTAATTTATAAAATTTGTAGTAAATTTTTCTAATACCATATTAAGCAAATATTTTAGCGAAAAGCATTTTTCCCATCGAATCGATTCTTTTCAAATCTCATTTGCTTTAAGTCCAACTGATGATATATTCAACATATACATATTACAAATTATAATCAATTTTAAATTTAAAATTATAACATATATTGTTTATATAATCTTAATTTGGAAGATATATTTTTTAAAGAAAATAAAATGTTAATAATTTATTCGCCGAAATAATTATAAATATTATTGCTGACAATCACAATAAATATTTTTCCGTTGTAGTTTAATGAATGATTTTTTCGACCATTACTCTATAATTATCTATATAAATATATTAAATTAATATAAATAAATATTCCCATTTTATTCATTTATTTTTTTAATTAATAAATAAACACTTTTCTGCTTTGCGAAAAGAAGTTGATCCAGATCGCATGTACTATTTCCATTAATTTTATGTTTTAGGCGACTGTTTTAAGTGCGAGCCCAATATGTGTGAAAGAAATTCCAAATTTAAACATGAAATTTCTATTTATTTGAAATTATAATGGTTATATTTTACATTTTTACTTATGATTATTTATAAAAATATATATCATTCTTTTTAAGACAATTATAATTATACATAATTATTCATTTTTTGAAAGCAAAATTTACTTAATAAGTTATAAAGTTTTGAAATTTATTTTATTATTTTTATTTAATATTATTAATTTAAATTTTTCAAGTTTTCAATTATTTCTCTTATATTTATAATTTTATAGATTTTCAGATAGACAAATTATCTAAAGCCTTATACAAATCTTTCTCCATATATTCAATCATCAATGGTTCTGCATTTGTAGGGGCAATTAATTCTGTTTCCATTTTATTTTGATTAATTGCTTCCATTTCCATTTCATACTCGCAAATTCATTTTTAATATAGATAGAATTATTAACAGATTTTAATTTAGTTTCCAAAATAAAAAGCTTATGCTGTTAATTATAATATTTGTTCTATATTATTTCTAACTTTTATATAATTCCATTTTAATTTTAAAAATAGTAAGTGAGAAATTTAGTTATTTAGATAATTTTCCTTTTTTTCATAAAAGATTAAATTATCTTTTATCAGATAATTTTTATCTTTTATTAGCAAAGTTTTCTAATTTAGTTTATAATTATATATAAATTTATGATGGAAGATGGTAAAATAAGTGCAAGATATGTTAATTGTGATAATACCATAATTAAAACTGAATTTCTCTTTAATAAATATAATTCAATTATTGAATTATACGAGTGAGATTTATATTATTAAAGTAGAATATTTTTTATTATTTTTCTAATTTTTTTTATATTTATCATCTTGTTATTTACCAATTACTGAATTTTTAAATTTATTTGTATATAAATTTCATCAATTATAAAATTTTTTCCTCTATAAATTCATTAGGATATGTCTCATTTTAAATTAAAAGTTCCTATCTAATATAATTTTATTCACATTTCTAAGAAAATTATACTTAATTATTTTAAAATTTATCATAATGAAATTGTAAGAATTATATTATTTAATAATATTTATTAATATTACTTATAGAAATTTATTCTATTAATTTTTTGAATTTTTTAAAATTATTTAACCAGTCCTTTAAATGCCTATAGATTACAGATAGTTTCAACTAATTTTGTCTCATAATCTCTGATCGAAATATACGATCTGCTTGTATTTTTTTTCTTTAAATATTTTTTTCAGTATTGTTTCATCAATAAATTTTTCTAATTTTTAAAATATGATTTCATTTTATTTAAAAGCATTTTTATCATTAATATTTTTCCTCTTTTAAAAAGTTTGAATTTAAAATATTCTAATTTTTAATATAATCCTATTAATATTATTTCTGCATAAGGTAAGAAACATGGGAAAATAATTAGGGTTTAGCCGGAAGCAGGATTTTGACCGGAACCGTAACCGGAACCGGAACTCATTTTTCCAACCGGAACCGGAACCGGAACTCAGAATGAGTTTCGGAAACCGGAACCGGAACCGGAACTCAAAAAAGCCGGAACCCGGAACCGGAACTTTTGAAATTTATCACTTGGCGGTGAATTTTTCGGAAAAAAATTATTTATAAACATAAAAGAAATTAAATTTATTTCAAAAACAATATAAAAGCAAAATGAAATGAATCTCAAAATAAATGTAAATGAATGTCAATTTTAAATTTACAAATGATGATGAAGGAATAATTGAGCTTTTGCATGCTCACCACTCAATCGTGAACGATTTGATTTATAAATTCCACCAAGGGTCGAGAAAACTTCCTGATTCCACTGAACTTGGTGGGGCGGCTAAATATCGACGAGCGATTTTTTGGAGATTCGGCCACATTCCTTTTATCTTCCAATACAAAAGTGGATCATCATTTCTTTTGATTAATGCATAATAAACAAAGAACATGAGTTTGCGCAACAGTTTTGGGTTGTTCAAAATAGTGCCATAACGATTCCGGAGGTTCATTCAGATTAAGTTTCGAATCAGTTTTGAACACCTTTTGATTGCTGTTTTGTTCTGCAATAATTTCTTCTTCCCCTAATTGAAAAATAGAACTGTTTGGGTCATTTTCTTTCATTTTCTAAAAAAATCAAAATAGACGATTTGAATTTTATGTTAAACCTTTTATTAGCCAAATAAGTAAAATTTATTAGACCTTTTTAAAATTATGAGCTAAAAGAGAAATAATTTATTAATTCATTAACAAAAATTATAAATAATAAGTGTGTCCAACATCATTAATATTAATATTGAAAAATAAAAGACCATTGATTACATTTTTTATCGCATTTTAAAAATAAGGGAGCAGAGAAAGAAAAACAAAGAGTACTGGGTATGAATAAGAAAGAAAGGAAAAAACAATCGTATTTGAATTTTTTATTTTTGAACTAAAAATTTATGATTCTATCAAATTTTTAATTTTTTAAGGGTGTAAATTTTTCCGTTTCGCCGGAACCAGGCTTTCGACCGGAACCAAAACCGGAACCGGAACCGGAACTCAATTTTCAATCCGGAACCGGAACCGGAACCCCAAAAAGGCCGGAACTTCCGGCCACCGAAACCGGAACTTCCGGCGAAACCCTAAAAATAATCCTTAATTGAACACATCATTTGCATCGATGAAGATACTTAAAATAGATTATAGAAAAAAATACGAAATTTAAGGTTTGTTTATTTTTAAAAGAATCGATAATAAAATTTAAAAATTTTATTTTTAAATTTTTTTCATTCATTGGGAATAGCAAAAAGATTGACATAATAATTTCGACATAACATATTTTCTTGTTTTTGGCAATTAGATTATAAATATACTCTTATTTTATAATTATTTTAAAATAAATTTTTTGATATATAAAGCTTCATTGATGCTGTTAAGAATGTTTTAAAAAATAATTTTTTTATAATATATATATTTTTTTTTCCAATTTTAGAATCGTATGAATCCTTTTTAATATTTCTTAATTAAATATGATTATTTTTGAATAATAATATTTTTAATTTATTCTGCTATTAAAAAAGAAATAATTCTTGTAATCAGTTTAAGGTTTCTTAGAAAATTCTTAATTCTGCATCGAAAAAACCTTTCTTTTCTTCGTAATATCGAATTTTTACTATTATGAATTTGTAGCATAATTAATTTCGGCGATAATTTTTCAAACCTAATTCATTTATAAGTTCTAAATCAAATAGTAGCACAGTAAAATAAAATTACAATCTAGCTAATTATGAAGAAGTTTATATAAGTAGTTACTGACTTTAAATACACGGAATAGCAGGAGGTTTATAAGTTATAATATTTGTTTCTTGATTCGCGTTATGTATTCAAAATAGTGATCATTTTTATTTTTTTAAAAATATATTTTATAGAATTTTTATATTATTTATTATATTTTATATAAATTTTATATATATATTTTTATATTTTTCTATCGATTATATAAATTATATTTTCTATTGATAAATTTAGAAAATATTTAAGAATAAAATTAATTTTTTAATTCCTTTGATTTCTTGATATATTTTTTAAATATTGCAATTCAATGGTGATGTTTTTCATTTTTTAAATTTATATAATGGTTTTATATTAGTAATTTTTGATATTGATTTCTAAAATATATTTTTAAATTTATAAATAAATTTTTATGAAAAATTTTTTGATTTTATTTGTCTAGATTTTTATAGAAATATAATTTAATATTTTTTATATTTTTAAATTTTTAAAACCACTAGCAGGTTGTTCAGGTATAAAAGGCTTTACTATTGTAAAGTCACATCCATTTTCCAATTTTTGAACTGCCAGCTGGCCCTTCTTAGTTAATTCCGATTCTTTCATGAAAAAAATCACAACAGGCATGTTGTTATACGGCTTGTTCATAGAATCCACTTGTGCAAAGCAATCCCTGATTCCACGAGTCAGATGTGAAATTTTAACATCCTCAAGAATGATAAACGCAACATCATATCCTTCTTTGAGTGAAATACAGAGAGAATTGTATAATTTGTTGATAATCTTGAATATGTGTAGGGAAAAATTAAAATTCATTTAATTCAAGAAAATCTATAAATCTTATGCGATTATTAATTTATATATTATTTCAAAATAAATTTTTCTTTAATTTTTAATTTTTCTTAAATTCTTTCTCCTCAACACTATCCGAAATGAAAATAACTATATAATGATTTATTCTTTCTCTTCTTTTTCATAGGTTAATCACCTTTCATAACTTTATCCATCTCAGCGCTATAGTAATTAGGAATTTCTTCAGTTTTCTCAATGTTTTTATTAATTTTTATGTTAAATTATATCATTATATTGTAAATGATTACATCTTATTTGTATAAAATTAAGAAGCAAATGAATTCGATTCTATTCTTCTGATAATATCTGTTATTATTTTTTGGATATTTATCCATTTTATTTTAATAAATTTTGCAATTTCCATAAATTTATTGTAATTTTTTAATAATTTTTTATAATATTTAAACATTCTGAGAAAATTATTATTTTAAAATAAAAATAGAAAAATGATTAATTTGAAAATTGTTTTATTTAAGTAAAATTTTATAGCTAGATTTTTTTCTCCTTGATATATTTTATATTGTATTTCGGATATTCATTTTATAGAAATAATTAAGAGGATAGAAATTATTTTTCTCTATTTAATTAAGTCTATCTTTTTATTGTATATATTTATTCATTTTATTTGAATAGATCCAATTTTTATCACTCTTTGAAGGTTATCATAATTATATATAAATTCATTTTATTTTATAAAAGTAAGAATAATTGAATTTAGCTAATATTTAAAAATTTAACTAATATCATTGATTTCTCAATTATTCAGATGGCTGTGGCATAGGAAGTAATTTCTTTAGCATGGTTGGCTGGAATATCGTCAGATTTACTTTGAAATTATTGATGAAAAAAATTAAAAAATTTATGTCAAATTGTTTCTTTTATGAATTGAATAATTATTAAATCATTATTTTTTATTCTATTATGAAAATATCTGTTATTTAGCTAATTATTTTACTGTAATTATATTTTGTTTATATAAATATTTTAAAATTTAAATATTAGGGATATAATTGCGTATTTGATTTTTTAATCAAAGTACATATTCTCTCTCTTATTATTATTAAGATAATTGCTTAAATAAATTGAGTAAATTTATTTTACAAAGTTTCATTTTAACAATTTTTCTTGTGCAAATAATTCCTATATAAACTTCATTCATTTAATTATTCAGTTATATTATTTTATTTTAGGATAATTTGTATTATTTTACAATAATTATTATTTTGGAATAAATTTATTTATCTTATTGTTTTAAATTATTAATTTGAGATTATCATATTTTGTCAAAATATTTTTATTCCGAAAATATTTTATATTCACAATCATAGAATTAATTTATATGAATTTTAATTATTTTAAATTTAAATATTTTTATCTAAGATCAAATAATATTTGTGTAGTTAATTATAAAATTTTTTGACTAATTTTATAATATAATTTTAATGTCTATTTATTTTCTAATTTTCGAATTCCAATTCGAGACAAATTTGCATTACGTTTTACAATAATTCTACAAATTCTTTTTAAAGTTTTTTCTATCAAATAATTTTATGCCGCGCAATTTCTTTAAGATCGAGAACACATCCAAACATTCGGTTTGTAGCCCTCATACATTAAGATAAAATTTATTTTCTTTAACTACATATGGTAATTAATAATTTAGACAATGAATTTCATACATAAATTTGATGAATACATTCTCTTTAAAATCAATCCCAATTGAAATAGAAACGAATTAATTTGATTTGAATTGAAATTATATTGAGAATTTTTTTATTTTGTTTCGTTTCTTTATATGAATTTATTAAATTTTATGTAGAGAAAACTGAAAAGATTTTCTCTTTTGATTATATAAAAAATGATTTTTTTTAAATATCTGCAAATTTGCAAAATTATATATAAAATTTTCATAAAAAAAATAATCAAACTATTTCAGTCCAATAGGAATATAGTTCTATGTTCGTTTCATATTGCTTAGAAATTGGATCGTTATAAAATTGAAATTCTTTATTACATATTTTTTCCATTTTTTTATTATCTGGAATAGATTAATTTAAAACGAGTTTCAATATAAAAAAATATATAATTATTCGTAATTTTTATGATTTATGTATGATTTATATAAATAGATTTGGAAACAATTGTAATGTTACTAAATTGCAGAAATTTTTGATCCTAGTTCTTCTAGTTAAGAAATTGAATTTTATACATTTAGTTTAATTGAAAATATTAATTAGATTTTAGTATATATTTAATAATTTTTTTCATTAATCTTCTTTATTATTCATTTAGAATACTAGATATTTATAATATCATTATTATTATTATTAATAAATTCAATTTTATATTATTATTTTTAAAATTAATTTAAAATAATTTAAATTTTTATTTATTTTTTTATTCGCATATACTTTTACATTTTAATTGATATTATTAAAAATACTTATAATTAATTTAGTTTATAATATGATTTATTTTTCCTTTTTTATATCTATATGTGAATGAAAATTCTTTGATGAAATTAAAAATTAGTTTCATAATTTTTTAAAAAATTTGAATAAAAATTTTCTAAAAATTTTCAATTTAATTTTATTAATATCAATTTCTGTCTAAATATTTTTCAATTAATATAAAATTTTATTACAAACTTTTCAAAATTTAATTAATAATTTCCATCAAATATAATTTTTTTAGCTGATTCATATAAAACAGTATTTAAATAGACCATACAATTTTAAGATTCTTTTCTCATTTTAAATAAATTTCCTTTTTTATACGTAATTTATTTCTATTAAATTAATATAAATATTTTTAGAATTTTTCTATAAATTAATTAACTTTTTTTCCATCAGAATTTTTCATAATTAATATTTTTTCATTATATATAAATAAATAAAATTAGTTAAATCATTTATATCTATTAACCTAAATTTTTTGTACTTTATTAGATTTTTTTCTTTGATTTATATTTTAAACGGCGATTATAAATTAGAATGATAGATTTATCATATATTTAGACCACACATTTTTGGCAAAATGAAACGCAACCGCATTGATTGCCTCTCCATGTTGGTGTTTTCTCTATTCAGAGTAGTTTGAAAAAAATTTATATTTATTTAATTAAAACTTAGAACAAAATTTTTTTCTAAATCCACTCCAATATTCATGATTTTATAATATTTCTCATTATGTTTGTTCTTCTTTCTTATATATTGACATTTGATTCAAAAAATTGTAATTTTTTTGATTTGTTTCATTTCAAATCGTTTTAGATTGTTCTTTAATTAAATTTATTTTAAAAAAACTTGAAATAATAATTAATTTTCTTTCAGAGAATAAAATTTTATTTTATTATTTTTGACAAATATATTATTACAACTTTTCAAAAATTGCGATAATTTTTTCTGTATTGAAATTAATTATTTAAATTTAAAAGCAGTAAAATATATTATTTAATATAATTTTTTCCATTCTATTAAATAATTTTTTTATATTATGATAATAAATTTGCCTAGGCGATTTCTGCTATTGGTTGAAACATCAAAATTATTTATTTTTCTGTAACATTAAATTTTCCTTTTTAATATCAATTATCAATAATAAAGGAAAACAATCACAATATAATTGTTTCAGAATTTTATCCATTTAGATAATTCCCATGCATATACAAACTCTATATAATATCGTAAACAACAATTAATATTTATCAACATTTAAAATTTTTCTAAATAGAAAATATATTCCATCTAATTATTCTTACATTTTTTATTCAGAAGTTGCAACAACATTATGGACAACATATAGATGATCTATCGCACTTATTATAGCATGTATCTCCTGGGCAATTTGAACAATCTAGATAATATTTAAGAAACATATTCTAATTAGAAAATTGAGATTTCATTAAATAAAAAAAAATAATAATTTTATTTTTTATTAAATTTTTATACCTTAAAATTTTTAATTATTTAAGCGATTTTTCATTTCTCTGACATAGAATTCATGTTAGTTTTATCTCTTCTTTTTTTCCGGAATATTTTCTTTTCTTATGTCATCACTTTGCTAATTTTTCTTTCTTTATTATATTATCAATTATAGGATAACGTAAATAAAAATATTTGCTTTGAACAATTGGCAAAATATTATAATTAAAATTTTCAATAACTTTTCTGTCTCAAATTTATTTTCATCGTTTTTTAATTTTAAAATTTATTTTATCAAATTTATATTTGCTTGGTATTTAATTGGTACGGATATTGATGCATTATTGATATCTTGATATTACTCCAAATTATTTGATCCTCATATCCTTCAATATCTATTCTTATCATTCTTCTGATGATTTCGAATCTAATGAATATTTAAATATTTCTGGTTAAAAATTTTTGTTAAAAATTTTTTTTCTATTTATACATTTTTTTTAATAAACTTGTTAAAATATTTATATTTTATATCATATAAATTCATTATTTATTTTAGTTTTTTGCTCTATTTGTTCGACAATTTTATATTAATCTAATTTTATTTTATGCGATGTAATTTAATGCCATTTATTATTATGAACAAATTATTTTAATCATAAATCTTCAGGTGCACATAAAGAAATGATAGGCCTTATAATTTTGATATTTTTTTTTCAATATTTTTTACCATAATTGCCCAATGTAAGCATTGGCTCGGCCATTTGATAAGTTCGATAATAATTATGGGTATTATTGTACACCCAAAGATTAGGGTGAGTGGGAGTAGAAATAGAAAAAATAGAGAATAAAATTAAAATTAAAATAATTTTGGACCTTAGATTAATTTGAGAAAAAATTTGTAAAAAGAAAGGAGAATTTTTACATTAATTAGACAAAAAATTTTATTAAAAAGAAAAGGAATTAAATTTGGGCAATTGGATTGGTTAATTAGACCAAAATTTTATTAATAAATAATGAATTTTTTCAATTTTCACTTTTTTAATAAATTATATTCAATTTCTAGATTGACAAATATTTATTCAAAATTGATAATTAATTTTCTATATTATTATATTGTTTTTATATTTTTATTAAAATTTAATATTTAAAAATAATTTATTCTTTAAAATAATTACAATTTCGTTTAATATTTAAAAAGGATAAATTTTAAAAAATCAAATTTATCTTTCCATTTATCTTTTTAAGAAATATCTTAGATTTTATATTTAAACAATTAATTAAAATGGATTTAAAATTCTAAATTATTATTATTTATTAAAAAAAAATATATACTAATAACAATTATTTGCATTTATATTTTTCAACAAATTTTATTTGAAAACATTTATAAATATATTTTCCTAGAATTTTTATTATTTTATTTTAAATATATAATTAAAAAAATGTCATATGTTATTTATCTTCTATATTGTGTTTTTAAGAAAAGTTTCAATCTTATTTACTTAAGATATAAATTTTATTTTCATATTTAGAATGAGCGTTCAGCAAATTCAAGAGGATCTTTGAGGTTTAGACAAAGGAGAATGGGCTTTAATAATTTTTTTAGGTTTGCACCAACCACATGTATTTGTTATTTTAGCATAAAGATTTTAGTTTTTTAATTTTTCTATATCTCCATACAACAATTGTTACATCACTTTGCTGGGCTTGAAAATTTTTAATGGTATAAACCGGGAAGCTAGAATGGTACCTTATAATTGAGGCTTGATGCGTGTAAACGCATATTATTATAATTCCTTAGCTTTATATATATTTTTATATTTTTTTTTAAATTTCGTTTTTTTTTTAAAATTTTTAATTAAAAACCATTTCTTTTCTATTTTTTTAATAAAAATTTTTTTTAATTATTTGATATGTTAAATGTTATATAGGAAAAGCAAATTAAAAATTTCAAAAGATTTTCCCAATTTTTACTCAGCTTAATTGATAATTTAAGCATTTAATAATTAAGAAATTCGTCCATAAATTTTCCATAATTTAGTAAAATAATTTTTAAATTCTTTCTCATATAAATATTTAAATTATAAAAAAAACTTTTTAAAATTATTAATTTTTTAAAATTAATTTATCAAATAAATAAAATTTTATATTTTCTAGAGCAATAAATTCTTCTAATCATTTATATTTAACTTTATTCTTTTTTATAATTATTTTATTTAATACATTTGTAATAATATTCTATTATATGAATTGATGTATGAAATTTCAAGAAACATGTTAATTTTTATAGATCTATTATTTAAAATAATCCAATTTACAGTTCATTTTTTAAAATATTTTATTAATAATTGATGATAGTCATAGGGTATTTATTTTTTTATTAATTCAATATTATTACATTTTGTTTGATAGTAAGACATTTCTTTATTTACGACTTTATTTTTTATAAACTATTTTAATTTTTCATTTAATTATTTATTAATAAATTATTAGAGAAAATTTTTCTAATTAATAAACTATTAATTTTACTAGAGAACGATATATCTATGTGCACCCAACTGTATGATCTTCAGTCAGGTATTTATTTGTTTTCTATTAACATTTAAAATATTTGTTTTTAATAAATACTTTTTAATAATATTGCCAAAAATGGTCATTTAATAGGAAGGAATAGAATTTATTTAAAAATTAAAATATATTGATTTATATTTAATATATTTAATACAATTTAAATTTATATTATATAATGCTATATTTCCTAAGTTAATATTTTATATTTTAATATTTAATTAATATGTATTTCCATTTATATATTTACTATTTTTTTCAATCTATTATTAAAATTTTTTTTCTATAATGATCCATATTTCAAAAACTTTTATTTATTTTTTTTAAAATTCTTGATTTATATTTATTCCCAAAATATAGAATTATTATAAATATAAGTCTTTATTAAATTGTAAATCAAGATAAAGTTTTGCGGAATTATGCAATTAATGAAATGCAGGAGGGTAATCCTCTTTTCCTAGATATGTTATAAGAATCCGATCTGATTTGTGATTATTTTTTTTGAAACATTGGATTTTATCAAAAATATTGAAATATTAATTAAAAATCTTTTAAAATTAAAATTAAATTATTAAATTATTTTATGAACATAATGGATATTTAACTAGAAGAAATTAACAAATTTAAATAAAATTTCATATAACTAAATTTAGAAAAAATTAAATATATTTTAATTTTAAATTTCAAAACATTCGATATAAAATTAAGAAAATTTTTTAATAATTCTATTTTGTATAACAGGTTAGACAAATGATTGATTCAAAAATAATCTATTATTTATTAATTAGAATTATTAAATTGGAATAATTTAGGAAAAAATGTTTAAATTATTCTAAAATAAAATTTTGAAGTATTTCAATCAATAATTTTAATTTTTAAATTTTTAGCTGCAATATTAAAAAAAAATTTAAATATTTTTTTAAAAATTTCGAAGAATATAACCGCAAATTAAAATAATTAAATTTTTTCTCTTTTCATATATTAAAAAAAATTTTCCAACATTTTAATTTAATTTTTAAACGTTTAATTTAAAATTTTATAATTTAAAAAAATAATTTTATTTTGTTTCTTTTTGTCATTAATAATAATTTAAATATATATTATTGCAGTTATTACATATTCATTTTAAGAAATATTAAATAATTTTGCATCATTTTTTTTTTATATCAAGGTAACTAAATTTTTTATACTTAATTAAATTATTATTTATTTATGCTTTTCCCTTAAAAAAATATTCTCAACTACTATGAGATTCCATTAAATTCATTAATTTAATACTTAAATGAATATATTTTTAATAATTTGAATCTTATAAAAATTTTTTGCGAACATTCCAAATAATTTTAAAAAAATTTATATCAAATTTTTATTCGGATATTTTGAGCCCATCATCATTTTGATTTTTATTTATTTTGTTTATCTATATAAATTTAAATACAAAAAAAAAACAATATTCATTAATACCGGAAATTATCTCCCCGGTTGTTTCAGGATTGACCAACATCTATTGCTTGAATTCAGGCAAATATTCCATTATGAAATACGCTGCCACCATTTTGTCTATAATCGCGGCAGCTTCTCCAAGAAATTTGCCTTTTGATTTTGGTTTTGATGATTTTATGGTCCCGTTCCCTCCTCATCCCCGGGCTTTCTTTCTAGATAAAATAAATACATTTTATTAATTTTAAAGAAATTTAATAGAAAATATCAATATATAAAAAAATGTTCAAATATTAATATAAATTATTTATTTTTTTCATCTAATACTTCCAATAAAATTGGGAAATCGTCATTTTTCTTATTATTCTTATTATTTCAGTATAATTTATTGGGTATAATGCAAAAAAAAATTATGCTTGATTATTTATACCAAAAAATTTTATTAATGGCATTCATGTCAACATTTTCATTGCCATACATGGCATCCTCGCTCAACACAAGAGCACAGAAATTCTCAAGAATGACAAAAACAAAATGCCGTTCCAATGGACAATCACCAGCCTAATCATTGGCTGAGTCCATCATCGCCATGCGCCTTCTGTGTATAAGTTTTTTTGATATTTTTTTGATTTGAATATAATTTTTATAAAAATGAGCGGTCATATTTTAAATTTAGGAAAAGTGAAATTAATCGCAAGCAAAATTAAAATCCATGAAACTTATCTAATATGCTAGCTTAAATTTGTTTTATTCATAACATTTAATATTTATACAAAGATCAATTCAAAAGAATTGTTAATCTCTAAATTTTCATCTTCTTAACGAAATTATTGTGCGGTTTCTTTATTCTAAATAATAAAATTTCAAAGAATTTTCAATAAGATTTTAAATTTTATTATAAATATAAATAAAAATGAAAGCTAAATTTGTTAAATGTAAATTTTAGATTATTTTCTATTATTATTTTGCATTAATTTAAATATATATAATATTATGATGAAGATGAATGATAATGTTTGTTGATTTCTTATAATTCTATAGAATTTTATTATGGGAATAATATTTTTGTTCCCCATTTTTAAGTAATTTAAATTATTCAATAACTATGGAGCATGCACCCATTTAAAATAAAATGTCGAGAAATCTTTCGCACGATTAAATTGAAAGGAATTGGATATTCCGCACCGTAAAAATAAAGCTTCTTATTTATGGCTACCATCCAGTCATAATTTCACGATAAAGTGCATCCACACTGCCATATCCGATTTCTGCAATTTGTTTTTTCCTTCGATATTTTCAATGATTTATATTTTATCTATCAGTAAATATGTACAATTTTTAAAATATTTTCTTTTCAAACAATTTCAATTATAGTGAAATTAATTAAGCATAATTAAATGTAATTTCATTTTATTAATTTAATTAAAGGAGTTCAAGTTATAATAATTTCATTAATTAACCTCAAAATATGTTAAAGCCACAAGAAATAAAAAAAAATTATAAGACTTACCTTGTCATTTTTCTTGAAGTCCATATTTTCATTCATTTTGCCTTTATTATTTAAGTAAATTTCTATTGTTTTTAAAATAAATCACTATTTTTTATTATATTTTATTTTTTTAAATAATCCCGGAATTTGAAAATAATTATTTTATATTTTCATCTAAATATTTCAATAAAATTAAATTTTTCTCCGATCAATTATTTATATAATTCAAATTTATTTTAAATTTATTATTATTAATATATTTAATTTGTTTTTGGAACAACGTCTTTTACCGACAAGATAATCCTCATCTATCGAATTTCGCCACAAGCTCAACTGCATTTTTCTACTAGAAGTTTGATTAGAAAATTATAATATAAATATTTAAATAAATAAAACTTTTTAAAATATTTAGATTAGATTCACAATATTATCAAGTGTTCATCTGTATTTAATAAAATATATTCAATTTTTAATCAATAATAAAATAAAATTTTATATAAATGCTACTCAATTATTAATTTTGTGATTCTTTATAAAGTTTATTTTTGATTATAGTTCTCTAAAAAAAGACAAATTTTTTATTTATAAAAATTATATATCTCGATTAATGGATATCATTAATTTCATTCATTCAAAATTTTCTTTTTTCTTCTTCCATACAGTAGCATAAATTTTGTTACTTAAAATTGTTCAATTTAAATGCACTTCCATTAATGATCACCCTGTATTTCTTTATAAATTTTTAGTTATTTTACTATAATATTAGTCCATATTTTCTAATGATTGAATTTATTTATCCTTTCCTTTTTTACTAATGTTTTCTTGGCATTATTCGAATATACATTATATTTTTATTATAATATTATTTTATGCAATTTAAAGTATTTTTTATAAAAATATTAAAATTATAAATTGAATTAAATTTTTTTATTGATATTTTACATTTAAATTTAGAATGTTTAGCTTTTTATATTAGAGAATTTGCTAGCAATCTTCCGAGCTTACTTACATATAATCAGCTAATATACTTTCTTTTTAATTTATTTAAATATTTTTCAAAAAATTTATAAAAAATTTTATATTATAAATTTTATAATGAATTTTTTAGAAATATTCTACCTTCTTTAGGCTACGACAAAATTCGCCTATTGGGATGTCATCTAAATAGAATGGATCAGCCGGATTTTGACCTATGTTATATGGTAACTCATTAGATTCGCACAAGGACCATTATTTTTTTTCCTATTTTATCAAATCATTGAAAAATTTTTGATTGTTAAATTTTTAAATATTAATACTTATTTGTTAATATTTAATTTTTATCATTTTCATTTATAATTTTTTTAATATTGAAAAGTTTAAGTAAAACAAAATAAAATTTTAATTTTTTACAAAAATTTTTTAATTTCCTTAAGTTAATCAATATTATTTATTTAATATTAATTTATTTAATTTTAATAGATGATGGCAAAAATTGGGCAAATGCGATGACCTTGATTCATGAAAGAGTAATCATATTTCGGGGTTCTTCCGCTAATTCTTCGCATTGCTTAATAGCTTCGCTTTATTATTTGATTTCTATCTATTTAATAATTGATTTTTTTTATTTTGAATTAGATCAATTATTTTTTAAATTTATTATAGATCTTATTTGTTGTTTATTATAAAGAAACTAATTGAAGAAGGAAAAATCCCCAAGACAATCGTCGTGGTATTTAGAGAAAAAAAGTTTATCAGTTAAGAAAAAATTATTTTATTTATATTTATTAATAAAATTTTATTTCTAATAAGAACCAGCGGGGCAAGCCCGCTGGTTCTTAGGGGGCGACGGAAGGAATACGTATGACGGTAGAAAGAAAGCGCTATCGCGCTTTAAAAGATTCCTAGAAGGGTTATATTTAATATTAGAATCCATTCTGTATTTTTTTTTTATCAAAATTCAACTCGGGCACAACCGTTTTAAAAATTTAAACCGGTTTGATTCTCAAAATAAACCTCAAATTCATGATTCCCACCATCGAAAAATTCTAAAAAAATTATTGGCCCTTGGTGGGATTCGAACCCGCGACCTCCGTCCAATTCCTCCCTTCTTACCAATCGGCCACAAAGGGAAAAGTGCCGAGTTGGCCAATTTCTGCAGCGTGTAGGGCCAAGGGGTTTGAGAATTGACCCCACAAACCATATATTTTTGGAAAGCCCACACTCTTGCGGAGTGCCTTCTCTCCGGGCCCGAAACCCAAAAATCAATAGGAAAAAAGTTTTACCTGAGCAAACTGAAAAAGTTCACTTTTTGAAACCGGTTTTTGGCTAATATCTCTGAACCGGTTGGGTATTTGGGAGAAAAGGCATTTATTTGATATGTGCCGTCGGAATACGAAACTTTTAAAAAAAAGATCTCTGAAAACGGCCGGCTAGAAAGCCGTATTTTTGAAAAAATTAACGAATTTCAAATTTTTTATATATATATATAACTAGCCCCTGCGGGGCTCTCTTGCCTTGAGATATGTGGATCTGTGCTTGGGACACTTCGTTTTTGGAATCCCTGCGGGATTTCACTGAGTCTAGGACATTTGAAATGCATTTGGAATATGCATTTCCACAATTGAAAACAAAAGTAAAATTAATTTATTTTTTATTCAAAAATTCGTATTTCTGGGAGTGAATTAGCTCCCTTTACAATAAATCTATGAAAATTTTACAAAGAATAATATTTTGATTCCATCAATTTTCTTATCATTCCAAATGTAAGACTTGTCCAATTGGCCACGCAATTGCATCCAATTTGAACTAAGAATTATGAAATATTATTTGCTTTTGTAAGGGAGGGGGGTCACTCATCCTTTTTCATCCTGACTTGTGACAGGCATTGGTAGATTTACCCCCCCTCCCCCCTCACTTACCTGTAGACCGTATGAAAATCTAAAAGGTGGTGGTGGACTTACCTGGACGCTCCACATCGAAGATGCCGCGCAATTGAAACTGAAAGGGGGTGGTGCCACTTACCTGACGGCCATTCCTCTCGCTCATCCAATAAACATCATTGAATCATAATGGTTTCCTCCGGAGTGAATAAGCACAATGGGCTCCCGTTCATACATCCATAGTCGTTGATATTCCTTGTTGTCAATTGTGTATTGCTAAAAAGAATGCATTTGTAATGTTCTAAACTCTATACCCTCATAGTGAAATCAGGTTGGTAAACAAAAACCCAGTCTGGTGGAATCGGGTTGCCCATTTTCAATTGATTTTGCTTCTCCGCTATAAATTATTTTGTGATTTTTTTATAATTTTTCTTTCTATTACTTTCGCTTGGTGGAGTGATGATAGCTATTGGCCGTTGTAGGAATTTTGCCATTGCCATTGCTTCTGGTGTGCCTGCATATGTGCTGTCGCGCGCAATGTAGTGTCTTGCGTAGTTGCTTATTGAACGTCCATAGCGTTGTTCAAATTCGACCATGCCATTGAGGAGTACTCCTGCTCCAATCATTTGACAAATTTGTTCTTTAAAATCGGCAGTCCCAGTTTGGTCGATATCGGCGAGAATAATTGCGGCATTAACACGGAGTTGTTGATGGAGCCCAACGTCATCATTGATTCGGGAAGCGATTGCACTAAAACCAATTTTATATTATTACTAAAGCATTTTTAATTACTGGAAGAAGCAATTGCCATCTCGTGGAGATGCTGATTGGATGCAATAACCGTCCAAGGCCTCAGCACTACCATAATAAAGAATTCCTTCTGGCGTTGTCCCTCCATAAGCATCGAAATTTTGAGGTATTGCAAATGGAATTTGTGGCATTTGTGGTCGTTGTGGAGTTGCTGATCGTCTATGAGTTGTTCTTGTTGCGCGGGATGTTGTTGGTGTTGGTCCAGGTGCAATTGTAATTTCTTCACGTCCAAGCCTTGGTGTATTCCCTGTGTCAAAGCACGGAGAACCTTGCCTTTCTCTTTCCAAATCTTCTTCAGCCATTTTATATGCCTCATATATTTCTTCTTGGTTTATGACCGGTTGGTAGACCACATTTCTGATGTCGAAATTGCCTTCTTTGATGAGGACTCTATAAGAAGAAAGTTGCAATGCATTTCCACATGTGTAAAATTTGGAATTTACCTAAGTGAATCTGGATGACGGACTCTCGAAAAGGCCACATATAATTGGCCATGACTAAAGCATTGTGAATTCTTGAGTAGAAGGCCGACTCGATCAAGTGTTTGTCCCTGAGCCTTGTTGACCGTCAACACAAAGCCAGGCCGAAGTGGAAATTGTGTTCTACGCCATTTGAAAGAAGACTCATTCTGCCCTTGGGTGCCGCCGCCATGTTCGAAGACGCATTTGTGGAGTTGAAATTCTTGACCTTTCCTTGCACCAGTGATGTATCTGCATTGAAGTAAATTGTCGCTGCGTATGTCCACAATTTGCACTCTAGTTCCATTGCAAAGTCCATCTATTACGCTCAGATTTCTTAATATATTTTTATATCAATTAATAGCCAAAATTATATTTACTTTATGATCATCATGATGGCACCAATTTTGATCGGAAGATCGTGCGGTGGTAATCCAGTAGGGGTTTGAAGGTTGATGTTCTCAATGCATTTGTCAGCAGCATGTACTGCAAGTGATTGGAATGGATCATCGGTGATCGGTTCGTCAGTTGATTTCATAATGCGAATTTGGCCAGGGAGATGTTCCTATTGAAATGAATTTTGATAAAAAAAATTATGCTTTAATTTACCATTAGAGAATTATTAATCCTAAAGCATTCTTCGTTGGTTGGGCATAGTATTGCACTGCCACTTAATTGATCGATAAATTTGATTGCATCTGCTAAGGCTGCTTTTGGAAATACAAAATCGATAATGTCTTCTTCTTTGTCAATTGCAATTGATTTCGGAATTTTAATTTTGTCGAAGCCATCAGTGGTCACGCCAGTTGCCAATTTGGTCAAAAATCGGGAGTATTTCCTGGTTTTGTTGTCCGCATTTGCAAGCCTCTTATTGATAGTCAAGCGATGATTTTGGAACATACTTAAAAATATTTTTTGACAAATTATCATAAATTTCAAAAACCTATATAGATGGCTTGATTTAACAGAGCGGGCAAATTGAGCTGCTTCATCACCACCTGGGATAACAGGCATAAGTTGCTTCCAGTCTCCGCCAAGAACAATTGCTTTTCCACCAAATGGCAAATCGGAATATTTCGGAGAAATGCTTTTTAGTAGCCGATCCAAGTATTCGAGCACAAATCGATCCTGCATAGAGACTTCATCGATAATTATGAGTTGAGCCGCGTCCATTATCAAAGCAAAATCAGAGTGAAGTGCAACACGAGGCTTGGTATCATGGGTGACATCATTTGCAATTCCGAATCGGCGATGAACAGTTGCAACTTCAAGAAGAAGTTCTGCTGCGATTCCAGTTGTTGCACAAGGTGATACACGTAGTTTCTGCGCTTTCATTCCAGTGATTATTGTCTACAAATTCCAATAGTATTTTAGCAAGTAAATTATGCTTATTGATTACGTTATATGTGAATGTTTTGCCGGTTCCGCCCGCTCCAGTCAAAAAGAAATGGCGTGGAATACTTTTGTCCCTTGGATCTGCTTTTGCTGCTGCCAAAACTGCATCCACAAATGGCTTCTGCTCTTGCAATGTGCATTGGTCATACCAAGTTTTAAATTTGGTTGCATAGCTATTTCGTGGTTGTTGTTGATTTGCATCTGAGTCTTCATCTGCCAAATGTTGTGCCATAAAGTCTTCCCGGAAATATTCGCTTTCGATTTCTTCGTCAGTAGTCATTTGGAAATTCGGTGGAGGTGGAAGTCCAACCATTTCGCAGGCAGTTCTATTGACTGCAATAATGAATTTATCTCATGCTTTTGTAATTATAATTACCATCATTTGGGCGGATTCCATGGATACGGAGAACATATTCAATCCGTTTGAGAAGCCTTTCTTCTTTTTGTGCTCGTGTTAGAGTAGGCCATGTTGTAAGGATTTCGAAATGGTTGTTTAGCAATTCTTTTGGTTTCTTTGGTAGCACATTTGCAATAAATACAGCGAACCATCTAATTCTTTCCGACAGACTTCTTTTCTCATCCATGGCTTCTTTAATGGTTTGATCCCACAAAGCATCATCAACCATTAGTCCTCGGGCTATTGCGCAATCAACAAAGAATGGATAAGGGACTCCATTGGCATCACTTTTTAATTCGTCAAAAGATCTTGGTCCGGCTAATTGCAGAAGCAGTAAACGTATTGCCTAATAAGAGAAAAAATGCATTTGCAAAATAAGATAGTATATTTTTCACTTGGAGTTCAATGTTTCCTGGAGCAGCAGATCCTATGCGTACCAATTTATTGCATTTGTTCTTTCGTTTGAGCCAAGTTTTGCTGTTTTTGTCCCACCAATAAGCCTGTGAAATTGTTGCATAAGTGTATTTCCTGCGTTCTGCATCCGAAAGTCGTTTATTCAATTTGAAATATTCGGTCAATTTTGATTTGCGCTCTTTTCCTCTTGCAATTCGATCCAGTTCCCGCTCGGCAGTTGGTTCTTCTTCCCCATCTTCGAATACGACCTCAATCTTAAAATTTTTTAATCACTTGTATCCATTAATTTTATTTAGCACCTTATTCGGTTCATGGATGAAGAGAGTTTCGACCTTATGGGATTTGTCAAAGATTTTGTGGCCCCAAATTGCAAGTGCGGCTTCGCTTGATGTTCGGTATACGCCTAATCTAATTTCTTCGAATTCATCATAATTGACTATAGCCGGGGAATCCTTTTCCTTTTGGACTTTCACAAGAGCCAGATCACATCCTTTTGTAATGTATTTCGTAACATATTTTGCTGTCTGATCTCCCTGTATCCACTCAATGTTTATGCTTAATTTAAATAATTTCTATGCATATTTAATGATAATTATGCTTACTGTGATTTGTATTTTTTGAGTAGATATGGATTATGAGCGACAATATGCCTGTTGTCTATAATTCTTCCAATGCCATTTCGATTGGGAAATTCATAAGTTTCGCCATATAAAAATGGATTCGAAACTTTTTCTTGTGCATTTGGTGCCGGTGGTCTTCTTCGATATTTGGGATAGGATTCGGCGCTGACATAATCATTATTTGAGAAAGGTTTCGGAAATCGCTTCGAGCATTTGCCATCAACGACGCACGCAGCTGAACAGCGGTGAGACATAAGATTGACTACAGTGTCGTGATAATCCCTTTGTCGTTGAGCTCTTTTGGAACTTAAATAAAGAATTCGAGAGAAATCCAGAAGCATTAAAGAACCGAGATTTCGATGGAGGAAGTGATGGAATTTCGGCACATATATATTTGCTGCACCATTCTTCGGGTGTAAGTTGCATTTCTGGCCAATAAGGCAATTTGAAATAGTTGTTCTCATGCGTTTTGAATGTGATGCACATGTGCAGATGTGGTAATCCTCTATAAAATGAGTAAAAATTTTGCATTTTTAATGTATTCCAATAACCTTTTTTTTGGATCTGGCAACCTTGAAACGACTGGATGGATTGCAATCAGTGACTTCACCGTCAGCTTCATTTTCAATATTTTCTTCATCAGAATCATCTCTCGGTTGAATAATCGGGTCAGGCGCGGATTCAGTTTGGATGGTTTGCTCTTCTTCTTCGTCTCCAGGATGATCAATTAGGTCAAGTGCATCTTCTTCTGGTTCTTCATCGTCAGAAAATTCTTCATAAACTAATGATTCATTTTGCTTTTGGATTGCTGGTTTTTGCTTGTCAGGCTTCACTTTTGCTAATGGAATTTGTCGTTCATATGTTCTTTGGCCATAAGGGAATAGAAGAGGGAAAAGTGCTGCATCAATGTTAGGGTCGAAAGGGGCAAAGTCGACAGCGCGTCCATCTTTCCCAGTGAGCAAAACTCCTTTTTCCTTTGGTGGTCCTTTGTCAACATCCTCATCGAAATGAACCTAAGAGAACAATCGAAAAATAAATTTGATCGAAACAATCGAACCGTAGCGCATTGCATAAGTCCTTCATTTGTTGGAAGAAGTAGCCGATGGTCGTGAATTCCTTGTTCAATATTTGCACCCTCTTCCACAGCTTTGCGTTTATTCATTAAGGTCATCCGGAATTGGGGCATATCAATGCCATTTTGGTCACAAAAAGATTTCCTTTCGGCATAGAATTCGGCACATTTTTTATAAGCTGCAGCCAAGACATGGTGTTGGTCGAGCATTCGATGAAGAGTGGCAATAATTTCAGGCTAATAATTAAAATTATATAAAATATTGTATGCATTTGTAACCTTCAATTTGCTTTTCTCTTCCAATTGTGCAATTCTTTCTTGGATGGCATCATCTGGGGTAATTGTATAGCACTGTCCCCATTTTCTTTTGAATTCGTCTTTATTGCCAGAATGTTGTTGTGGGAAATGCAGATCCGACAGTCGATATTTAATGTTTCCATTGACTTTGGCCACTTGCATACCAAAGGGGACGGTTTCCTTAAAATGGAAATAAAATACGTAAATGAAATGCATTTGTAACCTTCTCTAAAACTAATGTGCCGAAGGACATTTCGCAATTGTACCGCCAGACATTTTTCAAAAAATTCTCAGTATTTCGTTCATTAAATCGAGCATCCTTAAGGGCCTCCAATTCAGGTGGTTGCATTTGTAATTTTTCAAGATAAGATGAGAGATCAACGGCGCCTTTATTGCAACATTTGACCCAATCCAATTCATGTGAGAGCCCAAGAGAGCCGCCGCAACGTGGATGAGGACATTTTTCAACCTTAATTGAGACATTACCAAAGCAAATTTTTATTATATTTTACAATTGCTGCCGAGTCATAATAATCCGGAAAGTGATCAGCTTCCAAGGCAGCACAACCAACACCCTTATGTTGTTGATGGCGACAATTTTTTGTAATCTTAGCAAATGAATCATCGGGTGTTTGTGGCAAATCAGTGTAGCGGCTTGGTGCTTTTGTCGTGCGGACAGAACGCCTCAATGGTAAATCCGGAACTCGGAATTGGACTTCATTTAATTCTTCGGCAATCTTTTCTGCTTCTTTATCTCGTTCTTTTTCAGTTTGTAATATTGTTGATGCATTTTCAATTGGTTCAATGGCTTAAAAATATTAAATTACGAATAAAATAGAGAAAAAATGCACATTCAATGCTGCTTGTAGACATTGCAGAAGCAGGTCGGGAAGTTTGTCCATCCGATTTTCGTGGTCTTCCCGCACCCTTCCTGGCACCTCCCCCACGTTTTGGTGGTCTACCGCGCCTTATAGGTGTTGCATCAACTTTAAAAAGTTAAAATTAATGATTCCAAAAGCATAATGTCACCATCCATATTTTCTGATCCACCATCCGAGACCAATGCACTATCCGAAGTTGTTTGCGAAGTAAAGCCAGGCGGGACTGAGTCAAAGCCTGGCGGTGGTCCAATAGGCACTAAAAGATTGATAAATAAAAAAATATACATATAAAAACCATCCAAATCCATCGAATCATTTGCAAAAGACATGGTACCCGAACGCGCAAATTTGCTTGTTGGGAAGAGCTCATCAGGATTCGGTCGTTTCCGTTGGGCTAAATTATTATAAATTTTATACATAAATAATAAAAATATGTTTACCAATTGAGCCTCCAGAAGTATTGAGATCGAGATTCCCGAGCACAGATGAGAAGGAAGCATTGAAGTCCCGTGCCGCAAAAACAGGAGTACCTGTTCTAAAAGAAGAAGAGGAACCGACCTGCTCGTCTTGAAGAAGACGCACTGACACAGTATTCTCTGCTGTCGAACTCGCTGGCTCATCTTGAATTACAAATGCAGAATAAAATTGAGAAAATAAATTACTGGGATTGGTTGATTGTACATTTGTGCTGGTTGCCGATGATGAAGTTGTCGCTGTGCCGGTCGCAGTAACAGCCGGAGGCTGCTGGCCTTGAAGAAGGCCCTTTGAGCCGGTCGCAGGAGTTGTTGCATCAGCTTAATAAAAAAAACTAATTTAGATAAAAAAAATATCAAAATTATTACGGGCATTCGCAGCCTCTCTCCTTTGGGCCTCGTGAGCATCACGCCGAGCTTTGATCTTTTGTTGAGCCTTGGACAAAACCATTGTTGTAAATGATGAAACTTAATTCAAAATTTTAGCAAACAAATTCTTTAAAAAAACTTTCCTTTCTAAAAAATAAAGAAATGTGATTTTTTTATTTTATTAATAATTTTTTTGAAATATTCTCGAAAAAAATTTTGCTTTTGCAATTATAATTAATCTCTTATTCTTAAAAATATATGCTTTTGGAACTATGCTTTTTTATTGTTTAATTTTAGTTTTTCTTTTTTATTCTTTTTTTCTTTTCCAAAATTCCATTTTATTTCATATATTAATTATTAATAAATAAAAGCAACACCAACCAAGTTGCAAAAAAATGGCAAAAAAAAAATTGGGGAAAGTAAGGAAGGAACTATTAGAGAACGGGAATTATTTTAAACCCAGAAGGGGAAATCCAAAAAAATGGGGCCGTGGACGGCAACGCGAATATGCCGCGGCGTGTCAGCCGAGGGCGATAATACCCCCGGCTGAGGGACGCCTAAACCTATAGAAAATGTTTCCATAAAAATTTTTCCTATCATCATCAAATTAAAATCTCCATTTGGGACGACGGATATAAAAAGAAGCAGAAAATAATATTTAGTTTGTTCATTTATAATGTTGATGATCGTTAGAGGATCATTTTCATTATTATTTAAAAATTTAAAAACTAAATTTTATATTTTAATTATTCTCATAATTTTTTTAATTAATAATTCTATTTTAATTTTCTTTCTACTTATAAACCCAATGACGTTATTTTTTATTTTATTCTCTGGACATTAATAAATTTTAATGTATAATTAGATTACTTTTGAGGATTATGATTTTGATAGTTACTTATTAATAATATTCAAGTTCTTTAGAGGATTAATTGTGGGGAGAATTTACTTGCTGCTTGGATCTGGACATTTATTAAAACAATTTAAATTTTTGCAAAACAAATCGTAATTCTAATTATTAAAAAACAAATTCCTTAAAATTGATTTCGATTCAACTTCTTTCCAATTTTCAAGTATTTAATTTTACAGTTTAAATTTCTTTTAAATTTAACATTTGTAATTTAATTTTTTTTTAATTTTTTTGAATTATAAGTTTCTAATCCTGATTAAATAATAATATAAATTATTTAGAATTTTTGTAGAATAGTAATTTTTTGTCCAGCAAAAGATATTTTTATTTAAAATAATCGGAATGTTTATTTTTTTTAAAAGGTTAATAAATTCAAAAAATTTTTTATTGCTTATAAATTCATTAAATTCATTTTTTAATAAAACATTTATAAAATATTAAAGACATCAGAGAAGAATCAATTTTAGGTTTTTATAATTATCAGAACAATACACTTTCTCTGCAAACAATAAATTTTATTTTATCTACATTGTGATAGATATATATTTTCGCTTTATTTGAAAATGATAGAATTCATGATTACTTTAAATGCAATTTATTCATGATTTTATTTAAGAAACAAGTTTTGATTCAAAAAATAAATTTAATTTTTCAGAAAGCAATTTAAAATAATAATTATTAAAAATAAAAATTTATTTATTTTTTATCAAAAGTACCGAGATCAGTTCAATGGACAATCCTTGACAATAGTTATTTTTTTAGTAGTGAGTTGAATTATAAGATTTAACTATGAGATGATGGATTATTTTACTGAATGAGCTCATCTACACTGACTTTCATCAAATTCAATTTCTATAGGCTCTGGGTGTTGACATATAAATTAAATTCATTTCTAGTAATTAATTTTCAATATCGATATGAAATAATTAAACATTAAAAAATGTACATATCTATTCCAAATTCGATTTAATTGTATGTTATATTAATAATATATTATAAGTATATATTGCTATATTCTCGTTAATTTTTGTCATTGTAGGCATTCTGATTAATTAAATTTTATAATAATTAATAAAATTATACATTTACAGTTTTACTTCCTCAGTAGGGATTAAGAGAAGAAATTAAAATTATAATGCTAAGCATTTTGTAGAATTTGATTGAAAAAAAATAGTTTATTCTTATCTATGTTTAATTAATTGCGCATTTTTTAGTTAAAATTTTTCTCTTGTATTCTGCATAATTATTCTATTTTCTGATAATTTATTTCGAAGTTTTTATTTTTTAAATTAATTACAATCGAATCAATTATGAAATAATTACATGCATAGAATTGTTTAATGGTTGAATAAATTTTTTAATAAATTTTTCTTTTATTTTTAATAATTTATAAATTATTTTTTTATTAAACACAAATTTTCCTATTAATTAATAATACTACAAAACAGAGGAATTTTTAGTGTTTTTTCATACGGTAGCCCAAGCCGAAAGGGAAGGGGAATGTAAATTTAAAATTAATTTTGGCGCTTGGATAAATTGTCATTTTTGGATAAATAGTCTTATAAAATTGGAACGCTTCCAAAAAATGCAAAGAAGTAGGATAAGGCTACGCGTGCGTGTGGATATAATGTCTTGGCATTCTGTTTTAATTAAATAAAATAATTAAAAAATTTATTTTAATTGGATAAATTGTCTCGACTTGGAACAATTCCAAAATGAATCTTAGAGTGTACAAAGACATAGAATAAGAGTTGGATATAAAGTCTTGGCATTCTGTTTTCCCGTAATTTAATTAATTTGAAAAAATTGAATGCTTGGAAAAATAATTTGTTTAGTAAAATCAATTTATTCCTTTCCATTTGGCTTTCCTTTGAATGTTCTTCAACCAATATTTAACAACCGGAACAATGAGAATTCGCTATTATCATCCAGGACATATGCCAAATTCAATCCGTCAAAGTAAATTTCTTTTCAAAAATGGCACTTTAAATGAATTTTAGTGATGAACATTAATGAATTTTGTATGTTGCACAAATATTATTTCAAGAAGGACGAGTCCGAGCCGTACATTCTCTGCATCTACCGCTTTCAAGGAATTCCGGCAAACAATAATCGCAATCATTTGGTGGGCCATGTTGTTGAGGAACAATGGATGAACAAAGCTTGCACTTCATCTGAGATGCTTCAAGGTTTTTGAATTCATTCATCACAATAAAAATTTTTATCATTAGAAGCAGGTCTGATTGACTCGGAATTTTCCGAAGTGGTCTTCATTTGGTTCAAGGATTATTTACCGCATGTTCCCTGGCGCCGTGTAAATGTGAACCTTCTTGATGAGCAATCGGATGAAGAAATAACAATTGAATGAATTGGATAATTCCATTTGAATTAAAATTTTTCTTCACAATATCATTTTCTTTTGAATAAAAACTGGAGAAAGAACATAGTCGTCTAGGGGTTTCGTCCTTGATTTAAGCATTAAGGTAAGGGTTCGATTCTTTTTGGGTAAAATTCATTTTTTGTTCAACAATTTTATTAATGTTGGTCCCATAGGGGAGAACAAACAGTACAAAGGTTAAAATCATTATAACATTCTTCATGCATAGTGTGAATTCCCCAAAAACATTTTCTGAAGGCATTAGGATCTTTGTCTTTCCAATTTGAATTTGCAGGACGTCTTTGGTGATAATGAGCATTTCGTTGGCATCTCCAGAATTGGCATGGTTTATAACCCGAATTCATGCATAGAACACACAAATTGTCTTCATTTTTTTCCGAATTTTCCCAATACCAATTCAAATCGCAAAGTAGAGAATAACGCTGTCTCGTTCTGCTAAATTCTTGATCAAATCGGCCATTCCTCAATTCTCTCAATTCTTGGGCAATTTCCATCACTTTTTGTCGTCGCCTTTGTCTATAATCAAGCCAATATTTTCGAATCCAAGAGCCAAGTGAATAGGAAGATAAAATTGCTTGTGATCGACTCTCTTCCATTATGACACCATCCTCATCTACTTTTTTCAAGTGATATGGTATAAAGCTGGCAATTTCTGCTAACAATTCGACCGGTAATTTGCGAACGATAATTGTTTTGTCAATTCTCAAAGGTAACAAGTTTTATTCAATTCAAAAAATTGCACAATAAGCATCTCACTTTTCTTGATTCTTCTTTTCGCGTCGCATTTTGATCTCATATTCCGAATAATCCGGATAATTTTCATCACTGAATTTGAAGAGCAGCTCAGCCATGTCCATATTCATAAGCACACATTTTCGGCAAAATGATTGCTTGAAAATGAGCCGATCATTATCCTGAGTTAACTTTGAACGAAAAATTTCAAAACGTTCATTGCCCATCTTGTAATTCTCGTCGCGGCACTCTTCACAGAGGAAATGCAAACTTGCTGGCCATTTAGGTCGAGCTGATGGAAATTTATAATCCGATGGATGAAAGAATTAAACAAAACCTATTTTCCAAAATGTTTTCTCCCGATTCATGACATTTGAGAGTCGAGATCGCTCAAATTTGTTGACCAATTCGTCGACTTCACCATTGCTTTCACCTTCGGTTTTGGACATTTCGGTTTCTTCTCCATCGGTTTGGGTTGCAACTGCTGAGTTTTGCATTCACATTTGAATTTTGGTTTAAGAAATCTACCACGTGAACTTTTGGCATTTTTGGGTTTAATTTCATTATCGGCACTTCGTTTCACACCTTGTTCTTTTTTTGTAGCCATTAGAGAATCAAGAGCACAAATTGGACAATTTTTAGGAATTTTGGCAAATTACGAAATTTTGACTTTCACAATGAATGAATGAAAAAGGATGAGAATTGACATGGAAGAGGATAAGGATAGCTTGACTCATCCACTCAATCGATATTACGTAATATCCCGCCCACTCCCTTGCCCTCATTTCCCTCACTGACCCATATTTTCTTTCTCTGACCCACATTTTCTCTTTTTGACCCATATTCTTTAGAAATGACCTCCAAAACTCCTCTCTTAAAAGTTTTATCAAAATTGTTGGACTGTGAAGAATCGGCCCTTCAAGAAAGACTCAACCATCCTCTAAATATTCACAAGGTTAATGACTTCCTGCAGGGCAAGGAATTGCAAACATGTTATATGGATAACCTTGGAGAATATAGGGAAATTAATGGATCAATATGCAGAATTGGGACAAAATCCTCTCGTGAACAACATGCTTATGAGGGATATTTGGGCATCACTGTTGAAGTGAATTTAAAATAATTAATTTATTTTTAATATATTTTTCAGCACCATTTTTATATCCGACGTCGTATCCGTCTTCAATATCCCAGAATGCGTTGCCTAATGGAAATGACCAAAAGCGGTCATAACAAATATTATCCCCTCGGTTTGCCCAATTCATTC
The DNA here is from genome assembly GCA_030063045.1 of Pratylenchus scribneri. NCBI lineage: Eukaryota > Metazoa > Nematoda > Chromadorea > Rhabditida > Pratylenchidae > Pratylenchus > Pratylenchus scribneri. The sequence continues at coordinate 75,625 of JAQSEB010000101.1, read as the reverse complement.
GAAATTAATCATTTTACCATATTTAGAATTAATTATGCTGGTCAATAAAAAGGAAGAAGTGAAAGAATTCGATGATAATAAAGAAAATCATTTTTTTCCTTGGGCTCATTTAACTATTAAAACACCTGTTCATTAAGATTTTTTTCTATTTTGACTATGGAATATTCTAAATTTGATGCCAATGAAATAAAATTTCCAATTCCATCTGGAATAATTGTGAGTGGTCCATCATCGTCAGGTAAAACCGAACTTGTGCTAAAACTGCTTGAAAATGCCGAAAATATGTTCGAACCAAAACCAAAAGCCATTCTCTGGGCCTATGGTGAATTCACGGAAAAAATTGGCCAACTACAGAGGAAAGGATATCATGTTTATCAAGGGGTTCCGTCAGAAGAAACTGTTGCTAATATGCCCAAACCGTTTATTTTTGTATTGGATGATTTAATTCACGATATAGACCCGAAAAGATTAGCAAATATTTTCACCAGGAATAGTCATCATCAAAATTTCACTCCTATTTTCATCACTCAAAGCCTATTTGACAAGGCGATGCGTGTACCGAGGGCAAATTCCCATTTCATTTTCCTATTACGTTGCCCTAATGATCAACAAAGTCTAAGGAGCCTAGCCAGTCAATTATTTCCAAGGGAGAACGAATATTTCTACAGTGCATATAAACAAGCCTGTGAACGTAAATTTGGCTATTTATTAATTTCCCTACACCCCTCAATTAGCAACAAATTAAGACTAAGGTAAACAAATTGAATAGGATTTTATTTTCCTATTTTAGAACCAATATTTTCCCTGGTGAGGAACAAATTGTTTTTTTACCTAAAAATGGCTAGAAAAGAACGACAACCAATTGGAAAATTACCAATTAAGCATTATGGATTTTTAAAAAGATTGGCTCGAACAAAATCGGATAAGAAACGACAAAAATTAATAAAATCGGCTACTAAAGAGCAATTATTGGCTTTAATTGAAATATCCACAAATTTATTATCCGATTTCAGACTATCAAATAGGCAAAAGCGAAAACTTTTACCGTATGCCCCATTAGTGAGGAAATTTTCCCGCATTCGGAGTGAGGGTTCAGCAAGAAAATTTCTTGAACAAAAGGGGAGTGGTCTTCCCTTCGCCGCTCTTTTGACTCCAGTGTTAATTGAAGCGGCATCTCATTTAATTTCGAAAATTAGCAGAAATGGCAGCAGCACTTAAATATATTCTGGTACCAGAACCAAATTTTAAATCTCTTTTGACTGATTCAACAAAAACAACAATGCCTCAATCCGGAAAAGGAATAAGCGATGACTTGGAAGAAAAAAATCTCTTTGAATTTGTCAAAAAGAAACTTAGTCAAGCGAAAAAAGGAAAGAAAAAGAATGCGAGTACAAAAAATGTATTATTTAATCAGAGGCTTAGAAGTTATTTGAAAGCCCGGAAAGCCCTACTTAATCGGCCTATGAAAGTGCAACTTGATTCAATTGGCAAAGAATTAATTTCAAAAGGAGGGGAAAAAGCAATACTGGATGAAAATGGAGAATTGGAACCTATTCAAAGACAACCTTCAGTGAGAACCCCAAGAGAATCGGTTGACGTTTATAGAACAGCCGGGTCCACTGCTGATTGGTCGGGTGCAGATGATACCGTATTTGACCACACCCCTACAACAACTCAACGGTTAGAAACACCAATTATAAAAACTAGAAGGCAACAGAGATTAGAGAAAACTGAAGGAGAGAAAAAAGAAAAGCAACAGAGACTAAATGCATTGTCAAAATTAATAGCAAGTAACCCTACGAAATTTGGTGTCCTTAGAGATGAAGAGGGCAAATATGCTATAATGCACCCGCAAACTAAAAAACCAGTCTTTAATTCTTCTATTGTGGTTGCCCTTAATCGTTTGATTAATCCCACTCCCGATATTGCCTCTCCGCCTGGCATGATTTATTTAAGGAGAAAGATATTGGAAGACCCGGAAGCCAGTCAATTAATTTACCCTAGCTCTAAACAATCAGGAAAAGGATGGTTAAGACAAGGAAAACACAAAAAGATGCGCGAAAAGAAGCACAGATTTCAACCAAAGAGGTGGAAGAAAATACAAAAACGAAGAAAATAAATACAATATATGCGGATCCTAACAATCCAGGCGGTTTCAGCGGATTTGTCAATCTGTATAGGGAAGTGAAAAGAAAATATCGAGAAATAACAAAGAAAGATGTACTCCATTTTCTGGAAGGAAATCGGACTTATACCCTATTCAGGGGAAGAAGACGGAATTTTAAAACCTCAAAAACAATACCAATGGGGTTTATGACAAGTTGATTTTATGAATCTTTTCCAAATTTTTTCTTTAGATTTACAGGTTGATTTGGCCGATTTTCAGAGTTTGGCGGAAGAAAATGAAGGTTATCGATTTTGTTTGTTGGGTGTCGATGTCCTAAGTCGTCGGGTATTTGCTGTCCCGATAAAATCTAAATCCACAAAAGATATGTTAGAAGGATTTGAGGAACTTTTTAAACAGATGCCACATCTTCCTTCTGAAATTTACTCTGACCGAGGATTAGAATTCGAAAGTGGAGAAATGAAAAAATATTTCAAAGATAAAGGGATTGAAAAATTTTCTGCACGAAGTAGCTATGTAAAAGCAGCTGTGGCTGAAAGATTTATTCGTAGTTTAAAATTGCGACTTTATCGATGGATTTCTGAGAAAAATTCATTGAAATGGACAAAAGTTTTGCCAGAAATTGTAAATGCCATGAACAATACAGTCAACACAGCAACAGGGATGACTCCGAACCAAGTGAATCCGAAAAATGCCAGCATTCTTTGGGACAAACTTTATCGCCAATACCTTTATCCAGAAAAGAAGAGAAAAGCGACAAAATTCAAACCAGATGATGCTGTTCGTTTGGCCAAAAAGAAACAAACATTCGAAAAAGGATATTTAGCTAATTATTCAGGTTGGTTAATTAGTCATACATGAAAATACCTATTTACAGATGAAATATATAAAATAAAAGAGGCAAGGAAATCAAACCCAGTGGACTATTATAAATTAGAGAATCATAAAGGAGAGACACTGAAGGGAAGAGCATATGCGCCAGAGCTGGTTAAGACAAGATTGGATGCAGACACAACCTATAGAATAGAGAGTATATTACAAGAGAGGAAAAGAAATGGTGTAAAAGAATTATTGGTGAAATTTTTCGGTTATCCCGAATCATATTGGATTAAACAATCAGATGTTGTTAATTAATTTGAATAAATCATTCTTTTTAAAAATTAATTTCCATTATCAATGTTCATTTCATTTTGATATTTAATTTTATTCTGATGAATAAATCCAATTTCAGATGAGTAATTCATTTTATGTGATTGTTCCAAGCACTGGAACAGATAATCAAACGAATAAATTTCGAGTACAATTGCCTAGGAAATTGATATTAGATGGGCCTGGATGGACTGTGGGATTAGCCGGAATAATTTACCCAAATAGTTGGGCATCTATTGGAGCCCATGAAGACCAATTCCTTGCTATTCAATTAAAAAGCGGTGAAATCAGACATTATAAAATTCCTAAGGGGAGCTATACTTCGGCTAAACATCTTGAGCAGAGCCTTTATCATGGGATTATCAGAGACATGGAAAGACGAATTCAAGAATCAAAAACTCATGACACGAGGACTAATAGAGTTAAAAGAAAAGTATATGACGATGGAGAGGCACCCGTTCTTCCAGCCTCGTATAGACCACCAACAAATACGGCTAAACAATCTACCCAAAATTTACCGCAAAATCAACCAACTTCCCAGTCCTCATTAACACAAAATCAATCAACGGAAAAAGAAATGGTGGAATATCAGAAAGAATTAGAATATTTAGAGGAACGTGATGGCTGGGCTTATGCAATAGCATTGGAAATTTATTTACAACGGTTTAGAGCTATTTTAACCATAGAAAGCCCAAATTTGAATGAACATATTGGAAGAAATTTTTCAATTTTCAAACAATATTATGACCAAATCGAGAAAGGTGGATTACATCCCCATATAATGACAAAGGAAACTGAGGAGAATTTATTGGCTTACGCAAGAGCAATTCGTTTTGTTTACAATGAACACATTAGTCGATTTGAATTTGTTTGTACGGATGAACGAATAGCAAATGTTAGATTGACCCCACAAATTGCCTATGCACTAGGATTTGAGGAAAATATTAAAATAAAAAATGGAAATGTGGCCCGTTACGCACCAGATATTCGAGGGGCAATGTCACAATTATGTGTCTTTATGAATCATGGAGTAATGGAATCAATTATTTTTGGCAATTCGTTTGCTAATCTACTTCAATTGGTGGCTGTTGAAGGAGAAAGCGGCGAGACAATTCAAAAGCTTTTCACAAACCCACTAATGCATCGAGTGGTGGCCCGTGAGATAGACTCAATGGATTTCGAAATACGGTCAATAGACGGAAGACTTGTTAAATTTGACTATGGACAAATCACCCTGACTCTTCTATTTAAGAAAGCCATTTATTTCTGAGTTCATTTAGATATTTTTAAAAATGGTTAGACAAATATTTGACGGGAGTAACCTCCGCTTAAGTCAGCAATTTTCTCAAGATGGAGGAGGATTTATTGGCCGTTTTGATCATGCCAGCCCTTATCAAAGAGGTTATGGCCATTTCTCAGCTTTGACAAGACAACGAGGGGCTGGGGTTGGTTCGGTTTTACGAAATGTTTGGCGTTATTTGAGGCCATTAGTCTCGAAAGTCCAACCCATAACCACGAGTATTGGGAAGGCTGTAGGACAGGAAGCATTATCAACCACAGCCAGAGTGTTAGGTTTATTTAAATAAATTATTAATTAAAATTAATAATAAAAATAGATGACGTAGTGAAAGGTACGGATTTGAAAACTTCGGTGACTAATCAAAGCAAGGAGGGGATTCGTAAATTGGCAAATAGGGCGGCACAGAAATTACAATCAGGGGGCGGGAAGAGGCGGGGCCGGAAGTATAAAAGCAAAGGGAACAAACGAGGTCGCATCATTTTGAAACCCGAGTTAATTGGTCAGTCAGTTGCCGGAAGAGCATTATTAAAAAAGAAGAGAGCAGATAATCTAGGATATTATTAAAAAATGTTGTACAAAAAAGTGGATGGAGCCAGCCCTAATTCGATTTCGGCGGCATTGGACTTATTTTCAACCCCACCTACAAATTGTGCGGTTAGTAACAGCATGTACAGGCTTTATCATCCATTAAATCCCATAAAGTTAGTTATTTTAAATAATTAAATGCATTTTTTGCTTATTTTAGTTCCATTCCTTTCCTATTTAAAATACATCCTCTTACATCGATGATTGACCTCTCTAATATATATGTTATTACTGAAATGCAGCTAAAAAAGGTTAATAATGACGGTGAATTGGAAGATTTAGCTGCCGGCGAAATCGTAGCCCCTATCCAAATGCCCGGTGGCACTTTTATTAGAAATTTAAAAATTATGCTTAATCAAAGGGAGATTTACGATTCTAATCAATTATATAGCTATAAAGTATATTTGGACACAGAGTTTAGCTATCCCACTACTGTAAAGGATGCCTATTTATCCGCATCGGGTTATCACAGAGAAAAAGAAAATCCAAATAGAGTGGCAGATGAGGGTTATATTTCCCGTAAAAATGCATTCGCTAACAGTAAGACAGTACAATTCATCCATAAGCTGAGTGCGGATATACTAAATCAAGATCTCTATTTGTAAGTTTTTTCGTAAATATTCAATACGAATCATTATCAGAATCACAAATACGGAAATGGACATCGAAATTACCCCCCAGAGTGATGAGTTTATGATTATTCAATCACTGGTCGCACCTGCACCGGCAGTTGTTCAACAGCCACCTGCTGGAGGAGCCGGAAATCAAAATCAAGTGCAACCTCCGGCTGTTGCTGCAGCGCTTCCAAAATATAAATTAGTTATTAATAATATTGCCCTACAAGTCAAAACGGTAATTTCTTTGCTGATTGATAAGACTGATAGGGAATTTAGATCGATTTGATGGATGGACTCTCTCTAGAGTTAAACACTAAATTAAACTCAGAACCAGCACGTTATGGAATAAGGAAAACCTCGATAATCACATCTTTTATTAGTGCGGGCCGTCGTGACTTTATTTCCACTCTATTCTCTGACGAGGTCCCAAGACGTATTATGATTGGTTTAGTGGCAAACAAAAGTGTTATGGGTGATAAGCATACATCACCCTTTTTCTTTGATAATTTTTCTGTACGAGAAATTGAATTGATGGCTAATGGACGAGTCTATCCACAGACCCCATATCATTTAGACTATCCAAAAGCCTTTTTATAAGAGCATATCACGATACACAAACAAACTTAGGATTTGCCGGAACGAATGAAAGTAATGGAATTACATATAAAATGTTCAAATCAGGCTGGAATGTTTACTGTTTTAATTTGACAAAGTACTCAATTAAATTTCCCTTTAAATTCAATCGATATTTTTAGCGCACAAGAGGAGACGCCAGGCTTTGAGCTGGTTAGAGATGGATGCACCATGATAACCATTAGGTTCTCTGTCGATGTGCCACCCGGAGGCATCCAATTGGTTGCCTATGCTGAGTCTGACGGTGTGTTTAATTTCGAAATACTGTACCCTCATTCTTTCTTTTAAGGACTCATTATGGTTGACCGTAACAGAACAATAACAAGTGATTTAACTGTATGATGCAAGAAAAAGAATTCCAAATCCAATCCCCAATTTCTTGTGATTTTCCTCAAATTTTGGATAAATCTCCGATAAATTTGATTTTTTGTGTACTTTATTTTATCTTTGCCATTTTTATTACTGGTTCAGCCCTTTATTTTTATTGGTATGGGAGGAATGGACAACAGAACAATAGGTTACTAAAATGAAATATTCCGTTATATTTTCCCTCAAAGATCGCCTGTTGAGCTCAAGCCCAAAGACCAATCGCTTTTATGAGGGAACATATCCTGCTGACAGGATTCCACCTTGCAGAGATTTTCCTTGCGGAATGGTAATTAATCATGTAACCAGATTTTATCTTTGAAAAACAAATAAATAGCTGGATTTAGGATACATCGAATGGGAAGGGAACTCATTGGTCTGGTCTCTGGGTGCAAAGACCCAATAAAGCATTCTGGTTTGACTCATTTGGCAGGCCTCCACCTTTGAATATTAGCCAACTTTTGAAGAATAGATTTGAAAATATTGAATATAATCCCCATAAATTTCAAAATTTGCTAGAAGATAATTGCGGTCACTATGCAATTACGTTCCTTCATTTCATGAGCTTAGGCTCCCAATTCCCCGAAATTATTAAATTTTTTAAAAAATTAAATGACCCTGATAATTTTGTATTTAATTATGTAAATAATTTTTAATAAATTCTAGATAAATGTTTTTGTTCGTTTACTTTTTCCTATGCTTTTCCGATGCTATGGAGATAAATTTGGTATCGGAACATCTGGATTCAATAAAACTGGATGAAAAAGTCTTCAAATTTGAATCGAGGGATGGTTTCGGTTATTCCAGAGATACGGTAAATTTTTTGCGGTTTTAAAAAAGAATTATTAAATTTCTCAAGATTTGTATGCTTCATAAACATCATAATTTCTACGGATTCCAACTTTTAAATGAATGGACAATGGAATTAACAACACAATTCCCTTTGAATATCCGCGAAAACGACAATGCACCGATGGCTTGCTTCCGTTTTAATGAATTTACATTCATTTTCATCAAGAATAAATTTAATTATACAACAATTGTACGTGGAACGCAGCAAAAAACCATTAAAGGACTTGAATATGATTTCCTTTCATTCGACAATATTCAAGAACGTCTCTTTGCCATCAAAAATGGAGGGATTTGGGAAATCAATCTCAATTCAATAAACAACCTCTTTTCTTATCCCGGAATACTGAAAAGTGCAAACATTCAATTAAAATTTATTCAAAATATCAATGTAACCTCAAAAGTCTCTATCATTAATGACCATCTTTTCATTTTTAATCCAAATAATATATCACTTTGTCTTATTTACTCAAAATGTACCCCTCAACTCATAAAACTACCTACATTCAAACCTTTTAATCTTTTCTTAGCCCCATCTAAAACAATAATTGAATCACCCACTTTTCCATTTCACTGGATAATACTTGCGATTTTCCTTAATATTCCATCCTTTCTACTTTCTTATCATCTCTATAAAAAATACCGAAATTATCTCCCAGTTCCCCAGACCGTTCCTCTAAACAAGAACCGCCGAACTGAAATTTTTACATCAGTTTAATGTCAACAAATTTATCTATGTGAAATGATAAAAATGGATTATAAATGGAATATTTTCTTTAGGATATCCCTATAGTTTGAATTCATATGGAGAAGGTAATTCAATGGACTGGAGGGATGGTATCGATTGGTTAGTGTTTCAACAAGGTCATCCCTTCTTTTGCTATGATAGTAGGATTGACCATAGTATTCATCATTCCTTGGATCTTTCAAATCGCCGCTGTATCCATAGGGAACAATTTGTCCATGTGAGAGCAAAACTCCTTTCATCAAATTGATGACGAACTTCTTCTTTGAGTGGACAGTGTGGATATCCCCGGGGATGGAAATTCTGAAATTGCGAGTGTCCAATTCCATTGGTCCATCTTCAACTCCTTCCATTTTTCGCAAAACTCTTCTTTTCAATTCTTCATGGTTAAATATTTGGGAATTGCCAATATCAAGAGTGACCCCTATTAAAATCAATTAAAAACAGAAATAAAGGTCAAAATTTAACCTTTCAATTTTTGATCGTACCAAATATTGCCATCTTTATTCTTCATCTTTAATGTATAAACTTTCGCACCCCCACTGACAATTTCGAGTATTTCATCGTTCGGATAGACCTATAATAATTTTAATTAGAATAAAAATTAATTAAATACATCGCTGAGTTCGCCCAAATGCATTCCCCCTTGTATCGGATCGCCGAAAATATCAGAATATTCATAGGCAATTGAATCCTAAAAATTTTATTAAATATTAGTAATTTTTGACCCACTGTGTCCATGTAGATAATTCGAACGTCCTTTCTTTTCAAAAGATTTTGTAAAGCCTTAAGGAGTTGAACACGACCACATGCTGTAGTCCAGGCTGCTACTATTATATTTGAAGAGGCATTTTCCATAATAAATTCATCTTTTGTTCGGAAAACCAGCATTGTTGTAAAATCATCGATTTGATCCATCAGAGAAAATTCAATTTTGTGGTCGTTCAAATATTGGGCCAATTGTGCATCATTATTTACAAGTACAGTTTTAGAAAGTTGATTTCTCAATGCAAAGCGTCCCCACAAACCTATAATAAATTAATTTCTCATTTTTTATTCATAAACTTACAATTCAACATCAATTTGGCTATGAATTTCAATCCGGGATTAAAACTGATATCTTTCGGTTTTATATCCAATCCGAATTCATCATTGGCCTTTTTGCAATATTCTCGCATTGCTTTGATCTGAGCCGCCCCCTCCAAATTTTTGATTTCCGCAGGCCATCCCGAACTAATATATTTCAAACGGAGAAATTTGCGGACATATTGTTTGAACAACCCATCATCCATATCCTCATTCTCCCAACAGTAGGCTCTGAATATTTTGGTCACTCGATAACCCGCCTCCAGTGCTTCATGTAATTCTAAAGAAGTCATTGTCGCCTCCCATCCTCTTTCGCTGTCGTTAAAATGGCTACAAAAATAATCGGGATCATATTTGCCTTGTTTGAACTTTTGAGCACATTTTCTAAAAATTTCAATTAAAATTAATTAAATAAAATTAATATAACCTGCACAAGCTGAAGAGCAACCTATTGTCGCTGAAACGATGCGGGACAACTGGAATATCGATATGCCTCGGTGGGACAAGAAAGACTTTTGAAATGCTTCTTGCTAGGCAATTGTGGTTATCATCAATAATTTGATAAAGATCATCCGGTTTCGTAAAATTCACTTCCTTGTTCACAACCGTGCACTTTGGATGATTTACCGGATAGGATTGGGAAAAATTTCTAAATTATAAATCAATTTAAATACAAAAATGAATTCTTACTGGCTTGGGTATAGCGACACAAAATCATACATTTTTATTTTTCTCTTTGAGATTTCCTTTAGCCATTCTTCTGCCGTTTTATCATAAACCGTCACATTCAAATCGGCTGGATTCCCATTCAAATTCATGGGGATTTCATTTTGTTCAGCCGAAGCTGTCAACCATTCTGGTCCAGTTCGCCCTCTATAAAATATTCACTTGAAAATTTTAAATAATCAAACCCAAAGAAGGCGTCTCGAATGTTCAATGGACCAGTATCACAACAATTGTCCATGAAAGCCTTGAATTCTGGATCTTTATCATAGAGTTCATCGATGCTAAAAAATACATTTTAAGGATTAAAATAGATTATTAACTCACTCATGTTCCCAAAAAACTTTCAAAGTCATTTCCTCAATAATGGCCTCGCATTTTTCGACATTCTGCTGACGAATATCACCCACTCGACGGCCTGATAACACATCATCATCTTCCAATTTATCGTAGCATTTCGGGCAGGCATGCCAGTGACATCCAAAAATTTCAATCGCTAAAGGCCCATCATAACCGGGTCTATTCTCCACATATCCATCGAGTAAATACTTAAAACAAATAAACAAATTTTAAGCTTATCTTACTTGTCTGTAACGTTTCTCTCCTCCATTATCCACATGTTGGATATCCCATCCTTTGGTTTCTGCCAACCATTTTAAAAATCGTCTCGCTTTAGTCGATTGTTGCCCCATCCTTTCATAACCCAAGTGTGGGACTAATGCCAAATATTTCTCCGGCAAATTCGTACGAAAATACTAAAAATGAATCGGTTCAAGAAAAAAGGAAAAACTAACTCTCATGCAAGCTGCGCTAATAGTCACAGAATCAAGGAGGTTCATTCCAGTGACTTCCCGAAAAAGATCAATCATTTTTACAAGGCCATGAGTCAGAATTTTCACATCTTAATTGACAATTTTTAATTAATAAATTCAAAGAAACCTGCACTGCAATACTCAGCCAATTTTTCACATAAATTGAATTCGGTGTGATAATTTAGTTCGTACCATTCATCGAATATTTGCCGAGCTTTCTTTAATAGACCATCAGCATTGTAATGAATTTTGTCGGGAAGATGTGGTAGTGTGATGCCATAGTTACATGCCTGAACAAATATTTAAATATTATTTAATTTAATCTACCTTATTAAATCCGTATGGGAACCAGAGTTTTCCCTCCAATCCTTCTATATTCAATTGAAAAGTTTCCACAAAATTGGCCAATTTGAGCGGAATAAGATTGTAGGTGTCTCGGAATATGGTCGGATTGATCACACCTTTTTTGCGAAGTGTCATTTGGTACAATTTATTCCCTTGTCTAGTCAAACTAAATTAATTTAAAATATTTGAGATAAATCTAGAATTCAAACTTTGGAATTAATCCTGAATTTCTTATAATGTCACCCAAAATTAAAATATTATCATATCGACCTGAAATCAAATTACCATTATTTTAATTAATTAAAATTCACCTCCAAAATGGGAATAGACCAATGTGTCCACTTGCTTTTTCTCTTCCTCGTTCTGTTGTTGCCGTTGCTTCTTTTTCTTCTTCTTTTTTTCGACCAGAAAATTGGTGAGGATCCAATGAACAAAATCGCCGAGTGGATTGTCACTTACATGCATTTCATCCACTTCCGTTCCTTCATATTCGAAGGAGGACCATGAATGCAATCGGTTTGGGCCACAAATTTTGCAAGGAGAATCCAATTTTTTGTCCCAAGTCCCATTCTTGTAACATTCTGTGCAGAAAACATGGCACCATGCGAAATTGACCTAAATAATTTTAAATTAAAATCATTAAAAAATAACCTCATGTTTGAATCGCATCAATTTCGGATCAGGTTGAAGGGCCGTTTGACATTCGAAATCAAAAGTGATAATTCGTTTTGGTTTCTCTTCATCCTCCAATTCGATTCGTCTTACATAACAATTTCGAGGGGCATGTGTTCCCAAACATTTGCGACAAAAATGCTCATCACATCTATGCGGAATTAATCGTCTTTCTTCACCATTTTTGGCCTTTGTGTATTTCACTTTATAATGTATTTTGCATTTGCTTAATGAATATTTTAATATTTCTACTGAAAAATAAAATTACCTGCAGCACTTATATTGTTTACAAATGCTGTTCCCCTTCGCTGTTTCCTTTTTGTGTAGAAAAAAGCATTCCAGAGAATTGAAATGCTTGTTGCAGGATTCACAATATTTTCCAGTTCCATCATCTTTGCATGGCATGTTTGGAGCTATACGTCGGCATCCCATGCACCTATCCTTGCAATTGGTTTTATGGTTCGATGAATGTGTGTATGGCTCTTCGCACTAAAATTAATTTTAAAATAGAAATAAACAAATCTCACCGCATAGCAGTAGAAATCAGAACCACTCAATAATTTTCCAACATTATTGATAGGAGTGTAATGTTCATCTTGATACAAAACGGAAAGGACCATCTCAACTTCGCCAGCAGGTTTGCTCTTCCAAATTGGTTCACCTCTTCCAACATTTCCAAAAGCCATTATTTTGAATTTGTTTGGGAAATGAGCATCATAATAATCCTGGATTTTCTGCCCCACAATTGTGATGTCGTAACTTTCTTCATCATCTGGTATTTCACACCATCTCAACATTTTCAAAACATCTTCATTTTGTTTCTCTTCATTGGCCATGTAGGATTTGTAAAGATTTGTTGTCAATGTTTTCTTTCGTCGCAGAATTTCGAAGGCACGGAATAAACAAAGGTTATCCTCATTCTCCAAAGGAATTATGGCCTTTTGATTTATGTGGTGTTGAAAAATCATCTTTTTGAAGTTTTTCTTTCCTCTTCCTGGATACTTCCGTTTTCTCGGTTGTTTGCTTGGCACTTTTGGAGGAGGCAAGGCATAACTAGTCGCATCGATCAAAAAAGATTGAGTCACCAGAGAATCTTTCCCTTTTTCTTCGCCTGATTGATCAATTGCCCGAAATTTATGCAGTAAAACCTCCACTGAATCGAGATCCAATTTATGCAAGTGCATTGGTACTGAATGGTCCATTAATGAAGAATTGAATTGAATGATAAAATGGTTGGCCTTCAATCCCATTTCATCGATTCCCTTCTCCAATTGTCCAATTGTTGCAGCGAAGATGCTTTTCAGCACTTCATCCGGGTAAAGGCCATCAGGATACTCAACATTCAGGATGAGAAATTCAGCCATGAAACGATAACCTTAAATATTTATTAGATTTATTAGAGGAATAAAAACCTTTAAATCGTTGACTTGTCGCTTGAGCCGCACTAATGCATCGAAATCCTTCCCCATCAAAATTCTTTTCATCAAGTACACGGTTCATCGGATTTTCCTTGCTTTTTTCTGGACTTTTTTCTTGGCCAGCCCCCACTTGAATCAATTCTCTTCCATCCTATAATATTTATTCAAATTATTTTAAATTCTCTAGGTTACATCAATCGGCTCCCAAATTTCCATTTCTTCCAAATCCATTCTATCAAGAACGGGCATTTCATCAAAAATGTTTTGTTCGCTCATATTTTCCTTCGTTGAATTTGTTTTAAATCAAAAAGAATGAATTATCTTAAAATGATTAAATTAAATCAGTAGAAAGGGAAAAAATTACGAAATGTAAAAATTAAAATGAATAAATTTTTGTTTCAAAATCTTCCCTTTCCGACTTCTTCATGGATCGGTCTGGGTAATTAATCAAAGCCCGAAAATTTATGCGCGAGGAATACTCTTTCCGCTCGTCCCTTGTATGAGTGAGGTAAAAGAGTCAAGGTGCGAAAAATTTATGCGCGAAGATCTTATCTTTTCGAGGGAAAAATTGACTCAATGAGGGAAATAATTCATTTTATGGCCAAAAAGAGGCGGGAAAATGGAATTAAAATTGTAATGTGAGAGGCAAAAGTTTCTTCTTATCATTCGTCCTTGGAAATCATTTTTGCTTCCAACATGTTTTGGAAATTTTATTTGTTTCACGTAAAAATAATATTTTCATTCAAACTTTTATTTTTTAATTTGATTTAATTTCTTTTTGATTTTATAGAATCCTACATAAATCCTCTAAATCTTTCGCAAAACAATGTCGATGTGGGCGAAGCCATACCACCAATTCTCTCGCGTCTACATGGCCAAGTCAATGTTTGATGGAATGAAGGAATTTGATTCCTGCATGGAAATTATCGTAGTGGTGAGTTCAATTACAATAATTTGAATATTTATTTTTAAAAAAAAACAGAATGAGGAAGAGAGTCGCCGCCTCATCTTCTCTGTCGATCGAATTGCTGATCCATCTCCCCGAGCAATAATCACGGATTGGATCTGCGATGCTCTCTACAATTTCAAATTTCCGTGCATGGTTTCATGGCGTCCATCCTATCTCTACACCAACCACAACATCAAATGGGACAATTCCAAAGTGATTGGCGACGATAAATGGCTCCTCAAGGATGGATACAAGGATGACATCTGGGCCTATTTGCGTGATGGGAGAGTGCTATGCGGGACTGGCTGGACTGAGTGGATTCAATTTCCGAAATTGGGAGAAGCAATCAGCTATTTGGATGAAAGAGCAAAAGCCGCTGATATTGGCTATGGAATGGAATTTTTGATTTGGGTTTGATTTTTGGAAAAAAATTTGGGATTAGATCAAAATTTAGAGCCAAAATCACTTGGGTCGTGGATGCATCGTCCTCAAATCATCGATAAAATCTTTGGTGAACTTCCTGATCAATTCGTTCCTGGGCTTTTCCTGCGATGCTGTTGCCGTCAAGACAAGAGAAGTGGCCTGGAAAGGCACTTCAAAAATTGGAGTGAAGCATCAAATCCCCGGAAATGTTCTTTCAAAAGAACAATTCTTCGCTCGAATTCAAAACGAAACCGCTCCGTTCAATGTACAAGACCAAGGTGAGTTTGAAAAAATTGAATTAAAAATAGAAATATTCTAGCTGATGCACCGGCAATTGGCCCGAGACCAACTCCTCTACGATTACGGGAGAGACTCACCTGCGAACACTGCAAAGGTAACCCAATTAATCTATGAATTTTTGATAATGTTCAATTATAGGATTCCACCGTTCTGGAGATTGCCTCAAGACCCCACCCAAATCCACTCCACCAAAGGGTAAAGAAATTTTTGAAATTAATTATTTGTAAATTTAGGAATTCTCAAAAAGGCCACTCCATCGCCAGGCACTTTTCGGAAGGCGAGTGAAATGTTCCCGAAGAGAGGTCCAAATTAATATTTAAATCCCAATTGAAATAATAATTTTAGGCCGCAAAGGATCGAGTTCTTCTGAAGCAACGCCAATTAAACGCCAACGAGTTGTGGGTTACTTGAAGAAGGGTGCGCCCAAATCTTCGAAAGATGGACCCTCCACCAGTCAAGCGTTGCCCCCTCGCAAGAGAGGTAAAAATTAATTCAAATAGTTTTATAAATTTTTGAATATTTAGGACGTCCAGCCAAGCAAAAGGCAAACGAACAATTGGCAAAGGTGGTCAAATATGAGAAGGAAGATGATGAGAACGATGGCGAGATTTTGAGCGAAGGAGAGGAAGAGGAGGATGAAGAAGAAGAAACTTCATTCATTGTCCATGATGAGGAAGACGAAATGAGCTGGTCATCAATGGAGGAAATGGACGAATCAGAAGACGATGAATGAATGAATGAACGATGAATGAAAGAAGAAATGAATGAATGGATTGATAATATAAACTTAATCTTTTGTTAATTAGTGGATTAAGTTTTAGAATAAAAATAATGTTGAATAAATAAATTGAGTTAAATATGTTTGAATGATTTAAATAATAATTTGGTAATAATTAAAAAATCTTCTCCTTTTCCTCCTTTTCCTTCTTATTTGATATCCCCTTCTTCCCTTTCCCTCTTGCCATATCCTTTTACAGTGTAATAATATTTTGTTGAATCATATTTGTTGCGGCCAATAATTATCGATTTTTGTTTTATTTTATGGAGGAAAGATCTAAAGTGCGATAAGGGTGGGAAAATGCTTTTAAGGATGATCGGGAAAGGTCTTGGCTAATGCATTCCCTTCATTCTCATTTTTATTCGTCGCAATGCTTTTTTCCATCCTCCTCCTCCTCCCTATTTTTTCTTGGGCAAATCGGTTAAAAATGGTGCCGGTGGATACTTCTGGGTGTTTTTCGCCAGCTAACAATGTTTTTTGTGTGGAAGAATACATTGAAAATCTTGAATTGTGTCCATGCCAGGTAAAATAAAATGAATTTTCATTTTTAATCAATTTATAATAGAAGCAATGCCCTATACAATCAACACAACCAACGCCGACTAAATGTCCCAAAATTGTGTGTCCAAGTCAACCAACAATGCCAACGCCGACCGAATGTCCCAAAATGGTCTGTCCCAGTCAACCTACACAGCCACCGCCGATCGAATGTCCAAAAATTCTTTGTCCAAGTCAACCAACACTGCCACCGACGACTCAATGTCCCATTTGCCCCAGTCAATCTACACAGTCACCGACGACTCAATGTCCCAAAATTGTGTGTCCCAGTCAACCAACACTGCCACCGCCTATTCAGTGTCCTATCCTTGAATGCCCCAGCCAATCAACAAAGACGCCGCTGACTCAATGCCATTGTCCCAGCCAATCAACAACAATCCAATGCCCTCAAATGGAATGCCCGAATATCTCATTAATTTTGGTGAATTCGGGAAATTTGATTGAAAAATAATCAAATTTAAGATCTGGGTTGGCTCTATCCTCATCGCTGTTATGCTCACATTAATTGGCAGCATTTTGATTCAAGTAAATATCATGATAATTAATTTAATTATTTTATGCCACTAGAAATTCATTTATCGTCGACGTGAGAGGAGGAGGAGGGAATCAGTCAAAATGCGGACACTATCCGGAAGACGACGCCAATCACGGCAACCACCACCAAGACCACCTCCAATAAATGGCCCCTTGTTTGTTCCACCCCGACGTATAAGCCAATATTTTGATGTAATTCTTAAAAATATTTTATTCAATTTATTTCTCTTAATTCAGGCCAAGGAGCCAGGTCAACACATCTGCGGAGAGGACTGCAGAAGCTTCTCGACGAATGAAGTAATCAATCAAATAATCTTAGAAGAAATTCAAACTCAAATTCAGGATCCAATGCCATTGGCACCCATCGCGGAAGAAGAGGAAATCGGAGGAGAAGTGTTTTATTCAATTATTGAAGTTCAACAACCAGAAGAATGAGATTAAAATTAATTTGTTTTATATTTTAAATAAATTGTTCAATATTTTTCTAATCATTTATTTTAATATAAATTTACATTTATTTTAATAAAATATATATTTTCAAAAATTTAGTTTAAATTAGAAAGAGTATAGATAAATTTGAGAATAAATCTAGTAATCTAGCCGCAACATTTATCGATTTCTTCCGATTCAAGGTCATTTGATTAGTTTAAAGTGGAGTATTAAAGTGGAACTTTTTCTACCCATTCATTCATTCATTCATTCATTCTTCCCCGACCCATCCATCCATCCTTCCAAATTCCATTTATGTCTTTGGTTTGTGTTGCTGGTGCTCCGCCTCCGCCTCCTCCTCCACCCCCTCCCCCAAATAAAAATGAAAAATGTCAAGGCGCGGAATTTCTTCTACGAAAAAGGAAGAAGAAAAAGGCCAAAAAAGGTAATAAACTAAATAAATTTAAAAAATTGAAATTCAATAATTAGGAGCAAAGAAGGAAGAAAATGAGATTGACAAGGAAAAGAAGGAAATGTCAGTGGAAGAAAGTGAGTGGGGCCGGAGCCCAAGCGGGTGGACGCCGCCGCCATTCATTCCCGAAGAAGGAAATTTTGTAGAAGAGGAAGAAGAAGCGGAATGGCAGGATCAAGAAGAATTTCAACAACTTGATCAAATGCTGGAGAATCTGCAGATCGATGGAATGGACAATGGCCATATCAATTTGGAACAACAACAACAACAGCAACAATTTGATGGCCAAAATAACGATGTTTGGGGCAATGGAAATGTTGGGATTCCGAATGGATACCATAAAAAGGAGGAATTGTGGAATTACATGGATTATTATTTCGCACCCTCCTCTACTTCTTCTGAAGATGAAGAGGAGGAAGAAAATTAATTTTTTAAATTTTATATTCAATTTATTATTTGAATTTAAAATTGTTGAATAAATTTGTTTTTAAAGAATTTATTCATTAATAGAAAAATGAATGATTATGGTAATATGCATTTAACAATAATATTTAACGAATTCTATTAATATTATCAAAAAAATAAATTCTATTAGAATTAAATCAGAAAAGTAAAACCATTTTAGGATACTAAAGTCTCCTTTATTGATTTCACATAATCTAATTTAATCTAATAGAAAATGGTGACAGAAAAGTGCAACCATTTTAGGAAACGAAAAGTCTCCTTTATTGATCGCGACATAATCCATCTCCATTTATTTTAAATATCTTAAAAATGGACTAATTATTTTCATTTTTTTCCAAAAATAAAATAAAATTCTATTAGAATTATATCAGAAAAGTGCAACCATTTTAGGATACAAAAGTCTCCTTTTTTGATCGCGACATAATCTAATTTAATTTAATAGAAAATAGAGACAGAAAAGTGCAACCATTTTAGGAAACTAAAAGTCTCCTTTATTGATCGCGACATAATCCATCACTATTTTTTCAACAACTTATTTATAGTATTTTTCCGAAAATGGCAAAATAATTTAATTTTTTAACAAAAATTTATTGTTATATGTAAAAAAGTGATTATTATATGTAAAAAAAAAAGTGATTATTATATGAATTAATAAGTGATCATTGGAGTAATAATAATTGATTATGGCAAAAAAAGCCAAATGAGTATTAAAAAATATGAAAATGTAAAAATGATTTATTCTTCCTCTTCTTCCAACAGTGTGTTGTGTTTTGTTTTTTTGATGGGTTCTTCCTTTTCCTCATCCAATGTTGATCGTTCACGTTTTTTGATGTCTTCCTCCATTTTTCCTGTTTGTTTTGCTTCTGATTTTTTCTTTGCTTCTTCTTGCCTCTTTTTTTGCCTTATTTTTTTCCTCCTTTCTTTTTCATAGTTGAGGCGTAAACTATTTATTTATAAATTTTTATATTTTTAAAAAAAATTCTACCTTTTTCCATCCGCAACATTGATTGCCACATCCACATCGTATTCTGATCTTTCCAACATTTTTGCTCGGTGTTTTTTCAGTTCGTTTTTGTCAATTCCTTTTGTTTTTTCGACTTCATTAAGGCCTTCTTGTATACCAATTTTCATAACTTAAAAACATGTTTATAATGATATAATAATAATAAATTTTTACCTGTGATTGGGAGCTGATTGGTGATTTCCTCATCGAAGTATTTCTTGTCAACCCCATTCATAATTAAATGCACGGTCAACATCTTGCTTGATAGTCGTGTAGGGTCATCCACGTCCTTTAAATTTTTATTTAATATACAATTATTTATTTATTTATTTTTAAAGTCAATTAATTAAATTAATTTTTTAAATTTATTTTTATTTTATTAAATTTTATTTTATTTTTGAAATTTTCTTACGCAATTATCTGTATTCCATATTATATCGCCCAGCCCAACTTTACAAAGTGATCGACCACCTTCTGCTTCCAATAAGGCTATGGCTCTATCATAAGCATCTTCTGTTGTTTCTACTGGAGCTGCGGGGGGCCCTTATATTTTAAAAATTTGTAAATATTTTATCCCTATTTTCTACCTGATTTCGATGCGATTTTGGGTGGCATTTCTATTGATGATTCAGAAGAATTTGAAATGACCGATGATTCCCTTGAGAGTTGTTGTTTTGAAGTCGACGTTTTTGGACTGGCTGCTTTGGTTGGAGTGGCGGCTTTTGTTTTTGTTGTTGAAGTGGAAGCATTGGTTGGAGTGGCGGCTTTGGTTGGAGTGGCGTCTTTGTTTGTTGATTTTTGTTTTTGCTGCATTTTAATTGGAGTGACCGATTTTCTTAATGTAGCTTTTCTGGAATTGACGGCCTCTTCCAATGATTCTTCAAAACTTTTCGTCATTTTCACCGGTGGTTTTTTTGCCTGTGTAGTTGTTGTAGTCAAATTGAAGTATGTAGGGTTTCCTATAAAAATATATATTAATAAATTTTAAACATTTAATCATTTTTTTATTTAAAATTATTTAATTGATTTTAAAATTATTTTATTTATATAAAAATTGATTTTAAAATTATTTTATTTAAATAATTTAATAAATTTAAAAATACCTGGTATTTCTATATTGCCAATTAATGTATACAAAATGAATCGGCGCCAAAATTTCATTTCTTGCTGATTGATCTCGTTTAGTTGTTTTCCTTCTGCGAGATATTTTCCGAAAATCATGGTGAAGCAACCGCAGTCATGTGCATTGTCTTGTTGAATGGTCTTTTCAATTTGGAGTTTCCAATTCTCGTGCTCATTTTCTGGTGCTATTTTATTCCTAAATTTTTTAAAATTATTTTATGAAAATTTATTTTTTAAAATTTTAATTAAATTTATTAATAGAAATAAACCCACAAAAAAAATTTGAGTGCATCTTGTTTTATTGTAAGAGCAGTGCAGGTGATGTAAGAGTCGTACATGCATATTCTTTTTTCATCGATATCCGCCTTCATCAAAACGAAATGGCCTGGATTTGGCATGTGGAACGGGTGAAAAATGTATTTGGTGTTTTTTTTGTTGTTTTGAATGGGTCTATCCACAAAAGTAGGGAAGAAGGTGACATTCAATTTTTGGAAGAAGCCATTAATCACATCGCCAGATATCCAGACATTATCAGCCAATGTTAAAGCCACATCCTTTTGAATTTCTTTGTTGTTCCATTTAAATTCCTTTTTAGCAATTCGTTGGAAGAGATCAGTTCGGAGAAAGTTTTTCGGCAAGTACGGGGAATCGTTTGGGCGAAAAATTGTTTGTTGTTGTGGTTCTTCTTCTTTTTTGCCGGCCGAAGAAAGCAGTCCTTTTCTGCCACCACCAACTTGTTCTGAAAGAATTTTACAATTTTAAAAACAATTTTCGATTTTATGGATTGTAAATAAATTTTCAATATGAAAAGGAATTTCAAGGTAAAATAATTTTGATTTTCATTCCGGAAAGAATTTGCTTTTAATTTCGGAAAAAATTTTTATTTTTCATTTAGTATTGATTTTCATTCCGGAAAGAATTTTGAATTTATATGGAATTTTTTGTGTGTGAGAAAAAAATTGAATTTAATTTTGACCTACCAAAATATGAGGACGAATTCATTTTTCCGGCAAAAATGGCCGCACCATAAGCATTTGCCTCATCAGCATTCAATGACATATTTATTCGGCCAAATTCTGTTGAGAGTATTCTCTAAAAAACAAATTTGTTATAAAGTAAAACAATTTATTAATTACGAATTCAATTCTAAGAAAATAAGCTACCATTCTTAACGAATAATTTTTTACCTGAATAATTGGAAGTCGACTAGATCCTCCCACCAATAACACTTCGTTAATTTCATTTGGTTCCAATTTTGTTTCGGCCAACAATTTTCGAACAAATTCAATCATTAGATCAATCAATGGTAAAATTGCTTCTTCATATTCTTCTCTGTCGATGGTCACTTCCCCGTCCAAATCCGAAAACACTTCACTAACATCCAAATGTGCAACATTATTTGTTGAGAGCCTTATCTTTAATTAAAATTAATAAATAAATAATTTATTCAGTTTTTTCATCAAAGTACAATTATTTTTAAAATTTCCCATAAAAACTTACTTTAATTTTCTGACATTCTTCTAATAAATATAGCACATTTAATTTATCACGTTGAACATTCCGGATCGATCCGTATTTTTGCTTTATTTTAAGCGATGCCAATTCGAATATTTTCCAATCAAATTCTTTTCCACCCAATTCGGCAATAGCACCAATCATTTTTTCTGTTAAACCTTCGTTGGACACCTTAACGATTTTTTTGGATGTTATTTTAATTTAAATTCGAATTTTATATTTAATTAAAATCATCAAAAATTAATAAATCTTATTTATTTAATCAAATATTTAATACTTACCTCAATTATGCCTACGTTTAGAAAGCCACCACCAACATCAAAGATAAGAAGGCGATATTCCTCATTTCTTTGTGCACAATATCCATAATAATATGCAGTTGCCATTGGTTCATACAACAATAGTGTTGAACCTTCATCAAAACCGGAAATTCTGGCAGCTTCCATTGTCTCTGCTTTGGCTTCACTGTTGAAATTTGATGGCACAGTAATCACTGCCTTTGTTATTGAATGGCCCACAAATAGTTCGGCCCTTTCTCGTATATTTTTCAGCACCATTGCTTGGATATCCACTGGACGGATGCGTTTGGTATTTCCTGAAAAAAATTAAATTTATAAAAAAATGGAAATTGATCCAAATGGATTAGAATTTCTATTCATATTTTTCTATTTTAAAATATTTTTAAATCAAAACCATAATTTGGTTTAAACGGTTTAATACCCATTAATTTTATCAAAATATAACAAATTTCAATCAATGCATTTTGACGATATCTATTTGGAATTGAGTTTGGTGGTTTAGGGAAAACCACTGAACTGCTATATTCTTTTTGTCATTTTCAATACCTTTTCAGTCAAATAAAATCTTTTTTTGCCAAATTAAATACTATCTATTTTGAATTTATTTTATAAATAGATGTTTGACTTACCAGTCAATTCTAATTCAACCAATGGCTTTCCATGGCCATCATCGACAATTTTGAAAGGCCATTGTTCCTTCATTTTCTTAACAAATGATTCATTGAAATTCCGGCCAAACAAACGTTTCATTTCTAAGAAATTTATTTTAAAAAATTTATTCTAAATATTACCTAAAATTGTATTATTTGGATTTAATAAATTTTGTCTTCGTCCGAAATTTCCAACAATTGGCGTTCCTTGCTTAAATGAAACGCAAGTTGACATTAAATTGCTCTCCTCATTTTCATTTGGAATTATATGAAGTTTTCCATTGCGCCAAACAACAACACAAGAATTGGTGGTTCCCAAATCGATGCCCAACCAAGTGTTATTTTGGATAAACTGTTTAGTAAAATGATTGAATATTTATATTGAAATATTCAAAATTAGAATATCATTTTTAAATTACCTTTATATAGCCTTCATCAATGCTGATCACATTATTATGTGTCAATTTCCCATCCACCAAATATTTATATTCATAACGGCCTTTTAAATTCGCTTTTTAAATCAAAAAAAATGAAAAATGAGACCTGGATTTAGGTCAATTATGGTGGAAAAGTCATTTGTCGATTTCACCAATGGAATTTTGTACACTGTAAAAAATTAATTGAATATTTCCTATTTTGGGAATGGAGGACACAGACGCCAATTGTCCCAAGAACCGATGAGATTGACAGCTATTATCATTTGATTTTGGGCAGGCCATTTGAAGACAACCTATAAAATTGTTTAAAATAATTTTAAAATATAAATGTTAACCGGATATTTGTTTTTTTGAGGGGCAATTCCAATTTGTGGGATTTGAGGTTGAGGTTGGGATGGAATTTCGGCAATTATCCTCCCCTGAGGAGGCGTTGGAGCAAGCAAATTGAGTTGGCCTAATCAAAAGAATTAAATGAGAATATGTAAATGGACACTAACTGACCAAGATTGAGGTGAGATTGGGTTGGTGGCGACAAATGTGCAATTTGATTTGGGACTGAGATTGCCGAAAAGTCCACTCGAAGGCCAGGTGGCAGAGAATTGGCCGGATTCGATTTTGGCAAATTCCCAATCAAATTATCCTTCGACACAAATTGGCTATCCGTTGAAGAATCAGCTAATGGGAAAAATAATTTTAATTAAAACTTTCTAGTACATTCGATGAAAATAAAATAATATTATTCTACTATTTTTTAAGTCTTTTGATGCAAATTTATATATTTTCTTTTATAAAATCATTGCTTTTTTTGATGGAAAAAGAACATACGAAATTGTTGAAGGTAATTTGATGATTGTGGCCCATGGCCATTGTTTGATTGTTCATCACATCCATTGTAGTTCACCTGTTTAATGAAAAGATTAATAAATTTATAATTTGATTGAATGCTGGAAAGCCCACTCGAATGCTAGATGGTGAGTCCATCTTCTTCCTCTTCTCCACAGGTTTATCCCCAACAATCTCCATATCATTCAAAATTATCCTGAACAACATTTACAATAATTAGATATTATTATCATTTTCAATATTTTTAATTTCTAATATTTGATTAAAAACCTATGAGAAGAAGGGCGATTTAATTGTTCTCGTCGTTTTCTGGTCTTTTCCTCATCCAGCATTTCCACAACATCCAAAGTTGTTCGCTGATTAAATAAAGACAAGAAATATATAGATGAGGAGATTAATGGGATTACCGAATCCCCAAATTCTAGACCACCATCCATTCCATCAGGATGGCCATGGTTTTTTTCACCGCCCAAAGATTGATCCATTAGCTTTAAGTAAAAACTCCAAATAATCAAAATGATTTTATAAAACCTTTGAAATAAAAATTGGCCAGTAGCTGCAATTTAAGCCTTAAAAGAAATAAAATTAACCTGGTGGAAAATTGGAAAAATTTCTTTGGCGAATGTAGCTTGTGTAATATAATTTTTGCAATGTATCAACAATTTCTCTGTTGATATGCCACTTAAATGTTTAATTTTATTTATCCAAAACTGTTAAGCTTTAATCATATTTAAATAAAATTTATTTTAATCTAATATATTTAACATATTAATTTTCTATTAAATTTGCCACGTGTCTTTTTAATATATTAAGTTATATATACTAATTTCGTGTCGATACACATACAAATCATTTGCAAATATTTAAAATATCACCCAATACCTTTTTAACACACTGTAGCCGGAAAATAAATTTTTCAGCTACAGTACGGCAAAACCCTCAAAAAAATTTCCAAAAAAATAAATAAATAAATAAATGTTAATAGAGGAAATTAAGGGCTTTCAAATGATATATTGCATTCCCAAATTGGTTGTTTCCTTGCTGAGATATGACCAAAAAAAGAATGTACAGTACCCCAACCTTAATAAGAGCCCTCTCCCTTCCCCTGGGGGAGGGGGCTACCGTATGAAAAAACACTAAAAATTCCTCTGTTTTGTAGTAATAATTTTATTGATTTCGCTGAAAAACATTTTTTATCGAACCGTTACATACATAAAAAGAATGAATATATTTTAGAATTAATATTAATTTATTTTCATTAAATATTTAAATTAAAGAATATATGTTTTGATAAATTTTATTACGCTTTTTTTAAAATTTCTATTCTATATAAGGATTTAGAATTCGTTATTGCTCTACCGGAATTCTCAATATTTATCAAATAAGAAATATAATTCTATTTATAAAATTTGTTTTCTTTAATTTTATTTATAATTTAAAAAATTTAATTAGTATTTTTTATCTCTTTATGCCAATATCTATTAATAGTATTAAAAATATTTTTAAAAATTTCATTATTATTAAACGAATGTTATACCATACATCAATATATTTTTAAAGCAATTAATTTCAATTATATTTAAAAATTCTCAACGCATTATTTTATGTGTCATGATGATTCTCCAGATACCAAATATAAGGAAATTTTTGCCTGACAATATATAAACATCGCTATCTTGCGAATTCTATTAAATTAAAACCAATTAAAATTTTGGATTGATTATCTTCTTTGGAATAAATTTCGTGAATTTTATGATAATTAATAAATAACATCTATCTATGAAATGCAACTTTTAAAATCTTTTATATTTTATTTTTATAATTTAAATACATATGATCTTTCCATATTTGTTTAATAAATTACTTTTATTTCAGTCTTATGGCATTAGATTTGTCAGGTATTAAAATATTTTCTTTACTTACTCTTAAATTGCTTTTAAGAAATAATTAAATTTAAAATAAAACTTTTTTAATAAAATTTATTTTTTTGATGAATAATTTTAAAAAAATTTCATTCTTAATCACTTATAGCCAATTATTTATAGTGCAGATTATTCAAAAATTTTACAAATATTATTTTTGCATTCGATATTTTTATCAATTATTTAAAAATATATTATACTCGTCTATATGAATTTTATTTTATTTAAATAATATTGTAATCTATAATATTAATAACATTTTTTCAAATCGGATATTTTTTCACAAATATATTTATTCATATATTTCGCTTTCATGATAATTTCACTTTGAATTTTATTCGAACACGATTTTATATCAATAATGTTGAATTTCTTATATTTAATTGACATTTTCAATAATAAAATTTTTTATTGCAAAGATTCTTCTCAATATCTTACTTAAAATTTATTTATTTATTTATTAGTAATAACGAATATTAAAATATCAATTTATGTAGAATCATTTGATAATTATTTATTTTTTTTGATAATTTCTTTTAATATATAATATAATTTAATTGAATTTTATTAATTATTAATTTTTTCACTCTATAAAATAATTTCATACACTCTTATCAGACAGGATGACAATGAGGCCATATGAGATCTTCCATTTTTCGATAATTAAAATTAAATTATTCAGGAAATATAATATTTTTTTAAATAATCTAATACTCGCAATTTAACACACCACAATCTAGCTTTCATTCTAAATTTTAATATATTAACAAACATCTTAAAATTATTTTAAAATCTATTTTTAAAATAAAGTATCCATGATAATTAAAAAAAAATTATGAAAATATTTTATTGAATAATTATAATCAACAGAATTATTTTCTTTGCATATATACATTTATATTCCTCTTGAATTATATTTTTAGAAAAATATTTAATCATCGAATATTTATAAAATTATTATAGTATTATTTTTAAATAAGTTTTTGAATTTCTTTTTATTAATTATTTTCAATTTTTTCTGCCTTTATATTAAAATAGTTTTAACATTTATGTATAATGGTAATATTAATTTAAATTTTAATTTAGAGATTCAATAAAAGATAAAATTTTAAAATTTTTTATATTTCCAATTCAGTTTTTATTTCTGCTTTCTATATCATTAATTCAATTTTATAGATTTTTATTTTAATTTATTATTTATCAATATATCAGCAAGTGATGAAGTAAAGTTACATATATGTACTCGACTATTTGTAGAACTGCAAATGTAAGCCAGTATTTGCCCATTTCATTTTTAATCATAAAAAGGACAATGGTACCGTTCATTAAGGAAAATATTTGTCTATTTATAAAAAAATTAATTTTATGCTTATTTTATATATTTAAAGCTTAAATTTTATATTTAATCATATTAATAATTTAAATTAAATTAGATATTTTTCGAATTTAATTCAATTTTTATATTATTTCCTTTTAAAAAATTTCTCAATTGAAATTAAAATTTTATTTAATTTATCAACTTTAAATATTTAGGCAATTTTGATTCGCAAATTCTTATCAATAAGGCAGTTTTCAGCAAAGAGATCACCATTAATGATGTCTCTTTTTGAAATTTCTATCATTCCTGAGTAGGCATCCACGATCCAATTAACAATGCAATGTTGATTTTGAAAATTATACTTTTTTTATTTAATTTTCATTATGAATTTATGTAAAATTAAGATGCACATGTGGGCGAATATTCAATATTCTAGTAAATAAAATTAGAACATTAATAATTAATTTTATTTTAAAATATTTTCACATATATAAATAATATTTTATTGAATTTCATAAACGCTAAAATATATGATTACCAAATATATCTGGGAATCATAAAATGAAGAAAAAATATTTTTTGCTAATTATTAATTTTTTCCAGTTTATTTTACAAAAAATTTACGGTATTTTTATTTTGACAGATTCAATTTTTTAAAATAATAATTTTTTTTAAATTATATAATATTTAATATTAGATATATTTTTTTAAAAATTATTCTATATTATAATAAGTTTTATATAATTATCATATAAATTTTAGAATTATAATTTATATTATTTTTATTAATAAAATATTTTAATAATAATATAGTATAGATTCCATTCACTTTTTTTATTCAATTTTCTATTAATATTTTTTTCCTTTTATAAATTGAACAATATAATGAAAATTATTATTAGATTTTATTTTATTTAAAGTGTATTATTATTAGACTTTCTAATCTCAACTATTAATTAGATGCTTTTTGGAATTTGCATACTGCTCATTAATCACTATCCGAATCCGAACTCAATATTTCTTGGCTCAATTTCCTTTGCAATTATGCCAAATACATTCATTCTTAGAAATTATTCCAATTATTATTAAGAATAAATAAATAAATTATATTTTTAAATAAATTATTCTATTAAATTAATTTATAATAAAATTCAATCTCTTTTTCTTATATGCATTAAAAAATATTTTTTATTATAATAATTTATTAAATTTATAAATGAATTAATAAAAAAAACTTTTAAACGAATTTTTCACTCAAATAAACTACCAATTCTCTCAATGGCAATTCATTTTATTGATGATGTATATTTTTTCATGTTCAATTTTAAATAATAATATATGTTATTTTAATTCTATTTCTATAATTGTATCAGTAATACATATGTAGTTTGGAACTACTCGTATCATTACATATATATATATTTATTTTTCTCATCGCTTATAAAGTATAGGATTTTACCATATTTATTCTATTGTTACAGTGAAATAAACAATTACTAAAATATCAAAAATTATAATATTGAATGCATTTTCATATATACTGCTGATCTTTAATTTCTTATTTGTGTAAATCATTAATCTCCTTTTTTGTTGTATTGGCATAATATTTAAAAATATTTTTTTTATGAAAAATTATTTTTTTTATTAGAAAAATTAAGTGGTCTTTCTCGAAGAATTCTTTTGTCGCCATACATGCTATGATCGGTTCATCAATAATATTTCTTAATTAATAGCAATTATATTTAAGAAATTATATTCAGAATTATAAATTAATTTTTATATCTGTATTAATATAATTTATATATAAAATTATTAAATAAAAAAAAATTATATACTCCATTATTATAATTTGTAGTCATTATTAATTAATTTTATATACATATTAATAAATTAAGAGAAATGTGATTATAAGTCTCGCATTTATATCTCATTTCCATCTCAATATTTTTATATTAATATTTAAAAATCTTTGACAATTTTAATATAAAAATGAATTATTTTTAATTTAATTTATATGATTTATATTAAATTTTTTTTACAAAATGCATCTTTATTATTTTAATTCTTTTCTTTTATTAACATTAATGAATAATTCCGTCACTTTTATCGGAAAATTTCCATCACAACTTTAGTGTTCTTGCCAAATATTTATGTGCTTGAATTCATTTGTTTATATTTTCGTCATGGATTAAATAAAAAATGCATTTAACTAAATTTTACATAATTAAATTAAAAAATTTTAAACAAAATTATATCATTTTTAGAAATTTTTTCTAAATAAAGATTAATCTATAAATCTTATTAAATAATAATTTTCATTTTTTCTTTTAATAATTCTATATTATTATTTTATAAATAAAATATTGTTCCGAAGAATATGTTATGATTAGGCTGTTTTGGCCTTGTAGAATGGGCATTAAACTAGTTGTTTATCTCTTTCTTTTAATTATTTTAAATTATTATTAGAAAAAAATTTTTTAAAAATATATCTTTAATTATTTTCAATTATTTTATAATCAATAAATAATTATAATCAATTTATAGATTGACCGTTCCTAAAAAAATTTTTGAAAATTTGTGGTAAAGAAGAAAAGTAATTGTTATATCAAAATGGGCTATTCCTTATCCTTTTCTTCTTCTTAATGCCCAAGTGTCAAATTAAATATCAAGAATTTTGGCTAACATAAACATCAAAATATTTGATTTTGAAACTTCCATAAACCCTAGGAAGTTTATTAGTAAACTATTATATAAATTATTACATGAAAATAAATATGAATTTTATTTAAAATATTTATATATAATTATTTTCAATTTTATTATCAATTCTAATTTTCAGAATTGATATACTTAAAGAGGAATGGGTAAAATTGAAGAGATGAAAGATTTATTTTGATATGGTAATTCTTTTTAAACCATTCATTATTTTTGCCCGCATCACAGTCCTTCAATTGTTTTTCTGACACTTTTCTTCTTTCTTCATTTCCAGATACCATTTCCATTTAGAAATAATCCCCCATGACGAAAATCATCTCAATTTCACCAAAGTAAAGTCGTCTCAATTCAATGATTTACCAGCAGCCAAATTGCCCTCAAATCGACTTTAATCAAATACAATAAATCATAATATCTAATTTCCTTTATTTATATTAGTAAATTATTTTATTTGTTTATTAGATAAAATTATTAAACATTATTTTAAATTTTTAAAAATTTCATACTTTTTATTTTTAATTTGGGCCATAATTTAATTAATATTCATAAATAAGAATAATTATAGCTTTTTATATTATTCATAAAAAATTTATTCATTTAAAAAACTAATTCAATAGCTTTTTATCCATAATACCTTTTATTTGGTCATATAATAATTTATTAAAATAAAATTATACTTAAAGATACCTAATTGAACTTGAAGATACTGGATTTCACTCTGAAGTTCATTTAATAAATTTTTCATTAATATTTAATCTAAATCATTATTTTATATTTGTTCTTTATTTTCTGTAGCTATGCACATTTTTTAAATTTATTTCATTCTATTCTTTCTAATTTTTCCAAAAAAATTCTGGGTTATTAACATTTCTTTAAGCATTTATAATTAATTTACGCTTTCTTTAAATTTTCAATAATTTTATTATTTTACCATTTATTTAATTTATTTATTATAAAATTTCCCCCTAAAAATTATACGGCAAGGCAAAATTATTAAATTTATAATAGGCATGTCCATGAATTTTAATAAAATAATTATAAGATATAGATATTATGATGATTTTAAATTTCACTATTTATTTTAACTTTACTATTTTCAATTTATATTATTCAAATTTTAATTGAAAATACCATTATTAATAATAATTTTAATAAAATAATTTATAATATTTTAACGAAGATTAAGCAATTTTTTTTAATTAAAAATTTTCCAAAATGCTAAGATGGGAGATTTATCATATATATTTTAGGAGTCAGTTGATCCACAACAATTGCTTGTAAATTTTTATATTTTTTTAAACAAATATTATTCAATTTCTAATCTCAATAATAAATATTACATTTTCATTACAATTATTATTTAAATTTTCTCTCAACGCACTGTACTCTTTCCAAACATCTTTTATTTTAACCTATTAATTTTAAGTATCAAGGAATATCAAAATTAGCAGAATCTTTAGCCTGCTGTATTTCAGCTTGGGAATAATTTTCCCTCAATAGTCAATAATTCATTTATATTTTCTTTTATTGTAATGGCTGAATCAACACTGTTAATACTTTCCCTTATACTGGAAAGCATTCTTTAAATATAGTTTAATGTTAATGAGTATAGTTGAAATTTGGTATTTAGGTTTTAGAATTATTAAATCGGGCAACAATTCATCGAATCTTGTATTTTTATGAATATTAAACATTTTCTATAAATATATTAAGAATATCTTTTTATTATCCGGAACTACGATTATTTTACTTAAAATATTGTTTACTTTTAAAAAGATGATTTAAAAATGAAATTTTAAAAAAAGATTTTATTAATTTTTATTTTAATATTTTCTAATTTGCCATCTTCCGAATTGATGATACCCTTCTCAAATTTTCTCTATAATAATTAATTGAAATTTTTTCAATAAATTGTTTTATTTGATTATTTTATTATCATACAAATTTGTAATTTATTTTGAAAAGATGTATTTTTCGAAAAAATGACCAATTCTATATTCTTCGATTCCTATAGATTGTTTTTATTTTTCAAGTTAAAAATAATTTTTTTTGAAAATTAAATAATAATTAATTAATATTTAAAATTTAACATAGTTTTTTATGTGATAAATGATAATTTTTTAAATATTTACTTTTAATAATTATCAAAAGTAAGATAAATTATTTACTTAATTTAATAATTTTTAAATATCCTTATATAATTTTTTTAATATCTTATTATAAAATTAAATTTAATAATTATTTATATATTTTATGATATATTTTAAATTTATTTTTTTCCTTTACTTATTAAGCATCCATATACGATAGTTGTGGTTGCCATTTATTATGAATTGGGCAACAGAGCTAACGAATCAATCCAATGCCAGAATCACATATTTTTCCACTACGGTCTGCAATAACGAAAACTTTCTTTAATGCCATTAACTCCATTTAAAATTCGAAAAATTAATATAATTTCATAATAAGGTAAAATTATTCATTATAAATTGTTGTCACATAATATTGATATGGTTTTTTTATAAAATTAAAAAAAAATATAAATTTAAGAATTCTCATTTGTAAGAAGGCCTGATTTGAAAATTTTACTGTGATATATTATCCGAAATTTCATCGTAATTATTTTCTGTCCAATATATTTAATGTTCATTTTTATTCTTCTTCAAAAAGTTTCTTTTAATCTTTCTTCAAAATTTTAATTTCTATCGCATTTTTATTTTCTTTTTTTTTTATCTTTCTGTTCCAAAGACCATCAATTTGATTTGATTCGAAAGTAAATGATGAAAAAGTAGGCATACTTTTAAAAAGGGCAAATTTAAAATTTATGTATAATTTGTTATTTATTAATTTTTTCATTTATTCAAATTTATCCTAGTTTATAAATTTAAAAAAATTATTGTCTTTTCAAACATATAACAATTTATAAATAAGTGATAAGGATAATTTGATTTTCTTGCCATTTTGATATTTGATTTTAAGTTATAAATTAAACTATTTTTATAAATACTTTATTTATTATGATTAATAATTCAAATAATTAAATTTAATGATAATCAAAATATTTTTCATTTTGGATTCATTTTCAATTCTTAATATCATTTAGCTACATCCTTTTAGAGCTTCCTTTTCTATTTCAGACTTTATCCTTCTATTATATATGATTTAAATTTTAAATCTTAAAATATAAAATATAAAGGTCAAATAAGAAATAAAATTATTTGATAATAAATTTTTGGCAATAAAAATTTTGATGTAAGTTGGCAACCATTTTTAATTTTATTATTATTTTCTTCATATTTAGACTTAAAATATGCAGTTTTTGATTTTTCTACTTGTTAAAAAATATTTAATTTTTTGGCATTCAGATATATTGTAAAATCTTTGATAGAATTCAAGAGAAAATAATGTTTATATTTTTAAAAATAATATATACAGTCTAACATGCATTATTATATAATTATAATTTTAAGAAATAAATTATAAATATGTAATTTTCTTTTTTCAGTTTTTAAAATGATTTTCATTCTTAATTAAAAAACTAATAATATTTTTTATCTAATATAAAGACATATAAAAATTCTTTTTAAAATAAATTCATCGAGTTTATCATTAATTATTTTAAGAAACTATCAAAATAAAGAATTATATCTGACTAAAATTTTTACACAAAGAACAACCGTCGAATCAATGTTAATTTTTTCTTGTGCAGCCAAAATTATTTATTTTTTTTATTCTCAAAGACTTTCACAGATTATATTATAATTATAAAATTACAAATTTTATTTTTAATTAACAAAATACATATCGATATAAATATGAATAATTTTAGATTATAGCCGATGTGAATAGAATATTTTAAAAAAATTTTATTGCATTTAATAATAGCTTTAGAAATATAGTATAATTTTTAGAAATATTTATTTCAAATTTTTAAGGATTTTTTTTCAAATTCATGATTTCTTTTACAAATTAATTATATATTTTTAAAAATTAATTTTTTTTCTTGAAAGGACTATTTATTTTTATTTTTATTTAGAGTATAGAATATTCTTGGTAGAAACATTGAATATTTCGGCTTTGTCTGATGCAACCAGAACCAATTTAATGCTATTCTTTTTCACCTGCAACAAAAACATTGACAGCACCTTTTTGCCAATGCCCGTCATCTTTAAAAAGAATGGGCTGAGATTAAATTTTTGTATTTATATATGGGCTGAGATTAAATTTTTGTATTTATATATCTTTAAATTTAAATTTACATATTGCTTCATTTGTTTCCTTCTTACTCTTAGTTTTTTTTTTTTAATTTTAGTGAAAAATTTTTAAAATATCTAATTGTTTGCTAATTCTTTATAAAAATTTTAATTTTTATTATATACAATATAAAAAGCTAAGGAAAAAAATGTCGCCAACATTTTTGGGTATAATAAGATTCCGGATGGGAGTTGGGAGGTGGTGGTTGGAAAACTTCATCCAGAATGCACGCGTATAGATGAATTTGGGCATGGTTTGGTTTGAAGTTGAATTTGGCCAGGTCGTTAGCAGAGGGGGAAAACCGGTTTTTGGACTTAGAATTTGGCCGCATTTTTTACTTTTTCATTCATAACTTTTTTGTTTATGAATATTTTCATGAGGAGTTTCTTTAGTGCCAACCAGAAGAATGGGAGCTTCAAAATGATGTATAACTTGCTGGGCTGCGCAACGTGGCCTAGGACGAGTTCGTGTTAGAAGGTGCGCATGTCATGATTTGGCCATATCCCGCTCCAGAGCTAAGCCTATAGTGGATATAGGAATTGGAAGGTGAAAATTGGGATTCGGGGGTTTTCGATTATGGCGAATTCAAATATGACATTAGTTTTAAGATCCGCGCAACCAGGGGTTTGTAAACCGGTTTAAAAATTTCAAAAAATGGAAATTTTGACGGAATGAGGTGAAAATTGGGATTCGGGGGTTTTCGGGTATGGGGAATTCAAAAATGATAATGGTTTTGTTATTCGGTCGAAACCGGTTTGCAAACCGGTTCAAAAAAAGTCCAAAAATGAAAATTTTGTCAGAATGAGATGAAATTTTGGATTCGGGGGTTTTCGAATATGGAGAATTCAAAAATGGCATTAGTTTTGGTTTTCGCACAATAGGTGGTTTGCAAACCGGTTCAAAAAATAAAAATTTGTCCAAAGAACAAGAAATTTATAATTCCGGTGTTTTCGAGTATGGGGAATTCGAATTTAATTATATTTTTGTGTTTCTGTCAAAATCGGTTTGGAAACCGGTTTGGAAACCGGTTTAAAATTTAATTTCAAATCCACGACCCAAACAAGGGCTGGCGAGCGAAGCGAGCCTGCCCATGACCTTAAGAAGGCGGGCGAGCGAAGCGAGCCTTCCCAAAATCTTTAAATAATTTAAAAATCCGAATCCCTAGGGTAGGTCTAACGCGCCTTGGCGCGTTTACAAACACTTCTAACATATAAACCCCTCCGATATATTTCTTTGGCCCACGTATTCCTTGCACCCACTTCCCTTACGCCCACTTCCCTAACGTCCACTAGTTATATCTAATATAAAAAGAAATGTCACACGGTTTTTTGGGTATAATAAGGTTCGGGGTGGGTGTACGGGGATGGGACCTGGAAAAGTACATCGGCCTACCGGACAAATTAATGAATTTGAATATGATTTGGGATGAGGTTGAGTTTGGCCAGGTGGTTAGCAGAGGGGGAAAACCGGTTTTTGGACTTAGAATTTGGCCGAATTTTTTACATTTTCGTTTATAACTTTTTTGTATATGGATATTTTCGTGAGGAGTTTCTTTAGTGCCAACCAGAAGAATGGGGGCTTCAAAATGATGTATAGCATGTGGGGCTGCGCAGCGTGGCCTAGGACGAGTTCGTGTTAGAAGGTGCGCATGTCATGATTTGGCCATATCCCGCTCCAGAGCTAAGCCTATAGTGCATATAGGAATTGGATGGTGAAAATTGGGATTCGGGGGTTTTCGAATATGGCGAATTAAAATATGACATTAGTTTTAAGATCCGCGCAACCAGGGGTTTGTAAACCGGTTTAAAAATTTCAAAAAATGGAAATTTTGACGGAATGAGGTGAAAATTGGGATTCGGGGGTTTTCGGGTATGGGGAATTCAAAAATGATAATGGTTTTGTTATTCGGTCGAAACCGGTTTGCAAACCGGTTCAAAAAAAGTCCAAAAATGAAAATTTTGTCAGAATGAGATGAAATTTGGGATTCGGGGGTTTTCGAATATGGAGAATTCAAAAATGGCATTAGTTTTGGTTTTCGCACAATAGGTGGTTTGCAAACCGGTTCAAAAAATAAAAATTTGTCCAAAGAACAAGAAATTTATAATTCCGGTGTTTTCGAGTATGGGGAATTCGAATTTAATTATATTTTTGTGTTTCTGTCAAAATCGGTTTGGAAACCGGTTTGGAAACCGGTTTAAAATTTAATTTCAAATCCACGACCCAAACAAGGGCTGGTGAGCGAAGCGAGCCTGCCCATGACCTTAAGAAGGCGGGCGAGCGAAGCGAGCCTTCCCAAAATCTTTAAATAATTTAAAAATCCGAATCCCTAGGGTAGGTCTAACGCGCCTTGGCGCGTTTACAAACACTTCTAACATATAAACCCCTCCGATATATTTCTTTGGCCCACGTATTCCTTGCACCCACTTCCCTTACGCCCACTTCCCTAACGTCCACTAGTTTTATGAATATACAATATTAATAATTTTATAAAATTTTGTTTGATATTATAGCATTTCGTTATAAAATTCTATAATTTTTATTTTTATTAATATAATTTTTAATCTAATTTATTTGAAATTTATTAGGTAATTCACATTTATAATAAAAAGCCTTAAGTAGTATTAAATTCAGGAAATCATCTTCCCACAATTTTAATATTGGGAATTTTATATGGACGAAAAATTAAGATAAAAGTTTTACAAAAATTTTCATACGGTTTAATTTCTTTACATCGAATTTGGCAATTTTTGCAGTCTAATTGACTATTTTTTGAAAAGCAATACCCAATGCCCGCATTACACTGATTTAGAATAATATTTTGTAAAGGAAGATATTGTTCTCTTATTTTAAAGAATTTATTGATGATTGTCATTGCCCAATATCTGCTGAGAGGCATTGCTGGTGCAATGTTAGTTTTGTTGAAGTCATTAGTAATTAGCAATATAATTTAATTATCTAGTGGATCTTATTTTTTTATAATAATATTTATCTTCTTTTTGGAATATTTATTTAATAAATAGTAAAACATTTCTTCAATCCATAAGTATATTTTTTAAAATCCAAATTAATACATATATTCTGTTGCACATGTATCTTTTTTAATATTTTTCTAGATTAAAATAAATTATAAAATTTTAATATATCTTTATTATATCATTAATAGTAATAATCAAAATAATTCTAAATATTATATAACAGCAGTTAAAATCATAAACACCGTGAAGATCTTTTGATTTTTAAAATTTTTAACGTACAAATTTCTTAATAATAAATATATAGATTTAAAAATGATTCCACTTTATTTATTATTATTTGTTATATTAAATTAATCAAATATTATATAAATTTTAATATTTTTTATTATCTAAATCTTTATTCTACATCATTCGTAAATTTTTATAATTTTATATTATAATGGTTATAAGGTCATTTTTCTTTTCATAATTTAAATTTATAGTTTATTAATACCAATTATTTTATAATAAATTTTAAAATAATATGAATTTAAATAATGGAATGGAACAAAAAAACACATTCTTAAATGTTTGGCGAAACTTCTGAACAGTCAGTCAATTATCTAGTTGCATTTCCAAAATTAAATATATTACATACATAAATATAAAAATCATATTTTATTCTTTTTAATTGTTAATGTTTCAAATTCAATTTGCAACCTTCTTTTATTATAATTTTTCCTCATTTTTAAAAGATAATAACAAATTTATCTATTTATTTAAAATCATCTAATTTCTTATTTAATTTCAGATAAATAATAAAAAATTTAAAAATCTCTTTTTTGATTAATCTGCTTTCGAAATTAATATTAAATCAATTTTTTACTGAAGAAATTCACTACTGTAATCAATTAAGATTTAAGAATATTATTATAAATTTGGTATTTTTATATTTCATTTTTCAAACAAAAATTTTGTGAAAATTTTAGCTAGAAAAATATTTCATTTAAAATATTAAATATTATATCCAAGTTAATGTTATTGAGAGTTGCAACCAAATATTCATATCTATTTACAAAATTGCTTATAAAATATTTAAATATTAAAATTTATTTTATTGTCAATATAAATAAATTTAATAAAAATCTATTTAATTTTTGCATTATATATTTCTAAATTTGCATGTTAATATAATATAAATTGCTCTATTATTTAATTTTCTTATAATTTATTATGAATATAATTATTTTTTCACAATTTTATTTAATTTAAATTTAAAGAAGTATAATATTTTTAATATTTTTGAGCAATAATATAATTTTTTATTAAATATATTTAAAAATTTTATATATTTCTTAAAAAAATAAAATGATAATTTTATTTTCCTATTAAAATAATTATAGATATTATACCTACACAAATTTGCAAAAAAATATTTTACATAATTCTATTTATTTTTATAACAATTAAAACAATTTATTTACCATAACATTCATTGAATAGATCTTGATATGACAAATTTATAATATTTTTAATTTAAATTTCATTATTACGCTAGTCAAAAGCATTTTTAATTCAAAATTATTTAAGAATTTAAATTTAAATTTTAATTATAAATTTATTTTCTGAATAAATTTAATAAAAGGAAATAAAATTTATTATTATAAGTATTTTTAATTAAAAATATTTATTTTACTTTTATTGATTGAATGTGAGTTTAGTTTCTTGGCTTATAATGTATAGGTCCATTTTTAGACGCTTAAAATTCCTTTTCATGCTCTCAAATTTCTTTATATCAGCTGCTTGGTTTTAGTAATACCAAAGTATTTTTGCAAATTAGTTGATGTGTAATAAATCATTATTTTTTATATATTATCATATACTATTTTTTTTTATTCCAATTTTTATATTGAAAATTTAAATATTTTTGTATGCTATTTTGTAATTTTAATCTTTAATGTTCATAATAATTTATTCAATAATATAAATTAAAGAAAATATAGATCATCATTATCCAGTGGTTGCTGTTTGGTTACTAGATAAAATAAAGCCAGGAATAATTTCTATACGATTTATTTATTAAGTGTATATAAATTTGTTATATATACATTAAAAGATTTTCAGATTTTATATCTCATAATTTGACATAAATGTTTTATAAATTTATATGCTTATATTTTTGATTGATTCTTTCTAAAAATCTTATTCTATATTATAAATTTTTAAACTATTCTATATTAATTTTTTATTATTCACATCATTTAATTTTTTAATTTTTATTCAATATTTTAATAATGAATAAGAGGAAAAGGGAAATGAAAAAATGGTACATTCGTAAAGCTTTTTCGATGCTGAAGTTTTGGTACAGTTATAGTATATAATTAATTCATATTATTTATTTCTTTTATTTAATTACAATAAATCTTTTAAATAAGTTTGATAATAATAATTAAAAAATCGAAAAATACTTTAATTTTTATTTACATTCTTTTATAACAAAATAAAAAATTTATTAATAATATTGAAATATTATATAAATTAATTGATAAATACATATATAATTTTTCAAAATAAATTATATGATAAAAAATATTCATTTATTTTTCTTATATTTTAAATTTAATTTTTTTATTTTTGTAAAGATAAATATTTTATTTATTTAATAGAAATTTTTCCTTTATATCCTTAACATGTACTATCATGTTTTTAAAAATATAATATTTTTTTCCTTTTTTTATGCATTGTGTTTATTAATGTAATAATTTTATAATTGAAAATATTTATTCATAATCAGTTATTATTTTTATATTTATTTAATTGTTTAATTTTATTTGTTTTATTATTATAATTCAAAATTTTTACAAATTTATTAATTTTTCCACAAAAAATTTCGTCAATATTTTAAGGATACATCCATTTATTCAAAATCAATTAAAATCATTTCGTCTACAATTTTCTGGGTATATATATTATTAATATAACTACTTTCTCCGAGCCCAGGGGTGAGAATAGTTTAAGAAGGCTTTCCGCCTGCTGACAGGGTAAATATTCTTAAGGCAAAACTCTAAAATTGTTGTAAATTTAACAAATTATTTTTAATTTTAATAAAGTCTTTAATATATCTCTGTAATTTGTAACGAAATCTTCTGTTCATCATGTTGATTTCGTTCCTTAATTATCTTATTAGAATTTACATAATCTTATCTTTTTTCTTTTAATATATTTTTAATTCATAAAGATGGTTATATATAATTTGATTATTCGTCTATACATGATAATCCTGAAAATGTTTCGTCCGCCGGAATAAAGGAAAAAATTGTAGAAATTACGACGATTTGTACGAAGATTATTTAAGATGACAATTCAGATGCTGTCCATCGAATATCAAAAATTTTCTTAATTCCATGTATTCAGAGAATGTTTTTTTAAATTTTTTTTCTAAATACTATTATTTTATCGATTTTGAAGCTATAGCACTTAAACAAATTTTTAACGATAATATTTCCTTTTCAATTTTTAGAATTTTACGAAGAATTTTTCTTAAGATAAAGTACTAATTCTTTGTTGAAAATTTCCACAAAATATTTATGATTATTAAAAAATGCAAATAATCAAATCGTTCTAAATTAATTTATTTGATTTGTTAACTAGAAATCTTACTTTATAAATTATTAAATAATCCATTATAATTTAAATTGTGCATTAAATCGAGTAATTTTATTCTTGCTTAAAATTTAAAAATTATTAATAGTATAAAAAATAATAAAATGTTTATTAAAAAATAACGATAATATTTCTGCCAGTTCAATCAGGCAAAATTGGCCGCCTGATTCCTGGATTCTATTACTCATCACCTTTTAGAATATTCAGATTTGTATCTATAAAATTTGATCATCATAGGACAAATTGACAATTCTTTCATCAATCAATATTATTATATGCATTACCATCTTCAAATTATTTGAATTAATATATTTATAGAAGAATTGTCCTATTTATTTGTATTTTTATTGATATAATTTTTTATAATTTTAAAATTAAAAAATTTTAAAATTTTGCAAATATATTTAATAAATAATATAGAAAAAACTGCAATATATTTGTGACAAAGGCGCTCTTCAATTTGATTTCATCATTTACCTAATTTTAGAATATAAATGTTCTATTTTATAGATGTTAAATAAATTTTAAAAAATAGTATATATTTTATTAATATACTTTCAATATTTTGTAACAATCTTCATTTTTTTATAATTCATTCAAAATAAATATTTTAAATATTATCTTTAAAGATGTTTAGATAATTATGACTGATATACTCATAGAAAGATATTAATTGTGCAGTTATAATGTTTCAAAATAAAACAGTATAAATTTACATGAATATTCT
The DNA here is from genome assembly GCA_030063045.1 of Pratylenchus scribneri. Taxonomy (NCBI): domain Eukaryota; kingdom Metazoa; phylum Nematoda; class Chromadorea; order Rhabditida; family Pratylenchidae; genus Pratylenchus; species Pratylenchus scribneri. The sequence continues at coordinate 33,870 of JAQSEB010000101.1, read as the reverse complement.
ACTTTATAAAAGAATTACATTTAATTTTTTCTAAATTTTTTCTCGTTCTCGATAATTATTTTACTAATCTTATTTTCATTTATTAGAGAGCCACTTTATTATAAATATCTATTCGGATTTCCAAGTCATTCAATATTCCTTTCGCTAAAGGAAATTTGAAAGAATGTAAGGGCGGTGGAAAAAAACCGTATGGGGGAGGATATGATTTAGATCGGCGTGAATTTCGATGACACCAATATCGTCCATGTCGATTTCCATTCAAGGGTCATTCCATAATATGTGGCGCATATCTTATTGATTATTTTCATAAATATTATTGAAAATTGTATAGCTTTTATTTATTTGCTCTTTTTTATTTTAATTAGTGTAATTTAATATAATGTAAATTTATTTAATTTTAAAACATATTAACATATAAATAAATTAATATATTCCATGAAAATAATTATTTTTAATTCTTGCAAATAATTTTGTAAACTGGATTATTAGTGATTTATAACTAATTTTCTATAATTTAAAATTTTATTAATTTATCCAAATTTAATTTGTTATATTTTCTATTTTTAAGGTATCAATTCTATTTGAACGATTAATCACTTATTAATTTTACGAATTATTTCTTGTTAGCGAAAAAATAAAGTAATATTTTAATGGATTTTAAAATTTTAATTATTTTATTTTTAAATTAATAATTTTATAATTATTTTATATTGCATCGATTCATCGCTGTATTTAAAAATTTATATTAAAAATTTTAATCAAAAATAAATAAATAGTGCAATGAGAATATTAAAACAAAATTTTTTCATGAAATGAATTAAATTTTTATCAATCTTCACTGAGTAATGTCCTTCCTTATTTGATTTTTTTCCTCTTATCATTTTTATGCTTTCATTTAACTTTTCAATTTATTTCAAGTAAAAATTAATATTTATCTTCCTTATGGTAAAAAGTAAAATTAGAAATAATTCATAGAATGATGAACAGATTTCTATTTGAACAATTTCAATCTATGTTGATGTATAATTAATCTATTAAAAAATTTGAATAATCTGGAAATTTTCATTTTTTTTTAAATTTATACAAAAATAATTTTATAGAATTATTATTAATATCTAAATATTATTTCGATTCTTAAAAGCCAATTTTCAATTTTCTTTTCAATATTTTCTAATAAGAAAATACTTAAAATTTTCGAATATTTTATTTTTATAATAATTTGAAATAAACTCATTCACATCTCTATATATAAAAAATTTCAAATATTTGTTTAATTTATTTTATAATTATTTTTCAGATATTTTTCACATTGTAATCAATGTAAGCAGAATATTTATGGAAATAAGAAATTCATAAAGAATTTTGGGTTCATCACTTAAACAAAAATATTTTCTGATCAAAAATAAATTGAATTCTTTTTTATTATTATATAAAATTTGTTTTGAGTATTTGATGAGATTTTTCATCAAAATTAAGAACTATTTAAGTTTCATAAATTATGATATTTTGATTATAATTATTTATTTTTGGCAAAAGTCAATTTAGTTTTTTGTTTCCGCATTAAAATCAAAAAATGCCATAGAATATTTATATAAAATTTATTAATTTATTTAAATTATTTGTTATTTTTTTACATTTAATTAAATAATTTATTGTTTTTTCTTATGCTAAATTATGTTGTTATTTTATAAATTTTATTGATTCAGAGAAAATTATAAAATTTTGTTTTGAAAATTTTTATTATCATCCTCCCTCACCCATATTTTTCTCAAATTATTTAATTTTATTTTAAATTTTAATTTAAAACATATTAAAATTCATTCTATATTCTTAAACTTTTTAAAATTTATTGTATTGAGAAATTTATTATTTAGTAAATTATATTTTTCTTCATTTGTTTCCGAAATTTATTTTGAATAAAAGCAATTTTATTAATTTTTATTTTATATTTTAATTGTCTATTCATTGAAACTGGAATAATTCTTTGATATTTCATATTTAAGTAATTTTAATATAGGTAACAAAATTATGAATGTACGAAAATTTTAAATAAATTTTTCAAGCGAATTTTGTGAAAAGAATTAAAGTTGATTATTATTTTAATCAAATTGACTATTATTCTTTTTCAATTTTGTTTATTCTTTAATTATAACATGATTAGCAATGAGTATTGGTACATATTTGAGCCAAATCGTGGTGGCAAAATTAACAGCTTCGCCAATATTAATTCGATGTTTATGACAATATGGAGGGTCGATTAACCATTGTGAAAAAATAAAAGAGCTTTTATTATATATTTCAATAAAAAAATTTTTATTTATTAAATTTACTCAATTTTTAAATTTTTAAACTATAGAAAATTTTGATCATCCAAAAGGCATTTTTACCAAGCTTTTTTTAAAATTATTTTTTAAATCATTTTTCAATCAATTTCAAAATTAAAATTTTTATGATATATTTTAACCCATTTCTTCAAATTATCCTCTGTTGTAGATATTGAATATGCGAATAATCTGACTAATAAATACTATTGATAATTTTGGTTTATTAAAATTATTTGTTGATTCTTTTTGTGCTTATTTAAATATTTACTTTTCAGATATATTTTTAGTTTTTTATATCATTATTTATTTATTTAATTAATATTAGGATGTTTTCTAACAAATACATTTCGACTGGCCGACTAGATTAGTACATATTTGAATGAGTCAATTTTTGGTGAATTTTTTTGCAGATATTTCTAAATTATTGATTGATTTTTAAAAAATAATATATATATTATATATCGATATCGATGTATATTCAATATTGCATCAGTGAAAAATTTAATTTAACAGCAAGTATAATAAATTTCATATCATATATTAGATTTAATTCTTCGATTTTCTACATGAATATACACAATCTATTAAATGCTTGTAAATTTATTTCGTTTAATTCCCTTTAATTTAAAAGTAAAAACCATAAAAAAAAATTAATTTAAAATTATTTTAAAATCTTGTAAATTTGTTTAATTTTTTTATATTTTGTTATAATATCTTAAACTTTTGCGCCTTTTTATTAATCGGCAACATAATCTCTTCACATAATCCTTCGAATGGATTAGTGCAAATTTGGTATAGTGTTCCCAATTATATTAATATTCAATTTATTTTATCATATTCCTCTATTTTTAATATATTATTAAATATTTAATTTATAATGTTCTTTAATTTCCAATTAAATTTAATTTTAATATATCAATTACTATTAAAAATCTTTATGTTATTGTATTATTTCATCCATGTATAATTTTGATTGTACTTTAACCAATTAATTTTTTTATATTAATTTATTTTTTATTAAATTTTATTAATTTCTCAATATTATTAACAACAATTAATTTTGTTTTAAGATATTTTTTATTTTTTTTTAAAATTTTAAACTTTTTGGAAAATATATTATATTAATTTTACATATAAAATAAAATTATTTAAATACTTTATTTATGAAAGACTGTATAAAATAAACCATTTCTCTGCAGCTTATTTCTTTTAAAAATTGATATTTGAAAAATTTTTTATAATAATTCATTTATAAAATTTTTTTCTTCCCTTTTTAATTTTTAATCTATCTTCATAAAGCTAAATTAAATTTTTTTAATAAATTTATTTAAGCCTATTTTAATGGATCAAAATTCATTTTTATTTAATTCCTCAATTGTAACACAGAATAAGGATTAATGAATAGTCTTTTTATAATTCACATTTATTTTTTATGAAGATAAGTAATTAGAATAATTTTTCATCTATTTTAATTATAAAGATTAAAAATTGCCAATTTTTAATAATTATATCAAACATGAGTTATTTATTTTGATATTTGTTTTTCTCGGTTAATACTAAAGGATTTAAGGTTTGGATTATATCTAAATCTCCGATTTAAGGTTTGCGAATCTCCAAAAATTTAATTAATTTTATCGATATTGAATAAAAAATAAATTGTTTCCCTCTTTGAAATGGTATTTGAAACTTTAAATATTTTTATAAAAATAAAAATTTCAATGTATTACTTTATTTTTAATATAATTAATTTTTTTTAATTTTTATAAAAATTACCTAAATCATCAATTACAATTATAATAATAGATTCTTCTATTTAAATAAAATTATCAGAGTCATTTTATATATTTTATTGTATACCTACATAATTTATCATATATATAAGTTTTCATTATGAAGAAATTTGCTCCGCTGTAGTAATAATAAAATATCCATTTAAAATATTTTACAAAGAAGCTAGAATTATCATTATAATTTATGTTAACTATCGATAATAAATTGTTAGAACAAATTAATTTAATTTAATTTTAAGAGGAAATGATGTTTTAATTTAAAAAAATTAAACTTTTTTATTAGTTTTGAGTAAATTTCATATAAATTTAATTGATGGCTTATATTTATTTTTCATAAACTGTTATTAAAAATAGGTTTAAAAAGACATTTTTTTATACCATTATTTTTCTATATTTATCATTATATCTCCTAATTTAATTTAGCAATCTATTTTTTTATTCTTTTCAATTTTATGAATCTTATTTTATATATTTTTCTTTTTAATTAAACTTCCCTTATTTTGATTTATTTTTAAAAAAACATTAATTTCTTTGATATCTTTAGTTAATTGATTTTAATATTATAAATTTTGCTATATTTACTAATAATTCTATTTTGAATTCCACAACTTATCAAAAATTGCTCATGATATTTTTGACTTAATTTGGTCAATTCTGAATTATTAAATAAAATCGTCATAAAATATAAGTACCAATTTCCGTTGATTTGGAGGTTTATTCCAATTCTTTTATTTTTGTTCTCAAAAAATATATGCATCGTTAATTTAGTTGAATTTTATATTTTATTCTAATTCTTGCACTTAAAATTTTACTCAAAATTTTTCACTAAATTTTTATTTCTAAAATTCATAATAATTTATAATTTTAAATAAAGGAAAGATAAGCTAAGCTGATCATAAAATTTTTAGCTAATTTTTTAAATTAAAATTTCTTAATTAATATTTTCTTTTTGATTTTTTTCGTAAATTAATAAAATTATCAGAATCTAAGATAAATTTTTTATGCAGGACAGAGCTGTTGATAAATTAATTTTAAAAATATTTTTTATCGGTTCGAAATCATTTTCTTTTTAAAATTTTATTTACAATAATATATTTCTATATTTTAAAACTTTCATATTTTTAAATTAAATCCTTATTAAATTATAATTTTTTTAATTTAGATTATTTTTTTTATAATTATGATAAATCATTAAAATAAATGATCATATTTCTTATCATAGATATTTCGAAATTCATTTTAATACATAGCCAATTTTAAATTTATATTCAAATATTTATATAAATTAATTTTATAATCCTTCCGTTCTAAATTTAATTAGACAGAACATTTTATCAATATTTTATTTGCATTCATAATATTATTCATTAATAGACTTCGGCCAATAAAAATATCAAATGATTTTGATTTATATGTGATCGTTTTTTTATATTTAATAATTCCACTTGAAATTATATATAATTATATTTTTAGATAAATTAATGGAGTGAACTTTAATTTTGAAAAAATTTAATAGTTGTATATCTAATCTTTTATTTCTCGAAAAAATATTTGTTTCTCGATTTTTTCCTTTCTTATTTTCATCTTTAAAATTTTTTTTAATCCTCATAAATTTTTACCAAATTTAAGAGCTTATTTAGTAATATTTTAATTTATAATACAACTTTACACCATTAAAATTATTCTTATTTTATTAACATAATGAAATTTTTAAAAATAAGTTTTCTTTGAATTTTAAAATTTAAATTACATAGGAAATTTTAGATTTATTTCTTAACAAATTTTTTATTAATAATTGTAAATCCAAATTCCATTATTTGAGAATTTTGTTATCTCAAATGCCAGGAATTCGTAGGTGGCTATTGCATTTTCTATTAAGTAAAGCGAGAATGGATTTGCTTAAAATTTATTTATTTCTTATTTTGTTAATCAATAATTAAAAATAAATTCATATATGTATATAGAAATTTCCTTTGGTATTTTAGTATATATAAATACTTTAATTTAATTTTTTATATTTTAAATTTCATTAAATATTCGAGAAAAATTTTTATTCAATAAGTTTAAATTAATTTATTATAAATTTTTGTTATTTTTCTAAGAAAGATAAATATAATATTCTTTTTTGAAGAAATATTTTCTTTAAAATTTGATATTCTATCATAATATAACATATTGTACAGCTTCTTTGTTGTTGTTTTTCTTGCATTTTTATATCAAAATATTTTATTTAATATAAAGGAAATATTTTTTATTAATTTTAAATCTGATTACTGCCAAATTAGATAAATTTCTAAATTTTAAATAAAAAAATTAGAGATAATGATAAATATGTACAATGATTGTAGAATAAGGAATAAAGGTCGTTTATAATGAGAAATAAAATATATTTTATAAATGATAAAAATAGCTTTCTATATACTTGAATTTTTTGTAAATAAATCGAATTTTTCCATTATGAAAAAATTAGCCAAACAAATTCATTAATAAAAGTAAATTATTTAATTATTTCATGAAGAATAATAAATTTTTTTATTAGTTTTTAATAAATAAAATATTTGAATTTATTAATAATGATTTGTCCTTCCATATTATTTAATTTTATAAATAAAAATTTTCCCAAAATTTCATAAAAATTTGTTTTCTTTTAATTAATTTTTTAATATATTATTAAAAAATTAAAATAATTTTATAACTATTTTCTAATTTTTTATATTTTCTTTTTTATCATAATAATTAAACATGATGCAGGGATTTTGCCTTCGATCTAGAAATAAATTCTAACTTTGTCAGAATCTATTTTCTAGTCAGATTTTTAGCATTTTTTTCTAGATAAGAAAAGTTCTTCACTCTATTGATTTGAAGTTTAACTGGTTTTACATTATATTATTTTTAATTTTTTCTAATTTTTTTTAAAAATTTATTTTGAGATAAAATTGATTTATTAGAAAAATATAGCAAAATTATTTGCTTTTTCCATTTTTTTCCATTTTTATTTCATATATTTTTAAATTATTTATTTAAATACTATTTAATTTATTAAAATATTATTTCTTACTTTTACAGTATTATAATAGATATATTTTGAATTGGCGTTCAATCATGTTGCAATGCTTGACTCCATAACAAGATTTTTGAAATTTGGGGAATGGTACAAGTATGAGCCGGCAGAGAATATCAAAAAAATTGCAAACTTTTAAATGTTTTCGAAATCGGATTTGACCGATTCGTTTATAAAGATTTCTTCTCATGGAAAAATAGGAAATGATTTAATTTTTTTTGATATCGGCATAAATATTTTTCTATATTTCACATTCCAATCTCAAATTTATTATTGTCAAGAGGAAAATCGTCCATTATCTAATTTTCAACCTTATATTTGGTCACACCAATAGCCAAAATTTTTCATCTTTAAAAATTTTAAGTATTTTTAATTTATAATTATTCTTAATTTTGTTCTACTTTCAGAGTAATGGCATACTTTCACACAAAATTTAATATTTTTTTTATTTTAAAACATTAATGGAATTTTCTTTTTTATATTTTTCAAAATCTTCTTATTCTCAAAAACATCATGGACATTTCCCTCGTCTTATTGAACTTATTGAATAATTGCAAGTTAAATTGTAATTTTAATTGCTATAAAAAGATAAAATCATGAATACTTATAAATGTTATAATTTGTTAATTATTTTATAGGTATTTTCTATTCATATACATTTTACATATTCCATTATTAATTTATATTTAATTTAAATATTGTCATTTGGGATCCCATTATTTATAAATATGATAAATAGATAAATTTTTAGAAGATTTTTTAATAAAATTTTTATTTAGCTCATTTAAATAAATTATTATTAAATAAAAATATAATGATTTTCCATTTGAATATTTACGATAATTATCTTTAAATTTTATTATTATTTTATTTATAAATGACATCAACTTCGAACACTGTTCATTTTCAAATATTATTTTCATGATAGAATTAATAAATTATAGATTTTTATCTTATAGATTTTAATTATAATTTAGCTGGTCTTCTTCTATCAAGACAGTTATTGTAATTCCAAATAATGGTCTTTATTTTTTACATTTTTTTATTTACAATCTAATAATTAAAATATAAATTCTTATGAATAATTATATTTTGAAATTTAATTTAATGCATTTTATTTTAATATTTTAAAATTTAAGAAATTTATTTATAAGAGATTCAGTTATTACTAATGTGATTTCCTATTTTCTACTGAAAAAATGGATCAATTTTTTTAGTCTATTACGATATCAACCAATTCCTTTTTTTTCCTTTTATTAAATTTTATTCCAGTTGGTTTATAACTTCAATTTAAGTATAATGAAATTTTTTTATTGCTATATAGAATTAAAAATTCTCAGATCTATTCTGTATTTGTTTGAAAATTTTACTTTTTTATAATTTCCAATCATTTTTTATAATTAAATAAAATATTATCAAATCAAATTATAAATACATCATTTTTCCTGAGTGAAATTTTGTTAGAAATTTCAAAGACATCATCACTATCTTTAACAAATTTTGAAAAGAATGAAAAAATTTACAAAAAATATTTACAATATTTCAGAATTAACTTCTAGAAAAATAAATTTATTCTTGTCAATAAATTATATAAATTTATTATTTACGATCATTCCTTTATCATATTTATTTTATTTGTGCATATTTTCTATTTTTTTAATAACGAACTTAGGCGCGTAAAAGAGAAAATTGTGCCATTTCATTTCGCAATGCAAATAATTTTATCTTTTAAAATAAATTCTCTCAGATATTTGACCAAGAATTTTGAGATACCTTTTAATTTCATACAACTTTTCATTTTTAATATTATTTTAAATTCTATTTTCAGATTTCTTTCAACTGTAGTGTATTTATCTTTTGATATCTTCTTCAATAAACAATATAAATTGTCTCTATTTTTGTTTCGTTTGTAAATCATTTCTTTATACACAGACTTCTATGAATATAATTGTTAACTTGAGAAAGATTTTATATTCATATGTTCTATTGTTTGGATTTCTTGTTTTAAATGAATTTTATTAATAGAAATTTAATTAAATTTTTTTTAATTTGAATATTTAGAAAATTATTTTTTTAACAACAATAAATTATTTGTATTATCAAATGTTGATTTGAAATAACTGATTATTTTTGATTTTAGACTGAAAATTATATAATTTTCTGATTTATTAAAAATATATTTTTTTCTAAAGAAATTTTTTACTTTTCAATTATTTTAGATTTAAATTAATTAAAATATTTTAATTACCTTAACGATTTCCTCGATTGATGATTTTTCTCATACGTTGTGTAATGTCCTACATGCATTTTTTCCGAAATGATTCTTCAGAAATTAAATTTTCCTTAATATTTATAGAATTTAGAAAAATAAATATTATTAATAAAAATTTAAAAAAATATACAAAAGAGCTGAGAGCAATACACAAATTGTTAATATTTTATGATTATATATGATTTATAATTTTTTTATATTTATATTATAATTTTTAATAAAACAAAATTTAATTTTTAATTTAATGTGATTTCGGGCTATGTTTTTCAGTATTTCAATTTATTTTTTTATCTTTTCATTAATATTATTCATAATCTCTCTTTTAAAAATTAAGAAATTACATAAAAATTAATGTACAATTTAACTAAACGATTAATCAGCAGCAACCCTCGAATAAATTTTTGTTTTTTTTATATTCAAGATTTATTGCCATATATTTTTTCATATAAAAAAAAATTATAAATTATTTATATCACATATTAAAAGGATGAAAATATTATAGTTGTTATTTAAATTTTTAAAATATTTATTTTTAATTATTATTTATTCTTTTTATTATTCAGCATAATTTTGATGAAATAATTAGATTTTAAATAAGGATATAATAATATTTATTGAATGATAAAAATCCAATCAAATATGTATATGATTGAATTAATTAAATTTATTAACAATTATGATTTTTTTAAAATTTACTTATTTAAAAATTAATGGTATCTTCCTTATCTATTATATTCCCGAAAGAATAATATTCTTTTAATATAAATTTTAAAATGATTGATTGATATTTTGATAATTAAAAGATTTTTTAACTAAATTTCTATTTAAATATTTTCTCATTAATACAATTATTAAAATTTTCATAATTTTATTAATTAATTTTTAAACAATTTATTTTCCATCATTTTTGAAAGGAAGCAAGAATATCATTTTAAATTTTACTTTCATTATAATAAATTTTATTTAAAATTATAATAAATTTTCACTTTAAATTCAATCAAATTTTTTATTTTAAATATAGAACAAATTTTTTTGATGATCTAAAAATTTTTACAAAATTTTTAGATTTTAAAAAAAATTTTTATTTATATATAATGTTTAACGAAATTACGCAGTTGAACACATTTTATTATATAGAAATTCCATTATTTTGATTATCATTCGGAGCAATTCGATTTGTGGAATTAAATTTTTTTATATTTTTTTTTTAAAAAATATATAATAAGATTTTTTGTCTTTCTCTATTGTTCCCGTGCTTAATATTCTAAGTACATGAAAGCATTGCTCGAACAATTATTTATCAATCAGCTTGAAAATATCGGAACTGTTCATTTTTTAAATTTTTAAATTTCTATTTAATTTTATAAGTATTATTGGATTTACTTTCTCCTGCAATAATATATAAATAAATTACAAATTTTTAAAATTTTTAAAATAATGTATTATTGAATAAATATGATAAAATAAATGAAAATATTTTGATTTTTTTATTATCATCAAAATTTTTTTAATTTTTAAATTATTAATTTACCCAATTACAATATAATATTTAAATAAAAATTTTTTGATTTTATATATATCAAATCGAATTTTGTTTCAAAATATTAGCAATTTATTTAATTTTTTCAAATCTCTGATGTGTAAATTTTGCATTTTTCCTTGTTGTTATAACTCTAATAAAAAAATTTTGATAATATTCTAGAATTTTAATATAATCTATTTTCTTTATAAAATTTTAAGTGTTATTTTCACTTAACTAATTATGAGATGCAAACAATAAATATTATTTGTTTAATTTGTCTCTCGGAAAATTCATATTCTCTCATTTTCAGCCAGAATAAAGATTAGTTTCAGTCATTTTAATAATTTTTTATATAAGAAAAAATTTTTTACTTTACTTATGTTAACTAATGCGATGAAAGTTTTGTTAAAAAAATTAAATAATAAGTTCTTAATATTATTTTGTCGCGTAGCGACTCGGATTTGGAAAATCCCAGGGCAGCAATGACGAGGTGTCTACGTGCAAAAAAGGGAATTTGAACTCCAGCAGAAAGGAAGGAGATAAGGGGACGCGACAATGATCGGAGTGGAACGAAAAAGGAAAGTGCACGTCATAAGTAACGACTACAACCAACTACAAAATAGAGGAGCGGTCAAAATTTCTTTTCAACGAAATGGGTGCAAAATTGGGCAAAAATGACAACAAAAAATTTGGATAGGCCGACAAAATGTAGAGCAAGCGAATGATCATCCGTAACCAAAATGAGCGATGAAGGGAAAATAGGCCAAATCAAAATGTCCACGTCAAAAAACCAAATTTTTCGATCACAATTTTTCCCATTTTTCTCACACTTGATCATTGTATCCTAAAAAATTGACTAAAAATTGTGACTATATAATCTCCCCAGCAAAACAACATTTCTCAATTCGCCGCTTCAATAAAATCTTTTAAAAACCCGACCAATACTTCCGAAAGTCCTCCAAAAAGACTAAATAGGAAAATCTCTCTAAGGACTCTATCCCAAAGCCCATTCTTAACTTTGAGATAGTTCAGACTCAGAGTCGGAGAGATAGCGGACTCCTTTCGCCCCAATCAAACTTCCTTCCCCAAAACTTTGAATTCGCGCTCTGTCAAGAGCAAGCTGCATTCAATTGCATCAATTGGCAATTGAGAACTGCAACAATTTAGCAAAAACAAATTATTATTTTAGAGCTTATTTAAAAAGATGTAATTTTTCATGATTCTTTCCTTTTTATAATCATTTTTATTAAATCTGATATAAGTCCGTAAAATTTTCATTTAAAAATTAATTTTTTGAAATCATTTGAAATTTTTAATTAGTTATTTTTATAATAGAGCAATATATTCAAAATTTATTAAAAATCATGTTCTTTTTCCATTTAAAGAGGAAATACAACAATGTTGAATTTAACAATTTTAAAAGCTTAATATCCACAATATTTTTATTATTTTTGCAAAAATTATTTATAATTAATTTTTATGTATTTCTTTTTTGAAATATTATATTTATAAATTTTTAAATTCAGTTTCAATAAATGATATCATTAATTTTTGTTAAACTTCATACATCTGTTTCCGTATATTCCATATAGAATGGAAACTGGATTATGGTCTTTTTACCATTAATTTGTAAATTACAATATACATGGCAAAGTTCATGCAGCATACCAACTAATATAGATAAAAATATATATTCAATATACATTTGTATTTGAATCTAGGAAAGATGTTTTTTTAAATTTATGAAAAAAATATATTCTATTATTTCTCTTAATTGTTTTCGCTTCTGAAATAATTCTAATTGTGTAAAATTCTTTTCTAATTATTCAATAAGAATTTTGTTCTTGTTTAGAAATCATTAAAAACTAATTAAAAAATTAGAAATATTTTATTTTTTATTTGTATGAAATAATATTTCAATGTTATTAATCGATAATTTATATCATTTAATGATATTTATTCTTAAACTGATATTTTTCAATTTTTTTATTTTAATTTTGTTCATTCATTCTAATATTATTTAACAGAAACATTAAATTTTTTTAAAATATATTTAAAAAATAAGAAATACATAATAAGTTTTATACAAAAATTTATTACTCTTGATTTTTTAATATAGGATTTAATTTGGTAATTATTTCATTTTACTAATTTCAACTGTAATATCTTTTCGAATTTATTTCTTTTTAAAATATTAAAAATTTGGATAATTTTGTTTTTTTTTTATTTTTTCTCCTAATTTTTTAGAATCGTGAAATATATAGAGCATAATTATTTTTAAATTATTTTGATTGAATTTTTTCTGATACCTTGAATGTTAGCGAAGTCGTTTTGGAGTTGTTAATCAGCGTCTTCAGTCCATTTTTTGCATATATACAATTTTATTAATTTATATATCTAATTGTTTTTTTTGTTAAATTTTTTCCTCCTCTTCATTATTGTTTAATTTATTAAAAAAATAAAATATATTTGTTGAAATAATTGTTATTATTTTATTAAATTAAAAACTTAAATTTTTCAATTTGTTTTTAATAATTTATTATAGTGTTTTATAAATTTCTTTTTTTTATAATAATTTTATTTAAATTTTTGAAGATATATATATAATCAAATAATTAATTGTATTTTTTTACATTTAATATAATTATATCTAATTTATTTTATTTTTTTTATTAAAATATTTAATATAACTTCTATTTTTCTTTTCTAAATTAAAAATTATAAATTTTCATTTTAATATGATTTTTAAAAATTATTTTATTTATAGTCGAATTTTATTTAAAAATATTTTGATATAAATTAATAAATCTTTTTTTTAATTTTAAAAATAATTCAATAGTCTCTGAAAAGTATAATGAAACCATTTTTATATAACTTGAAGATTGTTTTTCTTAATGTTTTTTATTTATAAACCATCTTTATTCTAGTTTAATTTAATAATTTAATTTTTTCATTATTATTTTTTTTTTCAATATTTAGAAATCAATTGATTTATCGTATTTTTTCTAGAAACTTATTAATTTGACCATTGATCAAAGATAATTTTTTAAATATTATTTATTTAAATAATATTCTCTTGGACCATAAAAATAATTTTTAAATTTTTAATATATTTTATAAAGTCTATGCATTGTTTTTTTCAATATTTTATATTATTTTCTTAACTATAATTTCATTATTTTAATATATTAATTATTTTATAATGAAGAAATTTTTAAAATTTTAAATTGCTCTGTTTTGATAAAGAATAATTAGATTAAAAATTTCATTCAGAATAAAATTTCTTCCATTCTAATTTCTCATCAATTTATATAATTGCTATTTTGAAATAAAATTTTATATTTCTTTTTAAAATATTCAAAATTTGAATAATTTTGTTTTTTTTTTTCATTTTTTCTCCTAATTTTTTAGAATCGTGAAATATATAGAGCATAGTGAAATTTAAATAGTAAAAATTTCAATTGATGATATTTTTTTATCATCATGATATTTAAATTTTGTATTTCTTGCAATTCAATTTATTTAATCTTTTTCTAATAAATTTTAATTCTGCATTAAAATATTTATTTTTCATTTGTATATAATCTTTCTAGATAAAATTTAATTTTTGGAATAATTTATTTCTACTAGAGATAATAAATTTAATTTATATTTTTGAAATATTTTATGTAAAACGATTAAATGAAAGTGGTATTCTGTAACCTCCTGTTATCAAATCCCGCAAAAAAAGATTCAATTCCCACCATTTTTCATTATTATTTCTGCTTATATAATATAATATTTGGGAAAATTAAAAATATGTAGTGGTAAAAATTAATTATTTTAATATATAATCTGAAATCAACTTCCCTGGTCACATTTTTAACACTTTATAAATAAATATAATCATTTGCCCTATCAAATTTTATTATTAATTTACAATGTTTTATCAAAGAAAAGATCGTTTAGCCGTTATAAATTATGCATGAGGCTTTGCTTGTGAATCTGTTCCATACTTTATAAATTCGTTTTAAATTAATTGAAAACTTTTTTATACTTATTACATAAATTTTTATTTATGAATGTATTTTAAAGAACTCGTATATAAATATTGAAAAATTTTAAATTTAAAGAATAATCGGACATAAATATTTTTATATTAAAAATGCTAAGGAATAAATATTTCTCTTGAATCATTGTCATCGATTCAGTTTTTTTGTGTTTTCCATAAAACAAAATTAATCCATTTCATTGAAACTGGTAATTTTTTTCTACTGTACTAAAAATTTATTCTGTTTTACTTCATGGTTTTATATAAGATTTTCTCTTTATTTATAATTCTTAAATCAAATAAAACATATAATGTCATGTTGATCAGAATTTAATAAATTTTGAAAAATTACATAATATAATTTTATAATTTCAATTATTTTTATATTAAATTAAATAGTAAAAATTATTTTATATTTTATTTTTTGTACAGTATTTTTTTCATTATAATTCCGCATTTGTATCATCTTTATTGAGTTTATTTATTTTATTAAATTTGTGTTTCTATCTCCATTGTAGGCAATAATAATATTAAATTCTATATGCCAATGATCTAATGCCATGTTTGCTGTTGCTCTAGTGTCTACAGGTGTTATGTCTTCCTCGGAGGCTCTTCAATTAATTATAATATCTATATATAATAAAATTTTACTCTATTTTTAATGATAATTTTATTTTTTTTGATATAGTATTCTTTTTAGATATATATAAAATGAAAATTTTAATTTACATCTGTAATGGCTCATTGTTTTTAGTCAGAAAAGTAATCCAATTTTAAATTTCTAAATTATCTATTATTTTACTCATCATTATTCATCATCTGATAACTCTAGCATAATATTTTTGAATTGCTGTGAATATTAGAATCTTTTCCAAAGTTGAAAATATGTAGCATAATTTTTATAATACCCAATTCATCAAATTTTTAGGGACCTAATTCAATTTTCCTTTCAGGAAAAATGTTGTATCTCATGCTCATTTTTCTAAATTGGTGCTTCTTAATGTAGATTTTTTCCTCATCCAAACATAAAAATAAAATTAATAAAAGATGATTTAAAAACTTTGAAATAATATTTTTTTTTGATGATTCAATAAAATTTTCTCAAATAGTAGAAATCGTAATATTTTAAATATATTTTATTATTTATCTATTATAGCTTTATCTCTTTAATTTAACTTAATAATTGATTTATATTATTTTATCAAATTTTATTAAATATCATCAAACGTTTTACTAATTTGAGAAATTTATTAATTTTTTTATATTAATTTTACAGATAATTTTCTTTTTATTATATTCAAAAAAAAATGCGATTTATAAAACTTTTACTATATTTTATAATTTTTTAAATATTTTAAAACATTTCGTAAATATAAACAATTAATTCATATTAAACTATAAATAGAGTTATTATAAATTTAACTATTGATTTAATTTAAATAATTTTTAATATATCATTATTTTAATATATCATTTATGATAACATTTTTTTCAACTTTTCATTAAATAAATTTTATTTTTAGATATATTTATCAATTTATCGATTTTTATTTATTTTTTTAAATAAAAAAATTATCAATGAAAAAATAAAAGTTTTTTGCAAATAATTTTAATTTTTTTTTTATTCTTTTGTAAATGCAGTATATTTTGTTACAATGCATTTAATTTGCACGCCTTCGTAATTGATTAATTGCGTATTGTAGAGTTTCTTAATTTTCTGACGCAATTCTTGTTTACTAGCAAATAAAACCATTTCACATATTGAGTATAAAATTAATCGATCGATTAAATTTTATTACATGTGTCCATTTGTTAAATTTCACTGATTTATTTATTTTTATTAATTTATTCTATATTATATATTCATTAATTATTTTTTTTTGCATAATTTACCTATCTTTTTAAATTTAATTATAATTCTATTATGTTCAAAATTTTAGTGGAAATTATTCGATTTCTTTACAAATTTGAAAGAAGATTCTTTTAATTTAGGGAAGATAATAAACATTTATTTTTCGTTTTTTTTCGAAAATTTTAATTTAAAAAATTTTTAACATTTAATTTGATAGACATATAATTTTATATTTATTTATAAGAAAAATTAAATATCTTTTATTAACTTATAACAATATTTTATAATTATCCCGTAATGTATCAAATTTTTCGGCCAGATCAGAATCCAAAAGATATATTTCTTTTTTCTATCTGAAAAAAACATTTTTTCCATAATATATATTCTTTTATTATTATTTTTTATAATTTAATTATCTATATCAATGAAGTCACTAAAAATCATTTTTTTAATTAATTTTAATTTAAAAAGTTAAATAAAAATTAATAAAATTAATCAAAATTCTTATTAATATATAATTTTGAAATTTATTATTAAGTTGATTTATAAAGCATTTATTTTCACTAAAAATTGATTATCAAATTTTGAATTTGCTAGTTACATTACATCCTTACTTTATCAGAATAATAATAAATCTCCATAATCAAATTTTCAATTCAATATCAATATATTACTTCAACATATAAATTTATTTAATTAAATTTAAAATTTCTAATAATTTTCCGCAATTTCACTCTATTTTTTATTTACATAATTTTCTAAAACTTTGCATTATTTTATAAAAAATTTTATCCTTTTGCCGATATGATAATATATAATATTATTATTTAAATTTCAATGCAATTTAATTTATTTTTTTTATTTTTATATGATTTCTTTTTCCAATTATTATTTTTGCATGTCTTAAATTTTAAATTATATAATTTGGAAATATTTACACCAATTTAAATTTTCGAATTTTTTCATATTTCTTAATTTAGAGAACAATTAAGGACTTCAAAACAAACAAATGTTACAATCCTCTTTTCTCATAATTCTCGGTTGAAATCATCATAATATAATTTTTATTATTTTAGTAATTCGAGTAAATATTTTTCTTTAAAAATTTATTAATTTTATAATTTTAGATTAACCATAGAACATAAGATATCTTTTCAAATTTAATTTATCTTACCATCTTCAGTTTATTATTATTTTTATTTTTTTTTATTCTCTGATTCCATTACAAGACTTAATTCCGGTGAAGAATTGAGTGATTGACCTATAACGAATATATTTAATTTAAATTAAAATTAAATCTAACTTGGAATGCATGTTCAAATAAATAGTCCGAATGCATTTAGGATTCCGAAGCCAAATGCGTCAAGCACCTCAAATATGCTTTTATTTGTTATTGAAATTTTTTATCTTTTAAAAAATTTAAATTTTTGAAATTTATAAAAAAATAAATGAACGTTAAAATATTTCATCTAGCATTGCTTAATATTTTACATCAGAAATGTATTTTTATTTTTTGTTTTTTGATAAAATTTTTTTACAATTATTTTATAATTATAAATAATTAAAATCTAAAAGTTTCTTTATATTTGCTATCTCTGTTAATTTTTTTCACTTTAAAATTTTCTTTCACATTATTTAATATTGAATAAGATAAATATTATATTTATCCAACTAAATTATTTTTTTTCTTTTTTTTTTTAATATTTCCAAAAATTTCTGCCTTTTCAGTACCAAATTTTAGCATTTAATGCATTAACTCTTATATTCATTTTAAACATTCATAATTTCATAATTTCTATAGCTAAAGTGATGAAAAAATTAATTTTACTTTATTAAATGAGATTTCTTTCCATTATCAAGCCTTATGTGAGCACTTCTTAATTGTATTGGAGAAGAAAATAATATTTTTTTTCTTTTTCAGCGCGTCTGAATGTATTAATTTATTTATTTTATTTTTGATATATTCAAAGTATTCAAGATTGTCCATAAATTACAAATTTTATTAAATTTTTATCACATTAATTGATTTTTATTATCTGTTCTAATTCTTTATCGGTCAATTTAATTGACTATTTTTATACCTATCCAAAACATTATATAAACTAGAATTTATATCTAAATTGTTAATTTCTATTTTAATATATGAATTTTCTAAATCCATATATAAATTTTATAAATATCTTTTACAATGGAAATTTATCTACAATTATTCTGTTTTTTATTAATCCTTTGCAATTTCATAATAGAATTATCTATTATTTTGAATATAATTTTTTTTTTAATTTCCAAAAAATTCTTTAATTTTTATTAATATTATTATTATATCTTTTTATTAGTCCGAACATAGAAAATATTATTTGCTAATTTTTTCAACTGTTATTAATTATTTCTGATAGCAAGTTTCATGTAACATCCTTCAGAAAATCTTATATATTTCATTCTGCGTCTCGATCTCGACTTTGTAAAACAAATTAGTTTTCTTTATTTTCTGTATTTAATTAAATAAATCTTATATTTTCAGTTTCAATGAAATTTTTTTAAATTTATTTTTATTTATTTTAATTAGAAAACATAAAAAAGAGAAAATATTTATAAATTTACATAAAATCTTTAATAACGTTATTTTCTTCCATGTTACATTTTAACTTGATAGCTTTGAGCAATTTCTTTGCTTCATAATTATGTCCGCGTATTTATGAATTATTAATTTTCTTTTTCATTATTTTTTTTTATTTTTAAATGTATTTCATTTACAAAGTTTATATCCAATCACCACTCTCTTACGCTGGGAGGAATAAAACAGGGCCCGGAATTCCTGTAGGGATACGTTGAAGTTCAATTTCAATTCTTGGATTTGATGCATCAAATATTAATTTAATTATCTCAATCTGAGATCAAAATTTAATTAAATAAATTTATTTTTTTTATAAATAAATTCTTCAAATATTTTAGCCATTTTTGTTTTTTATTTAATATTTTTTTGTTTTATTTTTCATATATTTAATTGTAATAAATGAATGTATTTATAAAATTTTATTATTTATTTCGTATTTCGTAAAAATAATTGATTTATTTTCGCCATGTATGGAATTGATCCTCTGAAATTCGAGTGATTTAGCGGAAATTCTTTGTGGACTTTTGTTATTCCAGACATATACATACAATTCATCGAATATTGCACATTGTATTACCCAAGAATCGATATCGGATTTTTTGGCGAGTTATTTGGATAAACGCTATATGATTTTTGATCGGTTATATGAATATTATTTAATTAATTATGATTTAATATATATCATAAATATTTATTTTAAATATAAATTATCTTATAATAAAATTAATATTAGACAATTGAAAATAAATTTATTATTACAGAATCATTATATTGATATGATACTAAACAATTTCTATTACTGACAAATTTAATAGCATATTTAAATATAGCTGGGACTTATATTTAACTAATTAAATTTTAATTCATGAATAACAATCAGTTAATATCGTTCCCATTAAAATCGATTTTTAAATCATTTATCAATTTTATTTTTAAAAAATTTGTCAAATATATTTTAAATATTATTATATTAAGTTGCATATACCAGTTACAATTTTAATTAACCATAAAATATTTCAAAAAATAATAATTTATATTTATAAATTATAGACTAATTTAATTTTTATTATCTTTAATGATTTATTACTATAATTTAATAAAAATTTTCAAATATTTTTTTGATGAATCAAACTACCCTCTTTTTCTTTAAAAAATTGGAATATATTATAATTTTTAATACTGTCAAAAAATTTTTTGTTACCCTTGTAGATTCTAATTTTGCTCCGATAATTTTAATAATAATTTTTTATAATTAATTAAAGAATATTTGAATGGAAAATTACTAAATTTATTATTAAACAATAATTATAAAATATTAATTCTATTTTTTCTGATTTTGTTGTTTTATTTTATCTCGACATTAATAAATATGATTAGTTAGTAGATGGCCATCAGAATTGGTCATTCAAAATCATCTGGCAATTGAATTTATGGAATATCTTCTAATTTATTGGTGATTTTATACCTTGCGGCCAGATATTTTTACTTTGTTTTATTTAAAGATTAAATACAAAAGGCTCAGTTTTTGAAAAAATATTTAACCTTTTCCATTTTCAAAAAATCAATTGATTTTCAAATATTATATTTTTTATATAAATATATATAATAAAAATTAATATTTTTTTCCAATTTTTTAGCTCCTCATTGATTTTTTTTATTTGCTCAAAAACATTTATAATTAAAATTAAAATAAATAATTTTCATTTTCATAAATATAAAACGTTAATAAGATAACTATCACTCGGAAGGCATCTCCATTTTTGAATAACTGCATGGCTGGAAACTATTCTATGGTGCCGAATTTTCGATACAAATTCGATATATCTATATATTTGTATGTTTTCTTTGAAAACATTTTTTATATAAGTTAAAAAAATTCTTGATAATATAATGATTATTATACTTGATTTTTTACATCAACGGATGTCATAATATTAGTGTTATTCCATTAATTTAATTATGTAATCAATTAATCTTTTTTCAATAATATTTTTATTTGATATTTTTTTCAATCTTTTTTTTTTATTGTAACTACATATTTTAATAGTCATTATTTATTGGTTGCAGAATCATTAAAGATTATTAATTACTATTAATATTTATTTAATAATTTTAATTTAATAATATAAAATATAGAAAATTTGGTAATCTTTAATAATTTTTCTCATTAAATTTTAAAAAATATTAATTTAATAAATGAAAATTATTTTATATTTTAATAAATATATATTTAAATTCCCTTTTGATTCAGGAAATACCATCTCTTTTCAATTATTTATATCTAAAATTATTTTCCTTGTTTGGTTGGAAGCTATGAATATTTTGTCAATTTGATGTTCTTTGAGTTGTTCAAAAAGGAATCTTTAATATTTTTATCAGAAATTCATACATTTGCCGATTAATATTCTTCAAATTTTATTTTATTATTGTCTCTTCGTGTTAATTTCGAATCAAATTTTTTTAAATTATAAAATTTTAATTCAATTCAATTTATAATTTTTTATTAAGAGTTTAAATATTTAATTAATATTCCTTCACATTTTTTGCTTATTTTGCGCGCCATTTCCATCAAGATATTTTCCAAATCCATATTTTATTATGCATTATTGCGAATTATATTTTTTTATAAAAGGAGAATGATTTAATTAATATCAAATTTAGAGCAATCACCACTTTTTGAAGGATGAAAATGTAATCATCAGCATCAAAAAGCACTTAGGACTTAGGAGGAGAAGAATAATATTTTTGTTTTATTTAATTTTTTTTAATGAAAGACTTCATCTTCATTTCATATATTTTAACTTTATTAAACTTAATTATTTTAGAAAATAAATACAAATTAAATTTATTTTATAATTTATTTTTCAATAGTTAGCATTACTACCATAATTCATTATCATTTGCTCAGCTAGCGTCAGTATATCAGTAGATAATCCCTACACCGGTCGGTGAAACATAGCTAAGGTAATCGATTAGTTTGAGCCGACATCTATGTCCCTTCTTAAGCCTCTGCCCATCCGCTTGTCCCCCTCTCGCGCAACAGCCGGTGTCTATCCTCCTCATTTTAATTGTTAGGTTAGAGAAAAGAGACTCTATACCTCTTAAGCCCAAAATCGGATAGCCATTGACCGTTCTGTGTGAGGCGGGACCAAAGTCAGAGTGGGGGTCAGCCGAGAAGGTGCCAGCTCAAACCTATCCTCCTCATTGGAATTTTGAGAGGGGACCATCTTTTGGAAATATGAGGGAGAGGTGGGAAAAAAAATATGAGGGAAGGGAAAAAATATGAGGGGGAAAATTTAATGGTTCAATTCTTTTAAAGGTGCTGCCTCCTTTTCAATCGATGCCACCGACAACCTTCAAATATTACCGAAACGAGGAAGAAACAAAAAGAACGATGATAAAATCAAATCTATTTCTTTTCATTTTTACATTCTATTTTTCAAATAAATAATTTTAAAACATTAAAAAAAAAAGGTCATCAAATTTTATCAAGAGTTATTATGAGAAAAAAATGCCATTTTTGGTTAAAATAAATTTGAGAATTGGTCTTTCATTTTTGATTAATTGTGATATATGTTAAAATATTATTCGCCTTCCTTCCTTCATTTTTCCACTTTCCAAACCTCATCTCCTTCTTTTTTCCTCAAAAGGCGAAACCATTTCCTTCAATTTCATCCCCCTCTTCTTCTTTGATGACCTTCGACCCCAAAAACTGGAAATAATATAAAAATTATTAAAAATAAAATTTCAACCTCTTCCTTTTGGCCAATTTCCTCATTTTCCTTTCCGTCAATTTTTCCCTTTCCATTTTCCTCATCCACTCCATTGATCAAAGTCGGCTCTTCTTTCTTTGCATCCATTTTCTCATCAACATTCTCTCCAACAATGAAAATTGGCTCCATTGCCGTGTCCATTTCAACCTTCTCTTCTTCTTCAATTTTCTCCTCTTTTTCTATTTTGACGGTGATAACCTGGAAATGGTATTAAAAAATTTTTTAATTTTTATAAAATTCCAACCTTTTTCTCATCACCCTCTTTCTTCTCATCACCCAAAACCTCATCCACATTTTCTTCATTTTTCATTTTCACAATACCTTCGCCTTTACCTTCTTCGCCATCTTTATTCAAATTTAATTCCGCATTGGCCTCCTCAATCTTCCTTTTCTCATCCTCATTTTCTTCTCCATTTTTTGGCCCTTCTTCCTCCTTGAAAATTGTCTCATTAACAATTTCCTCAACTTCTTCTTCATTTTGCTCCTTCTTTTCTTCGTCAATTTTTCCCTCATTCGTCGGGTCCACAATTTCCCCCTTTTTTGCCAATTCCTTTCCACCATCTTTTGAGGCCTCGACTTGCTTCTTCTATAAAAAAAAACATATAAAAATTTCTTTTACATTTTTATACCAATTTTTCATATTCAACCCGCATCTCATCTTTATTCAATTTCCATCCCTCCTTATAAAATTCCTAATTACGTAAGATTTATATAAAAAATATTGTTAACCTTGAGCATCTCTTTATCCTTTCGCTCTTGCTGAAGTTTGGCCAATGCCTTTTGACGAGGATTTGACCGACGGCTCCCGCTTCGCAACTTCATCTTTTGACCATCCTAAATAAAAATATATTTTCATTATTTTCTTCCAATTTACCTCAAAACCATTCTCCCCAAACTCCACAACCTCCGTCTCTCCAATCTCCGTCTTCATTTTCTTCAATTCGACTTCGCCTTCTTCAAAATTATTAGGCTCCATTTTCCTCTTTGTCTAAAAATATTGTTACGTTTCTTTGAAATAAAAATAATAAATTTACCTCATTCTTCCTCATTTTCTCCTCATTTTCCTCAAGCCCTCCCTCAAAATCACCCAAACCTTTCGCATTGTGCGATCGTTTTGCCAAAATCGTTTGGATGGACCATTTCTATAAAGAAAAATATATAAATATATATAATTATAAAAAAAAACAAACCTCACACGGCTTATCTTTATCAACGTGCCGCTCAAAATTGTAATCCCCTTTTTTTCCTTTTTTGTAGAAGTGACATCGGGCACACTGTAAAAATAAAAAAAAGTATTTTTAAAAAATAATTAAAAATCAAACTCTAATTTTATCGCCAACTTGTTCAACCGCTGCCTTTGGCTAAAAATAAAAAATATATGCAATCCTCAAAACAAAAAACTCACAAATTCGCCCGGCTCATTCTTAATTTCCAACGGCTCATTCTTAATTTCCAATCCCGTCCCATCAATCATTTCCTTCTTGCTCGGTTTTTTGATCTAGAAAAACTTTTCTCAAAATATTAATGTCCTCAAAACCTTGGCTGCTTGAGACGTCTTAGAAGAATTTGAGGAGGAGGAGCCGCAATCCAAGAGATCTATCTCATTTTTCTAAATACAGTTTATTATTAATATTATTTTAAAAAATAATAACCTTGACTTGGATTTGCCTCATCAAATCCTTCCTTTGGCTTGCTAAAGGTGCCATTTGATCATCCTTAATAATTAATAAAAAAATTAGTTTAGAAAAAAAATATCTTACCAATTGTTTGACCTGTGCTTTCAAACCATCCATTTCCAACATTTTCTTCTCCTTTTCACGTTGTTTCTTAAAAAAAAAGGAATATTAATAAATATTATTTTTAAATAATTTACCCTCTCGGCCAGTTGTTCCTCCATTGCGCGAATCTCGTCCATCAATTAAAAACAAATATTATTATTTTATTAGAAAATCCTAAAAACAATTAATTTATTTCAATTTATTAACTACAATTAATTTAATTATCTTCAATTTAATGACCTATACATAAATGGGGGAATGGGTGGATGAGTCGTATGGGTCATTTTATGACCAATCAATTAACTTACGACTCACTCCCATTCCTCGTTTTATGTCTATGGTCAAAACATCGACGACGTCTCTCCACTTTCTACCTCATCCCTCCTCATTTTCACTTTCAATAACCCATTGAAGGAAAAGACTCTTACCCATTTTCTCAGTCGCCATTAAATCTCTCTTTCTATAATCCCCCACTATTTCCTCCCTTTCCATTCCATAATCTCTTTACGACTCAAACTTCTCCTCAAAACTGACCGTAACTCAAAAATTGATTATTCTCATTCCTCATTTTTTTCAATTGATTCAATTTTAATAATTCAAACTTCCTCATTTATTTTTCGAAATAATTCAAACTTCCTCATTATTTTTTCGTAATAATATTGCCTAAATTTAATTTTTAGCAAAAAATTCGACAAATAACCAATTTTCAACATCAAAAATATCTCCAACAAACAACAACAATCTTGAAATGTCTCAACCTCCTCGCAAAATTCCTCGCATCGAAGGTAAATTTTTTTTACTCAATTTACTTTCAATTTTTCCAGATGAGAATGAGGATGATGATCGTTTTGATTTCCTCAACCAATATGAACACCAACCCGGTAAAATTTTTATAAATTTTTACTTAATCTTAATCAATTAATATTCAGAGAACATCAATGGCCGCTTCACTTTTCGCCGCCCTCAAGGTATGGCAACAAATCCATTCGCAATTTATGAGAACCAGGACCAACTCCAATTGGAACAACATCAAGGTAAGATCCAAACTTTTAAATCAATTTGAAGCCATTTTTAATAGATTTGACTCCAAATCCTCAAGGCCAACTTCATTTGGAAAATCCCCAAGGTCAACAGCAAATGGACCACCATCAAGGTTAGATTTAAATATTTAAATTGATCTGAATCTATTTTTTAAAGAATTGACAAATGAGGAACGTGCCCGTCGCCAAGCTGCTCGCGCTTTTGCCAGGACAAATTGGGTTAATCGCCCCCGAATTTGGTCACCACCGACTGAGGAAGGTAATATTTATATTTTTTATTATTAATTTTTTAATTTATTCAGCATCAATTCCACCATCCATCGTCAACGACTTCAATGAGCGAGCTCGCCTCAATCCAAACCAAATCAACGAAGATGTGGCATTCTTTGTCCGTCCTCCTCCTCAAGGTTTATTTTAGTAAAAAAATCCTCAAAAATAATCATTTCTTTCTCAGCTCAAATTGAACCGCCGCATCCTCAACAAAATGGCCATGCATTTGCCCGAGCAATCTGGAACGGTATTGATTAAATAATAAAAAAATAATCAAAATAATTTTTTATTTCAAGAGCGCCTATTCATCACCAATGTTCTGATTTTCCTTGTGGACATCCTCATGTTGATGCTCTACATCCTCGTGGCCTTCACCCGTTCGGCACCCAGAGAGGAATGAGAAGAAGGAACGAAAGAAATGGCCATTCAATTTTATGATAATTAACATCTTTTAAACCAAAAAATTTCCTCTCAATTAATTTTTTCTCAAAATACTTCCTCATTTACAAATTCAATTAATTTTCCTCATCAAATGATCATTAATTTTGATCTCACTTTTTTAAAATATTTTGTCATCCTCACCCACTTCCTCATTAAATTCCCTCAAAAAAATTTGATCATTAAATTGATCTCATTATGATTTTATTTATTTTGTCATCCCCTTTTCATTAAATTAATGTGATTCCTTTTTATAAATTCTTTCTTCTTCTTCATTAAATAAACCTGAATAAATATTTTTCTATAACTTCTTTGAAAATATGCAAATGAGATGATAGAGAAGAAAATGTAAGGAGAAAATAAGTTTTTTGATATGGCCTAGTCATTCATTTCCAAAAAATCCCCCTTAAAATGAGCCAACCGAATTGGACAATTTCTACAAATTGTTCTTGCCCCCAAAATCAATATTGTGTACGGCCTTATTTCTACTCCAAGCCTCATATTTGTATTTGGGAATCGATTCCAATCCTCAAAATTGATGAATATCTGGCAACTCCTCCTAACAACAATCAATTCCTCATTCTCCTCATACTCCTCATAGTCATCATTGCTTTCCATGTAAAATAACAAAAAAAATAATAATTCCTCATTTTTTATTCTAGCTTATCCAAACGATGCTTTGCACACTCGGATTTACGGAGAATTATAAACGACGAACATTGGAGGAGGAAAGACATCGACAACGTAATCGTCGAACTCGAGGAGGTAAATATGAATTTCCCCTATTCCTCAAAATATGAATTTTCCACATACAGATACGACAACAGTTTAACATCTCAATGAGTCGACTCAATATGGAGGAAAATAATGAGGAATTAAAATAATAATGAGGAATTAAAATAATAATATTACCATTTTTACATTTCACATTTTTTATTAAATCATTTTATTATGGATAAATAATGAGGTATTTTGAGGAATTGGATTAATGATCATTGGATGAGGAAGAGTCTGTTTATTAGGTATTTTTGAGGAATGGATTAATGAATATTGGATGAGGAACGGATCAATGATTATTGGATGAGGATTCGGTCCAAAATGTTTCGGGGGTGACCATTTAGGCCTCATGGTTAAATTTGATATCCTTGAGGGCAATTCGAGGAATAAGACGATTCTTGATCCACATCTTCCTCATCCTCATCTTCTTTGTCTTCTTTATCTTCTTCTGAAGTTTCAATTTTCGACGAGCACCGGTGGACGAGCCCGGTCCATAAGGAAAAAGTCGTCGTTTCTGAAGAACGTTCTATACAAAAACAAATTTACGATTATAAAATTGTACCGAGTTGTTCTTCATAGGTGCATTCAAAATTGGAGGAAGGATCCTAGGACGGACCACTTTCTCGATGTTTTCGGGTGTGCCTATATCCATTTTTTCGGGCGAGATCTATAATTAAGGAATTAAGTCATATATTTTATGTATCAAATTTACATTCGGAGTCCCCTGTTCCAATTTTTCAGGCTCCTCCTTCTTTGATAACTCCATTTTGTCGAAATTCTGTGCCAATTCGTCTACCAATTTGTCGGACATTTTCAATTTAAAGAACGAGGTGAATGAGCTTTTCTATTTTTTGGGGCAGGAGAGGAATGAGAGAGTGTGAGGATATATGTAAAATGAAAGGAAAATCCTCCTCCTGACGATCTAGCTTTTATTACCGCCCGCGCGCACCGTTTTTAGCGCCAGCTGGAAAAATTTAAAAAGAGCGCCAATTCATTCAAATAACAAATTGATCCTCAAGAAAAAGTATAAATATTGAAAAAAACCGATTACTCCTATAAAAAAAATGTTTATTATTATTCTCATTCTCCTCATCCTCCTCATTAACCCAATTTCCTCATTTCCAACTCAACAACCATCGACAAAGTACAATTATCTGGCCGATTATTCGCAATACAGGGAATATATAAAATCTGTACGGCCGTGGGCAATTCAACCGCCATCGACTACATCTCAAATCCCTCAAAGTACTCCACCAACTCCCCCTGAAACTTCTCCTCAAACTACTCCTCCTCATCCTCAGACTACTCCTCAGGAATTGACTTCTGCAAAAATTATCTACTCTAATCCGAATTTCATTCCCGACTTACCTCTTTGCAAGGAAACGCCTGAAAATGACAACATATACGGCCATATTTACTGTTTGATTGCATTCCTCTTTTATTTGATTGCGATCATCAGTGCCATATTAATAATTTGTCGAGCATTTGGGTGCCTCAAAAAATTTGAACAACGACAACAACCGCTCGAGATTGAATTGAAGGAGACGGAACAACTAACAGCCTTTGAACGATCGAGAAAGGATTTGGTTGAGCGGTATCCTCATCTCTTCCGGAATGATATGAGCATTGAGGAAATTGGAGAAGTATTAAGCAGTGGACTTCATTCAATCGACGTACCCGATGGACAGTCTTCAAGTAACAACTATTCTCGAATCAAACCCTCTAACTCGTCGAACATTTAAGAAATGTCTACCAATTGATCAAGTTGAATTGCCCTCATCCTTCCCCTCCTCATTTGTGGTCAATTTGGACACCTCCGAAGAAGAAGGCAGCCATTGGGTTGTCTACTATTTTTTGAGAAAAAACCATGTATTATATTTTGACAGCTATGGCCAGGCCCCAACCCTCAACATTAATGTGCAAAGAAATCGAAAATGCTACCAATCCATCGATGCCAATACCTGTCCTCATCACTGTATCTCCTTTATTTACCATATTTCCCTCGGATTGAAAAACGATTTCCGGTCATTTTTTCAAATCATTCTTGAAAAACCTAGAAAATCCTAGGTCGAAAATCTCCTAAATTTACTCAGCTCCGAACTCAATTTATTCCTCGTAAAAAAAAATGTCCCAAATTACAATCTCACTCCCAACTGTCCTCGAGCTGACCGCCTCCGATGATCCAGAATTTGTCTTCCAATACTTGGCCTATTTTATTAGAGAGGTATTGGATTTTTCCACAACCAATTCCCGGGCTGTATTCTACTCCGGCTCGAATCGACAATATGCCGAAACCTTTGCCAGAAAACATGGAGTCTTTACCCTCGAAATGACGCCTGGAGGTAAATACCTGGACGACCTCGACTTGTTTAATAATAATGGTACATATAAATTTGGGCCTCCTCTTAGTCCCGAGAAGGCTTCAGAACTATGGGACAAGGCCTCAAGGAAATTTGCTCTTCAAGCTCATGGCTATGCATATGTATTTGTCCAAGGAATCGAACCCGTAAGCCAATTTGGAACCCTCCGTACATTCTTCAGGATTGAGCTTCCAGCGTTGCTCAATTCAAATAAGAATATGGGGACCATCTACTTTATGAATAACGATGGAAGTACGATGGGAATGTACACAATAAATCTTTGATTTATTCATTTTATTTATTCAATTTATTTATTCAATTTAATAATGAGATAAAATGAAATTAATTATATTCTTGAAAATGGGTATATGAGGATCTTAATTTTCTTCTTGTTTTTTAACATAAGGCTTCGTCAGCGCAGTGGTAGCCTTACAATTCTTTTCCACACATGAGCCGCACATATCAATTTGGATGCGAGCTCCACCATCTATCGGGTCTGTAGATAACTTGTCCTGAGAATGGTAGAGATGATTGTTGCATTGTTCACACAAATAGTAGATGAGCACATATTTAGGCTTGAACAATTTCCACGTTTGAGGCTCATATTTTTCATTGTATTTTGACGGACGAAGTGAGTCCCCTATTCCGGATGCATTAACCTGATGCATAGACGATGATTGTGTGGGCGGATTATCTCCGACGTTTCGGAAGGAAGAATAATTGTTTTGAGGATTCGGAAATGGATGAGGAGGAGTAGGAGGAGGAGGATTATTATGGAAATTATTATGGAAGGCTGGATTATTTTGGAACGGAGTTTGGTAAGGAGGATTATTTTGGAAGGAAGGATTCATTTTTTTTGATAAGAATGAACGGAGTGAATTTTTGATAATCGAATGTACTAGTCTGAATCAAGAATGAGAAAAATGCTCAAAATTCGGTCCTTATATACTGGATATCCCAAAGCGATGACTCATCAATTTAAAAATTTATTACTTTTTTGAAAATCAATACAATCATGACATTACCATATTGAAAAGGTATAGGTCTTCCTTCTAATGTACTTATTTTGATTTCAATCTCGCTGACTTCTTTCGGCAAAACTGGAACATAGAATGGTGAGTCATAAATCTTCTCCACATAATCTCCAGGCTTGGCCCCATTCAAACTGACGACTCGGAGTAGAGAATTTAGCAGATTCCCAATAATAATATTTCCAGTTAATCCTTTGGCGTAGACAGCAAAAGATGTAAAACCTCCACGTAAATCAGATTTGTATTTGGCCACTTCATTGTTAAGAATTGAGGAGGGGTTCTCAAATCCGAGGACATAGCCCAATTGTTGAGATAAACTCAAATGAGTAATATACTCATCGTTGAAGACAACTTTGAATCGTTCAATGCTCGTATCGTATAGAAATTCCACAGAGCCTATTAATGACTTTATTTCATCGATTGTCAAGTCCGCCCTTTCCACCTCCTCTGAAGGTCCAATATTTGTATTCGTTTCTCGTGGAGGTTCATTAGGAGGAATTACTAGATTTGTCAAAGTCAAAATTGGTGCTATATCCGGAGCTGGTCCATGCCATAATTCGAGACCATCTTTCTTCGGTTTTTTCTTTACCGGATGATCCTCTTTAGAACCAACCGTTGTAGTCGTTTGAGGAGGAGGAGTAGGAGGAGGAGGAGTAGGAGGAGGAGGTGGAGGAGGAGGTGGAGGAGGAGTTGGAGGAGGAGTAGGAGGAGTAGCCGATTGAGAAGGAGTAGACGAAGGCGTAGCCGGAGTAACCGACTCTTGAGGAGGTAACTTCTGACCCGTAGCCTCAGAAGTCAACTGAGGAATCGTGGATTCGGAAGGCAATTGAGGAGTCTGTTTTGGGGTAGATTGAGTTGGAGGAGTAGATTTTTCTCTCTTAATAGATGTGCTCGGTGGTACTATTAGATCCGCCAAGACAGATATGGGTGATTGTTTTGGAGCTTTGCCAAATTGTATATCGAGAACATCTATACTTCCTTTTTGAGCTGACGATTGTGGAGTATCGGAATGATCAGACGAAGGTGTAACAGCGGTATCCTCCGAGATCGAAAATCTCGGAGGTGAAGGTCTAACCTCAGATTTGGCCCTCGGAGGAGAATGAGGACTAGAATCTCTCGGAGGTGATGAAAGCTCTGGAGTAGTAGGTGAAACATTAGAAGAATTAAGATCACGTTTTCTTCTTGACATATTAATTGCATTCGCATGGTTATAGAGTCCTTGATTCAGAGAATTTCTCAAATCCTCGATTGTTGTATACGAGCCTTTAGGTATGGGTATTTTTATCATTTCATCCTCATTGTGGTGAATTCCAATAAATTCCTCATCCAATGTTCCGATTGTCGAAGGCCAAGAGTAGGGGAAAAATATACTATGAAGACCGCAAACCCATTCCCCGGGGAATTTGAGTGTTCTTCCGAGATGAACCCGATAATGATTCGATTTATTATCAGGATAATCTTTTGAATTACTCGGTAAATGAACAATGACTGTATTGGACATTTTTAAGTGATAAAATTATTGATTTTTCGGTCCTTATATACATCTCGGTCCGGCTCAGAAGGTATAAATACCCTAGAAAAATAGATTTCCTCATTCATTTACTGATTTCCTCATTCATTTCCCGAAAAAAAATGTCCAATTTCGAAATTCATTATTCTGGTAAAATCTCTGGTCGGTTCTTCCAAGAGGAAGAACTATCCGTTGGAATCGTAGATTCCAAGGGTTCAGAAAAGACGGAGACAACCAAACAAAATGAACAACCGAAGAAAGAAAAGGAAGAAGAACTTTTGAACTTTGTCAATTATCTGATCACTATTCTTCCTCAATACCCCAAAGATAGACCAGTAGCCGATTATATAGCCAAAGAGATTAGTAAGAAAGCTGATTTGACCGTTGGAGAATTATACAAACTCATCCACTCATTTATGCCCGATCCTTCAAAAGTCAACGAGGAATATAGAGATCTTTTAAAGCTCCCAACTCAAGAGAAACATGATCTTTACGAAAAGAATATGGAGTTTTTGTCCAGTAAGGAGGAGATTACACAGATGGAAGCCTCCTTTCCCTATGATCTCCGTAATGTACTCACTTTAATCGCCGGAACCGCAACATTTTTGGGTCATTCATTGGATTCTTCTCGACCTAGCTCTCCACCATTAGCCTCTCCTCCAATGTCTCGACTTATCTCTCCAACACCAGCCGAATTAAATGAACAATTGAAGAAAGAAGAAACAAATCCAGAAGAGTTGGAGGCAAAGAAAAACGTGGACCTTTTGGACTATATCACTTATCTGCTTACTCTTCTTCCTCATTATCCTAAAACTAGACCAGCAGCCACACATATCGCCCAAGAGATTAGTAAGAAGGCTGATATGACCGTTGACGAATTATACAAGCTCATCTTTTCATTTATGCCCGATCCCTCAAAAGTCAACGAGGAATATAGAGACATTTTAAACCTCCCAACTCAAGAGAAACATGATCTTTACGAAAAGAATATGGAGTTTTTGTCAAAAAAGGAGGAGATTACACCGTTGAAAGTCTTCCCATACGATCTGCATGATATGCTCACTTTAATCGCCGGAACCGCAACATTTTTGGGTCATTCATTGGATTCTTCTCGACTTCTCTCTCCAACATTAGCCTCTCCTCCAATGTCTCGGCCTATCTCTCCACCACCAGCCGATCTTCCGTCTCCTATTTTGCCTTCTCCTCCACTTGTCGCTACTAAAGAAGAGAAGAAAGCCAAACTTTTGGAGAAGATTTTCAGACTCGGAAAGAAATTACCCCCAGTAGAACCAGTCGGGGTTATGAAAGAATCAGATATGGAAACTTCCGACGATGACTCAAATTAATGGATCCTCATATATTAACTTTGTACATTTTCATATACTCATTTGTAATCATTTTTAATATGAAATAAATATTTTTTATGTA